>ML778504.1:252641-263071 GCA_009831015.1 Picea engelmannii | reverse complement strand
ACATCTACATCTTCAACAAAATCTTCAAAGAGCACAAACTTGCACAGTTGTGAGGTCTTCTTGGAGTGAAGGACATGGTTGCTTAACAACTGCCTTTTGTTCCTTATCATTTTTTATTTTATGCATTGTAATTTGAGGGGGGGGGTTTGTTCCCATGAGGTTTTCCCTCTTTCCTCATTTGGTTCAGTGTATCTTTTGTATTTGGGTACCTAGCATGGCCTCGTAGCCGGGACCCATTCTTTATTTTCACCATAGTGATGTTCAGGGGGTGTGTTGGAGTTACTTCACACACACCTAGGATTTATTTTTCCTAAGGTTATTCCTTGTTTATTAGTCATAATTAGTCATTATTTAGTCTCCTATATTTTAGGGGAGAATATTCCACCTGGAGAATATTCTCTTTTAGTTGACACTTCAGTTTGACTAGTTGAGTTGAGTTTAGATGTTGCATTGGTTTTGTAACCATGCAACATTGGGATCATCACCAAATCACTACTCTTTGTTCAAAAAGTTAATTGAAGACTAGTTGACTAGTTAACTCAGCTAAGTAGCAGTTCACTCCTGTAACTGCCTGAGAGACTAGACTAGGTGGCAGTTTACTCTTGTAACTGCTGGTGTGTGTCCAGATCAATATAGACCACCACTATGGCTCATTATTTACTCATGTATCCTATATCTATTGTAAATTATTCACTCTTTATGTGTGGAATACGATTAATGAGAATTCTTCCATTCTTTCTATCTTGCTTCTTCTTTCTCAATTTCTCTCTGCAAATGTGTGTAGTATTTTTTAGCTAGATATATTCTATGCAGGTTCAACACATTTACAAAGCCTCAGTGGTGGAGATGGAAGATATGATTTCCAACCATCTAGTTTCCATTTTAATTGACCCTGGTTCTAATCTGAGTTATGTTTCCCCTCAAACTATTGAGAAATGTAAATTGCAACAAGTAAAACATGCTAAACCATGGTTGGTATAGCTAGCCATTGGAACGAAAAGAAAGGTAACATAGGTCATACCAACATGCCAATTCATTATGAATGGATTGTTGATCTAGGTGGATATTGGTGGCCACCTATCTATTCCAACGGGCTCCTCTTGGCAATTTTTAGTTTAACATGTTCTTTTGTAATTATTTGTAATTGTGGCTTCTACACTTTTGGGGTTGTCTGAAGGCCTACACGGCTTCCAGGTGGAGATTGGTGGCCGTCCACCTAATCCAACTGGCTTATTTTGGATGTTTTCATGTCAGTACATCTTTTTGTACTTCTAGGGCTGTTTTGGGACCCTAAAAAATATTTTTTTTGCTTTCCACAGTCAAACTATACACAGAGTTAGAGTTTGACATAATAATGTGTACTCGAAAAAACCTTTCCAACAGGTTATCACGCACCTAAAACTGAGGTTGTACACAAAAGTTATGACCCCGGGAAGTTGAGGTACCAAATTACCCATCGAGGCCCACATAACTTTTGGCGTTTCATCTCCTAGGGTTAGGTTTTTGGATGTCTAGGGTTTTGGAATTCACGAGTAATGTTAAAAATGCCTCTGGAGCCTCATTGTAATCATTCTTCTTAGATGGATGTGTGTAGTAGCCACATATTTTCTCAGAGATAGCTACCACCATTTGAGCAAGTGTTTTCAGTTCTACAGTTTTACAGTTTCAACCTATTTTATTTATTCAATAGAAGTTATTGTTCACTAGATATATGTTGTTGTTCTCCATATATATGTGTTATTGTATTCAGTTTGTTATTCATTTTGTTCTGCTCATAAATCTGGATCAGTGGTATCAGAGCAGTTTGCTCTTCATTTATTTTTCTTCGTACATGTCCCTGACAAGATCTGGGTACAAGAAGTTGGAACTCGAACCAGTCGAGCCTTTGCAATATCGGCCATGTCGAGCTTGACAAAAACTCACGGGGGATGAAAATAAATATGATGGAGTAGGAGATCCTCTTAAAATGTTTCTCGAGGAATCCCTTGCGTGACAAAGGAACAAAATGATGGACAACTTAGCACAGATCATTCGACGACTGCCCACAAGAGACACATCTTCATCAAGAGGTAATGCAACCCCATTCAAGGTACAGGGAAATTTTGATATCCCATTATTTGAAAGACTGATAGATGTGAATGTTGTATATAAATGGTTGAATTTTCTCGAAGGGTTATTTTCGGTCCACAATTTTTTCGATAGGGAAAAGATTACTTTTGCACTCCTCAAGGTCATCCCCCATGTTAAGGACTAGTGGAATACTTACTCTGAGCAAAGGGCCATAGATGAATCTACAATATTTACAGTCACCCCCACATGGGATTCCTTCAGGGATGCCATTAAAGAACAATACTACCCTGTTGACAGGTACAAGGACTAGTACACAAGATGGACCACCCTGCATCAGGAAATGGACCAGAAAATACCAGATTTCACCAATATTTTCCATACCCTGCACATAAAATTGGGTATCAAAGACTTTGAACGACATCTGGTGCTCAAATACCATAGATGTTTTCATAGATACATTCAAATAGAAATGGATTTTCTGGACATTACATCATTGGGTATGGCTTATAGATATGTTGTCAAGATTGAGAAAATTTTTAAGAAGAAGAGGCGAGAGTTTGGATCTGCAAACTCCTCATAGACGAAGCAGGGAAAAGGAAACCTCAACCCACAAAAAAAGGGACAGAGAAAAGATGGCCACTCTCAGGACAACCAATCCAAGCCACAACACAAGAAGGGTAATGAGAAGTCGAAGAATTACATAGGAAAATGGTGTGAATACCATAAAATCCCTTGGCACAACACTGGAGAATGTCACTCTGAGCAGTCACATGAGGCCAAGATGAAAGAGTCAGAGTCAGAGGCAGATTCTAACACTGAATCAAATCCATAAGGATGGAATCGGATTATCGATGTTGAACCCAGTGCCACTATCACTACCACCGAAGTCCATCCAAGCGAACCAGAAGAACTAGAGGAAGGGGAACACCTCTTTCACTCACATATGTGGGTAAAAGGGGCTCCACTTCATTTCATTATCGATAGAGGTAGTCATAAGACCCTGATCTTAGCAGAGGTTGTCAAGTAACTAGACCTACCGACGACACTGCACCTGCAACCGTACACCATCAGTTGGCTTCGCCAAGGAAGAGATCTTCGCATCAACCAAAAATGTCGTTTTCCCTACAACATCAAGCCCTTTAAAGACAAGGTATTGTGTGATATTTCTCCCCTTGAATTTTGTGATGTTGTTTTAGGAAAACCATATTTGTGGAAGAAACATGTTTTGTATGAGCCTAGAACCTGTAGTTTTATTATTACTTTGGGTAGAAAATTGTATATGATACCAGAGGTAGCGCCGCCTAGCACTATTTCTTTAATCTTTGCTAAGCAATGCAGTAAGGTCATTTCAAAGACCAAGAAGTTCATCTTCTTTGTGATCCATGCTCATAGTAAGCAAAAGGTCACTGCCACATCCATGACCTCTACACAGAGCCTCTCTTTGCAGCAGAAGAAAGTGGATGGGATCGTGGAAGAGTACGGAGGCATTTTCTCCTCACCCATCAACTTATTGACGCATTGCCAAGTCAAGCCTCCAATTGATCTAACCCCCGATGCACCTTTGCCTAATGGAACGGTATATTGTCATTCGCTAATGGAAAATGATGAAATCAAGTGTCAGATCCAAGAGATGCTTCAAAAGGGGCACATCATACCCAACTCCTCCCCTTGCGGAATACCTTTTGTACTAGTGCAAAACAAATACGGGACCTGGCAGCTCTGCATTGATTACAAAGCATTAAACAAAATCACAGTCAGGAACCGGTACCTAATTCCATGAATTGGTGAACTTCTTGACCAACTCAAGGGGGAAAAGTTATTCAACAACATTGACCTAAAGTCTGGCTACCACCGGGTTCACATCAAGCCAGCTGATGTATGGAAGATAACTTTCAAATCTAAAGAAGGTGTCTTCAAATGGCTGGTCATTCCCTTTGGCTTAACAAATGCACCAACCACTTTCATGAGGTTGATGGCTGATGTATTGATACCATTCACCAACTCTTTTGTGGTGGTATATTTGGATGACATCCTCATCTTCAATAGAACTTGGGAGGAGCACATGTAGCATATTCAACAGGTTTTGAACACCCTGCGGCAGCGCAAGTTGCATGCCAACTTGGAAAAATGCTCCTTTTGCATGAACATGGTCCAATACTTGGGCTACATTATTGATGAGCATGGGGTACATGTGGATCTACCTAAGATCTAAGTCATCTGTGACTGGCCAGCCCCAACCACACTAACAAAGCTTCAGAGCTTCTTGGGACTTGCCAACTTCTACCAACGGTTCATCTTGGGATTCGCCCATATTGCATGGGCCCTCAGCCAAGTGGCCAAGGGTAGTGGTAGGGAGAATTTCACATGGGGGAAGGCACTACAATGAACATTTGATGATCTGAAGCATCACTTGTGCTAAAATCTAGTACTCTCCTTACTCGATCTGCAACAACCATTCAAGATTGATATTGATACATCTGACAATGCTATAGGCACATTTCTCACACAACATGGTCATTTGGTAGCATACCATAGTGAGACACTATCATATACTTTCCGAAAATACCCCACCTATGACAAGGAAATGTATTTCATTGTACAAGCCTATTGTCAATGGAAACATTACATTCTTGGAAAGGAGACAATCATCCGCACTGATCACAAGACTCTACAGTTCATACAAACACAGGGGAAGTTGCAAAATGACCGCCATCATAAGTGGTCCACTTACCTACAACAATTCCATATCAACATCAAGTATAAGACATGGAGCACAAATCGTGTTGCTGACTGCCTCAGTCAACCTCCCGTGGCTGCACTCACCATCGTACTCCAATCCTGTGTGCATGAGGCATGTGAGTGGCCCCAAATTTATCACCAAGATCCAAACTTCACCACCACCTATCAACTCTTGGGTACGAGCACAAATGTCACCAATTTTCACATTTAGGACAAATTGTTATTCCATTTGGGCCATCTCTGTGTTCATGCAAGAGGGTATGAAAAAATGATTTGGGAGGCTCACTACAGTCAGATGGCAGGACATTTTTGCATGGATAAAACTATGTTCATTCTACAAAAACATTTTTATTGGCCAAAAATTCGACAAGACGTCAGCAAGTATATCAAATCTTTCACAGCCTGTGCCATTTCCAATCCAACCATCATGAAGAAAGGCTTATACACCCCTCTTCGTACTCCTGAGAGGCCTTGGGAATCCATCTCGATGGATTACATGTCTAGCCTTCCGTCCATCAAGAAAGGCAATGATTGGGTATTTGTGGTGGTTGATTGATTTTCAAATATGGCCATTCTCACAGCCTGGAAGAAGAGCATCATAGTGGAAGATACTGCCAATATTTCCTTCGAATGAGTGTGGGTCCATTTTTGGATACCGCAGACCATCATCTCTGATCAGGATAGTATATTCCTCAGTGCATTTAGGTCGAGTCTCTGGTCACTATTGGAAACCAAGCTCACTAAATCAACTTCCTTCCACCCTCAAACCAATGGCCAAATAGAGGTTGTCAATCGGATGATTGTGCACATCCTGCGCATGTACAAATCTAAGCATCTACGTACATTGGATGAGAGTCTTCCCTATGTTCAACATAGCTACAACAAGGCTCTCCATAGCTCCACTGGCCATAACCCCTTTCAGGTGGGGCTGGGATTCCAACCCTTGGGTCCCATTGATGTTGCACTACCTCTTGCAACAACACAAATAGATTCTTCCCATGTTCATTCTTAGGTCGACAAAGCCACCAGATTCATTTAGCGGGTTCATCACATTTGCCAACAGGTCCATGATATTTTGCAGAAAGCCAATGCTAAGTACAAGTAGTGCCATGATCAAAACCAAGTACCACACATGTTTTAGGTGGGAGACAAGGTATGGTTACATTTTTAGAAAGAGTGCCTTACATGTTCCCATTGGAAGCTCCACCCACTTCGTTATGGCCATTACACTATAACCAAGTTTGTGGGTAGCCATGCTTTTGAGGTCAACACTCCACCCTTCCTTGGCTTGCACCCAATGTTCAATGTTGACCTCCTTCAACCATATTTTCCACCATTATTGGACACCTCAGAGATCGTAGAACAACTGACACCAACAAAGCTAAACCCTGGATGCATGGAACATGCATCCACTAATAAAATAGTGGACACATAGGTCAAGGGAACTCGCCAGCAGAGGATCCATATTTATTGGGTTGTCAAGGTAGGGCAGCTCCTATACCAAGGAAAGTGGCTCACTCGGGGCCAAATTTAGCAGAATTTTCCTCACCTGATGAGGGAACTCAACGCAATGGAGACCATTTCTTTCTAAGGGGTGAGGACTAATTCAGGTGGATATTGGTGGCCACCCACCTATTCCAACTAGCTCCTCTTGACAACTTTTAGTTCAACATGTTCTTCTGTAATTCTTTGTAATTGTGGGTTCTACACTTCAGGGGATGTATGAATCCCTACACAACTTCTAGGTGGAGATTGGTGGCCTCCCACCTAATCCAACTAGCTTATTTTGGATGTATTCATGTCAGTACATCTTTCTGTACTTCCAGGGCCATTTTAGGGCCCTAAACAATGTTTTTTTGGCTTGCCACAATTAAACTATAGATGAAGTCAGAGTTTGATGGAATAATGTGTAGTTCTCGAAAATACCTTTCCAAAAGTCTACCAGGCACCTAAAATGGAGGTTATATGCAAAAGTTACGATCAAGGGAAGTTGAGGTACCAACTTACCCACCAAGGCCCACATAAATTTTGGCGTTTCATCTCCTAGGGTTAGGTTTTTTTATGTCTAGGATTTTGGCATTCATGAGTAATGTTAAAAAGGCCTCTAGAGCCTCATTGTTATCATTCTACTCAGACAGATGCACGTAGAAACCACATCTCTTCTTAGAGAGAGCTACCACCATTCACGCAAGTGTTTTTAGCTCTGCAAATTTACAGTTTCAGCCTATTTTATTTATTCAATAGAAGTTATTGTTCACTGGATATCTATTGTTGTTCTCCATATCTCTATGTTATTGTATTCAGTCTATTATTCATTTTGTTCCGCTCATAAATCTAGATCAATTGTCCACCCAAGCAACCCTAAACATGATCCCTTTAGGATCGTATGACCTAGTGATTGACATGGATTGGTTGGATTCCCATAAATCCAAGTCGGACTGTTATAATAAAACATTGGAGTGTCAATATGAGGAAGGGAGGAAAATAACCCTACAAGGAATTCAAAATCATGTCTCAATGATACAAATATCATCCCTCAAAGTGAAGAAGTATTGCAGAAAAGGATGTCCTGTGTATGCAATACACGTGTTGAACTCTGTTGAGGACAATAAACTAGGCCTAGAGGACCATCCTATATTAAGAGAGTATAAATATGTGTTTCCATAAGAGGTACCAGGTCTACCTCTAAGAAGATATATTGTTTTTTCAATAGAACTTGTACTCGGAGAAGTGCCAATGTCTAGAGCACCCTATAGAATGAGCACACTAGAGATAATTGAGCTCAAAATACAATTGAAGGAGATGTTGAAAAAATGTTACATTCGGCCTAGTGTGTCTCCTTGGGGAGCACCAACGTTATTTGTGAAGAATAAGGATGAAACACTCAGGTTGTGCATATACTATAGACAACTCAACAAGATGACCATTAAGAATAAGTATCCCTTTCCCAAAATTGATGACTTGTTTGACCAATTAAGGGGTGCTACAATATTTTCCAAAATTTACTTAATGTCGGGATACCATCAAGTGAGAATTAAGGATGAAGACATCCATAAAAAAACATTTAGGACAAGGTATGGGCACTATGACTTTGTGGTAGTGCCATTTGGTCTTACCAATGCACCAACCACCTTTATGTTTTTGATGAATAATGTACTCAGTAAATTCTTGGACAATTTTGTGTTGGTTTTCATAGATAACATTTTTATCTACTCTAAGAGTAGGGAAGAGCATGAAGAACACCTCAATTAAGTGCTTCAAGTGCTAAGAGAGAACAAGTTCTAGGCAAAGTTTAGCAAGTGTGATTTTTTTCAAAATAAGGTTCATTACTTAGGCCATGTTATCACCGAGGAAGGAGTGGCAGTTGACCCAGACAAGATCAAAACCATCATGGATTGGACTACACCAAAGGAAGTATATGATATCAGATCCTTTATGGGTTTAGCAGGATACTATAGAAGGTTCATAAAGGGGTTTTTCAAGATTGGTTTCCTAATCACCTCCCTAAAGAAAAAGGGAGTTAAATTTGTTTGGACCACAGAATGTGAACATAGTTTTCACCAATTAAAACACCTTTTAACCAATGCTCCAGTGTTGAAAATTGCATACACAAACAAGGAATTCTTGGTATGTACAGATGCCATCAAAGAGGGACTCAGAGGAGTCCTCATGCAAGAAGGATTATATGCAATCTATTATGAATCCATAAAATTGAATGCACATGAAATCAATTATGTGACACATGACCTAGAATTGGCTTCCATAGTTAATGCTTTAAAAATGTAGAGGCAATACCTCCTAGGCTGAATATTTGTACTGATGACCGACCAATGTGGGTTGATATACTTGTTTGATCAACCCAAACTCAATTCTAGACAAGCTAGGTGGATGATCCTCCTTAGTGAATTTGATTTCGAAATCAAACATATCAAGGGAAAGGAAAATAGGGTGGATGATGCCCTTAGTAGAAGTATGAAAGTGATTCACCTGGTAGCTGTAATCACCTATGAACCAAACATCAAGGAAAGAGTCAGAAGTGCACAAGAACCAGATGCATTTTTCAAAACTGTGAAATCATACCTAGAGAAAGAGCCCACATGGATGAAGTATGAGGGATATCAATTGTTGAATGATGGCTTGCTAACTTACAAAGGTAGGGTGTATATTCTATATTGTAACGACTTGAAGAGGTTCATACTAGATGAACTACATAAAAGACCATACATTGGTTAACCTAGTTATCATAAAATGATCACAACCATCAAGAAACTATTTTATTGGTCGAGAATGAAGAAGGACATAGATAACTACTTGGATAAGTGCTTAGAATGTTAGTAGGTTAAGGTGGAGCATAGACATCTAGTAGGGATGTTGCAGCCCCTACCAATTGTAGAATGGAAATGGGAAACCATCTCCATGTATTTTATCATCAAACTACCTAAATAAACCAAGCAGAATGACACCATTATGGTAGTTGTGGACAAGTTGAGAAAGGCCACTCACTTCATCCCCGTAAATTCAACTTGCAAGGCGATATATATTGCGAATATTTTCACGAAATAAATATTTAGGTTGCATGGCATGCTTAAATAAATCATATTAGACAGAGATACACAATTTACTTCAAACTTTTGGAAATATTTGTTTGCTAGTTTTGAAACTAAATTACTATTTAGTACAACTTATCACCCTCAAACTGATGGAAAAACAGAAAGGGTAAACCAATTTCTATAGGACATGTTAAGGATGCATGTGATGCATCAACCCAAGAAGTCGGTAAACTACCTACCCATGGTAGAGTTTTCTTATAACAATGGCTATGAAGAATCCTTAAAGATGAGTCCTTTTGAGGCTCTCTATGGTAGGAAATGAAACTTTCCAAACAGTTGGAATAACCCACTGGACAAAACAACACTCGGGACATACCTATTAAAGGAAATGGAGCAACAAGTAGTTCAAATAAGATAGAATCTAAAGATGGCCCAAGAATGACAAAAGAGCCATGCAGAAAAAATTAGGACTCCTAGGGAGTTCAAAGTAGGGGATCATGTGTATCTCTGGATTAGACCCAAAAGAAGATCCTTGAGAATGGGAACTTGTTCCAAGATGTCACCTCAATTTTTTGGACCCTTCAAAATTTTGGACATAGTGGAAATTGTAGCATATAAACTAGCACTTCCTCCCATAGTGAAAGCACACAATGTTTTCCATGTATCATTGTTAAAGAAATATGTACATGATTCTAATCATATAATTGATTGGTCTGTGATCCAGGTGGAACCAGAGAGATAATTCCTACCAGAACCCTAATTCATACAACACATGAAGGACATTCCACTCATGAACAAAACCATTGCACAGGTCAAGGTGAAATGGAAACACTTTGGTCCAGATGAAGCTACATGGAATTGGAGGATGCCATGAAACATGCATACCCATTTTTGTTCATTGTTGTACATAAAGACCACAATGACATGTAGAACACTGAGGAAAATGTTCCTTTAAGGGGGAGGGGATTGTAATACCCCTGTTTCCCCCAACTTGTAAATATAGTTATATTTGGATAAAATATTGTGGACAAACCCGTCATGAGAATTTTGGAAAATACAATGAACCTTGTT
>ML778504.1:188087-252473 GCA_009831015.1 Picea engelmannii | reverse complement strand
ATATATTCTGTTATTAAATAAAAATGGAAAATTATGGAATAATGTCACACAATTGACCCCTAAGTACCTTTTTAAGGGGTTGGGTATTATTTTTTCGCTTAACCTAATACCCATGGCCCAGTAATTACTCAAATCTTTACTTTCTCTTTCCCCTCTTAGAAGTAGTTTAACACTAACTCAATAAATTACTCATATGATAATTATGAGTAATTATATAGGATAATTTCTCTATAATATACTTAAGTTGATTAACCTTAATTAAGGTATATAATTCAATTCCTCCCCGACACACAACTCCATGGCGCATTTTCATGTAATTTAACATATATAAATATATGCATATTTATTTACTTACTAAGAAAATGATTAACTATATTCAACCGCAAATTATCCTTTTATTAATTATATTATAATATAATTTATTATAATTATATTATAATATGATTAATTATATCAAAGGAGCACTTAGGATTATCAATATCCATTAATACCTAAGCCTTCGAATTTCGACGAAGTTTCCTCATCAGGTTTTTATGAGTATACCCAAATCTCCCGAACGTTGGAGCTACAAAGAGGGTCCCACCTCTATTATTCCTTTATGTCAATACAATTAATTATACCACCATATAATATAATTAATTCCCTTTAATATTTATTATAAATTGGAATACAGGAAAAATAGGTTCGACCTTCGGTCGTTTTTCTCTTACGCTCTATCTTCCCCAAACATCCCGGAGTCTCGAAGCTCCGAACTCTCGGAGTTTTGAAGTCCTGATCTCCCGGACCCCTGAACTCCCGAAAGGTTCGAGCTTACACGTGATTCCACATTAAATATTAAATTAAAAGGGAAAGGAGTTGGTACTTTATCATATACAAATACCATAATAAACCCATTTAACATATATTATATTAGCCTTTTTGGAAAATGCAACCAAGTTTATAAAGTCTTCAATATTTTATTAATATTTGACATGAGAGAGAGAGAGAGGGAGAGAGAGAAAGAGTTCTTCGTGTCAAACTCCTTCGGCTCTCCCACACATCTGTTATACTCTAATCTCCCGGAGCCCCAGAGCCCCGAAGCTCTGAAGTGAGCCCACTTGCACACATTACCACGCCATTTAATATTCAAAGGAGTTGGCTTCATTCATGTGGAATCAATTTAATAAATCTTAGTATGATATAATATATTTATTATACCTCTTGAAATTTATGCCCAGGTTTTAAAATTCTCCAATAAATAATTTAATATTGGAGTGAAGGAAATATGTCTGATCCATACCTTTAGATATTTCACATAATTCTTCGTTCCATATAATGTGGAGTCTCGGAGTTCTGGAGGGGACCCACTCATATTACCACGTAATTTACTACAAAGAAATATTTTGGGGTTATAATATATATATTATAATAAACATGTCACATATTAATCAATTTCTTTAATCGATCACTTCAAGTGCAATAATTTAAATAATTGTATTTATTACATATGAAACTTTGTTAAGGGAAAGAAAGGGTTTGGGCATTCAAAGACTTTGGCTCGTGGAATCCCATCACCCAAACATCCCGGAGCCCTAGAGCTCCAAACTCCCAGATTTCCGAAGACTATGAGAAACTTTAAGCATTTGGTCACCGTTTATACCCTATTTTCTTTGGTCTCAGGTCTATTACACTCCAGGGACTCTGGCCTCCATTTCCATAATACAATAATAATAAAATTAATAATCTATATATCCCTGTATGGTTTTATTACTTGGAGAATTTAAATGAATTTAATTTCTTTTACAGGAAATAAGAAAAGGATAAATATAAATTTCCAGTCTTATAAAGAGATTTAATAAAACTTTATATCCCAAGGAAATTTCTCCATACTGGAAATTAAGATATAATTATAATGTCACCCTTCTGGTGGGTAAATGAGTAGAATTTTATTTCCTTATTACTGTGCTTTACTGCTCTTACTAAATTTAAGGAGAATGGACCTAATACAAAGATTTACCTCCACACTAAATTCAGTGTTTCTACTAGGATTTACTACCCACCAAAATTTAAGGGGATTATTCCAAAATTTAGGAGATTTAACACAATTTAAACAAAAATGTTTATTTATGCCCCAAATGGAATTTTGAGGACTTTTGTATTTTATTTCATTTAGACCAATTTCATGTTTATGTCCTGATTATTTTTCTTCAATAATTATTTATAAGGACTTTTAATGTTTTCCCATGTTTGGGATTATTCTTAAAGTCCACACAGATCTAATATCTTCTAACTTTTCTAGCAAGGGATTTGAGAACAAACTAAAATGGAGCACTATTACGCAGAAAAATCACTCTCTCTTCTTTCAGAGGTGTTATAGATGTTTTTAATTGTTCAGTCATTAGTTCCCAACATGCATTACATTGTACAACACAATCAACCACAACATCCACTCCCAGAATCCTGATTTTAGCACACAAATAATCAAGAGATAAGAAATTAAATTAGAAGAGCTTCAACTAAGACATTCTCTTTATTTTGCTTAATTTTTTCAAGTCATTTTTTAAAAAATTAAACTTACGCATTTCTTGAACATAGTATAAATTTTTCTTTGATCTAAAAAATACAGAGATCTAACCAACTATACTTATCTAGAAACCATATAGTGATGCAAATGATGAAAGGGGTGCCCTTTCCCACCCAAACATAGGCACGACAACTCCTAGACGAATTTACCGTTGGCCACCCACTAGCTAAATCATGACGCTCTGAGAGAGACTCTTCCTTCTGTACAACAACAACCAGGGACGAAGACCACTCTCCTCCTCCCACGGGAACTTGGCATATTGGTTTTACATCCACCAAGAAAGGGGGTCTGCAATGAGTGTTTCCTCATTCATTCATCTTCTTACAACCCAGTTTATTAGCTTGCACTGAAAACGTTGCCCAACAAATTCCTGTACCCAGAAGAAATTCGTTTTTCAGTTCTCTTCAGAGCCAGAGAGATGCAAATGCTCTCCCTCTTCAGAAAATGGTCACCAAACTCATTCTTCTACCTCCTCTCTACTCAGAAAAATGGCTCCTAGACTCAACCCCCATGTCTCCCCTCTTCTTTGCTCTCCATTTTTCTTTGTCTCTTGGCTTCTTCAGTAAGATTTTCGTGGGTCAAATCCAAAATCCCCTAGATGGGTAATTTTATACCCATGCTTCTAATACAAGGTAGTTTTGGTACAACACCCATTCCTTTCCATAAATGTGGGAAGCTGATAGTTCATGTACCTACTCCCTCCATTAACCACAATTCTAGAAAAATGGGTAATCTCAATTTTTCTTGATTATTAAATTGGCAAGGGAAAATTTCCTCTTGATTTCCTCTCATGCATCATGATCTACCTTGACAACCCCTTCAACAGTTATGAAACACTTTCCTTTTCACATTAGTAGCATAAATATTTACACTACCCTTTTAACAAAATATAGTTACATTTACAAGTTGGGGGAAACATGGGTATTACAATCCCCTCCCCTTTAAAGGAACACCATCCCCGGTGTTCTTTGTATATGAACAACACCATTCATGCCTCATGCTTCAACTACTTTAACGACATTTCCTTTTTACCAACTTGGTATTTTTTGAGACTCTTGGCCTTTGTCACATGTCTACAATCATTTCAAATAACAAGCATATTAATCACAATTTCATGCAAAAACATTTTACTGTTTTTTCAAAACTCAAGATGAAATATTTATATCAGCACAATACTTATATGTGCAATTTCATTTATCTGCATCTTGTTGTTTGTCTTACTCACTTGGCCCATTGTTTTTCTTGACATACCCATTGTGTGCATGATCCCAACCAATAGTCTACAAGAATTATTTGAAGTCTCCTCTTCCTTGCGGTCACTCACCCTCTAGGCCCAAGCTTAGGAATCCTCTTTTCTATTATACAGTCCCTCAGGTGATACATCTTTCCTTGCCAAGGATTTCTCACATATGAAGATTTTCCAAGACTTTATTGAGTCTTACAGTAGAGGCGTCCCTCTAACTTTCTCTGTCAAGGAGTCCCTCTGACCCGTGTTACCACACCACAACATTTTCTCTAGTGATCATGTCTTATCACAGGGTTCTCATGTCACAACAATAACCTTTCTCTAATAGTTTCCAACCTGAAAGCCATCATTTATCCCTCCCGAAGAGATATTTCATCTCACCCGTGTCACATACATACAATAACCATGAGATGTTATCATCAATTCCAATTTGTAATTTCTTTCAAACCTGCCACCCACATATTTCCAAATTCTACATTTTTATTTTCATATTTGTTCCACATAGGAACTAGGTTCACAAGTATGGTATGTTTCTTTTCATAACATTTTTCCTTAGCAAGCGTTGGTCTTACTTATGGGTTTTACTTATGCTTCCATATCCAAGACCCTTCTTCCTGCAACTCCATCTTCACATAGCCAAAAAAGTTGCTAGTTATCGTTCACATTATATCTTCCAAACTGTGTATACTAAAAGTCAAATCATTTTCATCTATTCAATGATACAAAGGAAAAGGAAATATCATTATTTACGCGTGCAACATTTCAGTGTACCAATTTTTTCCAAATGCAATTCAAATACTAAATGACTTTAATCAATGTACCAATGTTCATGGCCACATTCCTACCCAATGCACCCTTGCATTGATTTCAAGTTTTCCACACTTTATGAAAAGCACTTTACCATGGTGTGTTGGAGCTCAACCAACCTCTTCACCATATGGCTTATTCATTCCCATTCATTATTACAACATGATTGTGCTTCCTGCTACAAACTGATCATGTCCTCAGTTTAACATATTATAATATGAAACCTAAGTTTCATATGGTTTCATCTAAACACTTCTCTCCTTACTCGTAGTGAGTGGTGCCAATACTCATGGCCACCCACTTCCTTTCTTTAACACCCTTACAGTTTAGGTAGAGTATTGGAAGGCCCTTCTTCCTTAATGGCAAGTCTATTATCTACTCTCTTATGCAAGAAAGCATTTCCTCAATGCATTCAATTCAATGTGCTTCCTATGAGTACTTGTGTTCCCAATCACTCTTGAATGGTCAATGTACCCATGAAACTATTGATTCATGAATTTTCTTGCAAGGATTCTTAATCATCCTTGAATGGCATAGATTTCCTCTCTCTATTATTCAAATTCTTCTTTCCTGAATCTTACCCTGCTTGGGTAGCAATGACATACACTATCCATTCAATATTATTTGCATATTAGTAAGAAATTAAAATAATTCAGATGAGATTCTTACCAAATCCATTCATACCTTATGCCACATAGGCATGAACATTTTTATATTTGTTATGGTTGTCATCACCCTTTTTCTGATTTTTTACCTCATCAGTAGTGTTCCATGGGGCTCCCAAATTCCCTTAAAAAATCTTTCAACAACAACCTTATTTAATTTATCCTTTACTAGAGGTTATCTACCATTGGCAGCTATCCTTTCCCAACAACTCCAATCATTTCCTACACAAAACATGCATTATCACATTCCAAATCATGTCAGCCGACATGTTAAATGAAATATATGTATCTAAATCAGTAAAGCATTTTTATATATGCCCCAACATATCTTTATGCACTGTATCACATTACCCTCAATGTTTTCACAAGTGCAAACATAATCAAGTCTCTAGTTGTCTATACATCCACACATTTATTACCATTCTCATGCTAAAACACTCACACAACACAACATATCATCTTATCATCCTAGAGAAACACAATACAAAACATGAAAGAGGATTTAAGGGACTCTTCCCTCTTTCCAACTCCTTCTACATGGTCTAGAATTTTCAACTGAACTAAATTATTCCCAAGGCCCCACTGCCTTTACACATTCATGGATTTAACCAAATTTATACTTGTTTGTTCATTTTTCTTTCACCATTTGTACTTGTTCCCACAACTGTTCTTTTAAGGATTACAACTCTGTTAAGAAATTCAGATTTTTAAAGTAAGAAACATATCCCTCATTTTCTTCTTCTTTGCTTCTGCAATCTACTACATGTTGGGATATTTGTTCTCTTTTCCTTGAGTAGTATTGGTTAGTTTCACCTTAAGCTTCTTGGATAATTCAACATGATACAAAAAAAAACATTTTTGTTCACAATGAATTATGAACATGTGCATTCCGCACATCACTATTTAGACATCATAATAGTCAGTGTTCATTTATTAGTCTTCCATTCATGCATTATGCCTTATAATGTAATCCATTATTTTTATATGGATAAGATTAAGTCCCAATGCCCATTTCTCAGTAGTCATTAAGGTCGTGACTTTGTTCTCTAGACAAAGTCTCTACACAGTTCCTGCACAGGGAACTCCTTCAACATGCAACTCTTTCGTTGCACACCCACCATTATCTCGAGTGGCCTTAACTTCATTATTTCAGAGGTTTACTTAAAAATCCATAAGGGATATAAGCCTGCATCTTTATTATGCATCCACATTGTTCATCCATGCATATTCATTATTATGTTAAATTACATTCATAATGCACTTAACCGCATGCATCATCATAATCCTATGTGTGTTTACCATAGGTGTACTTTACATCTCACATGCATCTTTACTTTAACATAATTTAATTCATGATTGTCCATAATCATTCCCATGCAATCCTCATAGGAATAATAATATGACTAGTCTCATAGCCACAATTCATACTAATGTTTCCTTCTCTACATGGAAAAAACCAGCAAGGGCCACTTTTCCCATTTCTACTGTAAAAACCTTCCATAAATAAGAATTTAGATGGGTAGTTATTATATTACCCAAGGAAGTAAGATAACCACTTCTAGTCTCTTCTTCATGCCCCAATTCATTCTTGGTCAACATATCTCTAAAATAGAATCTTTTCCTAAACTCCCTCTTATTGATATCTGAATATACAAAGCCATATCCATATGGCTACCATCCACCTATGGATGTTAATATGATCCACTGGTCATCCAAAGTTGTTTTGACAACTCCTTAATCAGACCTTGCATCGATCTCTCATTAATCCTTATAGTCCTATCTTATTAAGGTAATAGGCCACAACATTATCATCATTTCATTATTGTTGTTAGCTCCTACTGACATAAGGTCATTCTCATCTAAAAGGTCCATTAGTAGACCATACCTTACAACCCACCATAGGTTATAACATGCCTAAATTTGCATCTTCAATATTTTTCCATATGCATTCTAGCATATCCTTGTGCACCAATCATTTCACCTATGTCTGGAGTGCAGATACATTCCACTTGCTTACCTCTTTGCATAGACACACCCTTAAGTTATTAAGGATGTACACTCCCTTAGCACATCCATGAGACCATGTACTTGCTCATGTCACTTTACTTCTTTCATGAAGATTATTCTCTTCCCACATGGCTCCTTTTTACTTTGTTAAAGGGGTTATCGCATTAGCAGGTTTCAATTAACACAATACAAGTAAGTTGACCTCATATATATCCATAAGTCTTCTAGACACGGGGCAATATACTCACAAGGCCTAATATCTTAATTAAGCTACATTTTTTTATTTCCAAAGGCTTCATCAGCCCACATTTGTAGGAAACCTTGCGACCTAATCAATTCATTCACATCCAAGTCTTTATATTAGCACCTATCATCATAATCCAACTCCTGTAGGAGTAGCTATCATTCCCCCAAGGTAGCAATATGATTCTTCTACTACAATCCAACATGATTCATTTTTTTTGAGTAATTCCCAACAAAATTTCAATCTGCAATCCTTCTCCTCAAGGCGATTATGAAGAAAATATCGTTGCGACAACAAACACTATCAATAGGCTCATATTAGCCTTTGTAAACTAGTCTTGTGACTATTCTCTAGCCCATCAAAACCTAGTGTTTGATTCATGCTCTACTAGATAGGGTAGGGTAGGGCTCCCTCCCCCATAAAGATTTCTAATAAAATTTAATTGACTCTTTCATGAGCCCAAGTAGGCCAAGTGTTGTTTCCTACTCTGATACCACTCTATCACACACCCGATTCCTAACTACCTTTTTAAGGGATGGGGTATATTTTTTTTTGCTTAACCTAATACCCATGGCCTAGTGATTACTGACATATTTACTTTCTCTTTTCTCTCTTATAAGTAGTTTAACACTAACTCAATAAATTACTCATATGATAATTATGATTAATTATATTATAACACAATGAGGATAATTTCTCCATAATATACTTAAGTTGATTAACCTTAATTAAGGTATATAATTCAACTCCTCCTCGACACGCAACTTGATGTTGCATTTTCACATAAATTAACATATATAAATATATGAATATTTATTTACTTACTGGGAAAAGGATTAACTATATCCAACTAGAAATTATCCTTTTATTAATTATATTATAATTATATTATATATAATTATATATAATTATATTATAATATGATTAATTATATCAAAGGAGCACTTGGGATTATTAATATCCATTAATACCTAAGCCTTCGAATTTCAACGAAGATTCCTCATCAGGTTTTTATGAGCATACCCAAATATCCCGAACGCCGGAGCTACGGAGAGGGTCCCACCTCTATTATTCCTTTATGCCAATACAATTAATTATACCACTATATAATATAATTAATTCCCTTTAATATTTATTATAAATTGGAATACGAGAAAAATAGGTTCGGCCTTCGGCCGTTTTTCTCTTACACTCTATCTTCCCCAAGCATCCCAGAGTCTCGAAGCTTCGAACTCCTAGAGTTCCGAAGTCCTGATCTCTCGGAGACCCGAACTCCTGAACGGTCCATGCTTACACACGAGTCCGTGCTAAATATTAAATTAAAAGGGAAAGGATTTGGTACTTTATCATGTACAAATACCATAATAAACCCATTTAACATATATTATATTATCCTTTTTTGAAAATACAACCAAGTTTATAAAGTCTCCAATATTTCATTAATATTTGACATGAGAGAGAGAGAGAGAGAGAGTTCTCCGGGTTAATCTCCTTCGACTCTCCCACACAAATGTTATATGCCAATCGCCTGGAGCCCCAGAGTCTTGAAGCTCCAAAGTGACCGCACTTGCACACAGTACCACACCATTTAATATTCAAAGGTGCTAGCTTCATTCACATGGGATCAATTCTATAAATCTTAGTATAATATAATATATTTATTATACCTCTCAAAATTTACACCCAGGTTTCGACTCTTTCGCGCAATTCTTCGTTCTCATATAACTCGGAGTCACAGCGTTCAGGTGGGGACCCACTTGTATTACTACCTAATTTAAATACAAAGAAATATTTTAGGATTATATATATATATATATATATATTATAATAAAGGTGTCACATATAAATCAATTTCTTTAATTGATCACATCAAGTGCGATAATTTAATTAATTGTATTTATTACATATGCAACCTTATTCAAGGAAAGAAAGGGTTCGAGAATTCGGCGACTTTGGCTCGTGGAATCCCATCACCCAAACATCCTGGAGCCCCGGAGTTCCAAAGACTGCGAAAAGGTTTAAGCATTTGGTCACCATTTATACCCTATTCTCTTTGGTCTCAGGTCTATTATGCTCCAGGGACTTTGGCCTCCATTTTTAGAATACAATAATAATAAAATTAATAATATATATATATATATATATATAGATGGTTTTATTTATTTTTTATTTTTTTTGTAACTGGGGGAAATCGGTAACAACGACAATATCGTACTCACATGACACGGGGTCGAATCTCGTCGATTGCCTTATAACCCCTAGGGAGGAATGCACGGCCCGCAAGCACGCCCTCCGAGTAAATCGGGGTGAGAATCGACCTTGAGACCTCTTTTTACATATTTCCTTCCATTTACACGGCACTTTCCAATCGGTCTACACCCTTGCGGGCTATATATATGGTTTTATTACCTGGAGAATTTAAATGAATTTAATTTCTCCATCCTCAAAATTAAAATATAATTATAATCTCACCCTTCTAGTGGGTAAATGAGTAGAATTTTATTTCCTTATTACTGTTCTTTACTGCTCTTACTAAATTTAAGGAGAATGGACTTAAAACAAAGATTTACCTCCACAATAAATTCGATTTTTTTACCAGAATTTACTGCCCACCAAAATTTAAGGGGATTCTTCCCAAATTTAGGAGACTTAACACAATTTAAACATAAATTATTATTTATTCCCCAAATCGATTTTTGAGAAATTTTGTATTTTATTTCATTTAGACCAATTTCATTTTTATGTCCTAATTAATTTTCCTCAATAATTATTTATAAGGACTTTTAATGTTTTCCCATATTTGGGATTATTCCTAAAGTCCACACATATCTAATATCTTCTAACTTTTCTGGCAGGGGATTTGAAAACATACTAAAATGGAGCACTATTACGTAGAAAAATCACTATCTCTTCTTTCAGAGGTGTTATAGATGTTTTTAACTGTTCAGTCACCAGTTCCCAACATGCATTAAATTGTACAACGCAGTCATCCACAACATCCATTCCCATAATCATCATTTTAGCAAACAGACATTCTAGAGATAAAAAATCAAATCAGAAGAGATTCAGCTAAGACATTCTCTTTATTTTTCTTAAATTTCTCAAGTCACTATTGTTAGAAATTAAACTTACACAGTTCTAGAAAATAGTATAAAAGTTTCTCTGATTTAAACACTACAAAGATCTAACCAAGTATACTTATCTAGAAATGAGATAGTGAGGCAACTGCTGAAAGGGGTGCCCTTTTCCACCCAACCGTCAACACAACAACTCCTGGAGGTATTTACCACTGGCCACCCCCTAGCTAGAGCATGATGCTCTGAGAGAGATTCTTCCTTATGTACAACAACAACCAGGGACAGATGCTACTCTCCTCCCACATGAACTTGGAAGATCAATTTTATCTCCACTAATCAAGGGGGCATGCAATGAGTGATTCCTCAGTCACTCATCTTCTTACAACCCTGTTTATCATCTTGCACTGAAAACACTACCCAAGAAATTCTTGTACCCAGAACAAATTCATTTTTCAGTTCTCTTCAGAACCAGAGAGTTGCAAATGCTCTCCCTCTTTAGAAAATGGTCACTAGAATCATTCTTATACCTCCTCTCTGTTGGGGTCCTATAATCATAAGTGAATTGATTCTTCAACTATCTATTTGGCATTGCTTCTGTGATGAAGACATCTGGCTTGCTGGGCTCGATTGATTTCACTTTCTCCCTCCATCCATTTCGCCCGATCCTTCATTCACCTCTGCGCCACTCACTCCCCTATCCATTTATCCCATTGGCTACATCTCTCCCACCACTCATCCCTACATAAAAAAGTTAGATAACCTTAGGATAACAAAATATTAATTAGTTTAATAAGTATTTAAATTAATAGTGTAAAACTTAATTAATAGGTTAGTAGGTTAGTAATTATATTAGTTTAATAAAATAATTAATAATAAATAAATAATTAGATTAATTAATAGTGTTAATAATTAGTAATTAGGTTAGTGTGTTTAGGTTAAAAATGAGGTTAGTGTAATAATATATTAGAATTAAACATTAATTAAAAATCGAAATATAATAAAAAAACATAAAACAAAACTTAAAACAATAATATAATAAAATAAAATAAAAACAATATAAAACAAAAACAAATTAAAACATAAAGCACATAAATAATAAAATAAATAAAAAGTAAAAGTAAAACTAAAGTAAAATAAAAATATAATTAAAACATTTAAAACATATATAAAAATATATAAAACAAAAAGAAAACAGAAAACACGTAAAACATTAATAAAACAAACGTTAAATAAAAAATAAAACAAAGTGTAAATTAAATAAACATAATAGATAAAACAAAAAACATATAAAACAAATAAAATAAAAAAACAAAAGATATGCACTTTATGCACACATCCCAAAAGTTAAAATCGACGCCCATAATCTTACCGGACCCCCCCGGTCCATCCTAACTTTAACGAAGGGGGGGGGTCCAAAAAGTGAAACCACCATGGGACACTTGTCACCACCTTGTGAACTCGGACCCCCCCCCCCCCTAGTACCACTTACCACCCTAGTGGGGGTCCGAAATCCACTCTCCCACCTCCAAAACTGCTTTCCCTAAAAATCAAAACCATTTTTTTTCCCAACTTGACCACCTATTTTCCAAGAGCGATTCCGGGCAAACTAGAAGGATATTTGAAAAACCAAGAAATCAGTTTCTCCACAACGGGCTGAAGAATAATAACCTCTCTTGGGGTTTTCACAGGTATCAAGAATTGGGAGAATCGAAGCCATCTCTGAGAACCATTTTTTCAGGTTTCCAGTTTTCCTGATGTTCTCATGTTTTTACGGTGGTTTGTTTGGAGAGATCAAGATGAATTTGGAAACACCGAAAGAGGTTTTTGTTCAGGACAGGATCATCTACAAAAAACTCCCACAAGTTTTACACAAACATCACATATTGGGAGAAATGAAGACTTCATGAGACCCTATTTTTCATAAATTCAAGAGGTAGAAAGTCAAAGGAAAAATGGCAAAGAGGTCGTATTCAAAGGCACGGATCACCCACAGATCCCATCAAAAAAGTGTCGGATCTCTAAATGAATCTCAATGATCTCTATATCTTTGTAATCTGAAATCTAATTGGTTTAGATTTTCCTAAATTCAATCCTGCTCATTAATGACAAGATCATTGTAAATAATTTATATATACTTCTAATTTCGAAGTATCAAGGGTTGATTATTTGTGACCATGATTTAATTTTGTAAAACAGCTCACAGAGCCTCCATGAATGAGATTCCAGTGATACAATGTCACCATTTCAGGATTCTTGTGACAAATTTCATTGGTGAAGTTTTTTTGTCTATGTAAACTTGTTATTTCTGTTATCACCATTACCTCTTATGTTTCTGAATTGTTTTGGGAAGGTTAAGAGAAGATTTTTTTTTTAATTTGCACTCTATCTCTGGTTTGGAATGATTTTTTTGTTTTCCACTGAAGATTGAATTTAGAATTCACGATTGCTCTATTTTTTATTAGAATCCTAGACCTATTTCATCTCCTCCATGCATTAAATCTTGAGGATCCAATGAATTTTCCTACCTTGCCCTGCAATATTAGCCTGTTATGACCTAGTTTTGATCCATTCCGAACTGTGACTCCATTGCATAATGGCCTTCCCTTCCTGTTCCAGCCAACCAATTTATAAACCAACCTTTGTGTTGGAATTACTAAGACAACTAAGAGGGGGGGGGGGGTTGAATCAATTATTACTGTGCTTAAGCAATTTTAAGTCTATTAAACCATTTTTAATCTTTCATCAAGTGACCATCAATAGTATACATCATATGGAAAACATAAATAATGAGCATCAATCACACATAAGATATACACAGAGACAGATTTTCACGAGGAAACCCATAAAGGGAGAAAACCTCTTCTTCTTCGAAATGATAGATAGTCTTTTAAGTTCTGTACATCATCTATGTTTGAGAACCAACTCAAAGTGAGGATACTACCTCTGTTTCACAAGCTCCAACTTGTTGAGAGCACCAACTCTCTGGTTTCTCTAGCACCCACTAGAAGGAAGCACCAACTCCCTGAGTGTTCCAACACCGACTAGATGGAAGCACCTACTTCCACTTATACAAGCACCAACTTGCATACAAAAAACTCTGTGTTTTTCCAAGCACCACCCTGCCACCCTGTTTTCTAGCCACAACTAGATGGAAGCTACAACTCTCAATATTCAAGCATCAACTTGAAATCAGAGGACCACATTCCTCCCTAGCACCACCCTACCTCCCTGTTTATAAGTAAAATGATTGAATGACCAACAACGTAGGTGTTTCAATTCTTACCACTTCTCTTATGTCCTGCAATTATTCCATGCTTCTATCTGTTCTGCAATTATGTTTTGCTTCAAGTTATTCTACAATTATTCTCTTTCTTCTGTCTATTCAGCATCTATTACTCATCTCTGACTTTTATCTCACACTATGCATATTGTCGGTCTCACACTGTGCATACTGTAATTTTCCCTTTCTTACAATTCAACTCATATTTCATTCAGAACGACCAACCTGCACAGTCACTGCATCTTTCTTTTATGCACTCCCACAACTTCAGTTACACCTCGAATTCCTAGGACAACAACACTTCGACCACTGAATCGTCAACCGTCCAAGAACCATGATTCGGTTCTACTAACTGAATCGTAACTGAATAGTTAATCATAAAGATTAATAGTATCCCTTTGATTAGATTTCCATTTAACAAGCATCGTTGGATTAAATCCGCAAGGTCTTGCATTTATCCCATATGCCCACTGGCTGTGACCATGGGCCTAATCAAAATGCGTTTCGCATTTCACATTTTGGCAATCCTGTGTCGAAGGGTCTCGACACTCCAAGTTGCGATCCTTGAAATGGATCTTAGCTTCATGCTAGCTCTTCCCTCTCATATGACCATCGACGGTAAACAAAGCCTACACCAAAAGGCATTTCACATTTTGTGAACTTATGAACTTCATCGAGCCTGATCAACGGTCGAGATCTCCAATGATCTGATAGTCCAGACCTCATTGCGATCTCGCATTTCAAGATTCCTGTGATGAAGGGTCTCGACACTCCAAGTTGCGATCCCCGAAATGGAGCTTAGCAATTAGCTCCTTCCCTTAATCCTTCGACAATGTGACCTTGTCTATGACCACAGACCAGACCTTATCATGATTTCTCATATCACGAGTTTCAAGGTTAGAGCATTTCCCTCCTTTGACTTTCCTTTCAACAAAATGTTAATCCCTCGCCACATGTCCCTCTTGGAACAATGATCAAGATCTTATCGTGATTTCGCAACTTCACGGGCCTTCATCATGTCTGATCAACGGTCCATGATCTCCCTTTGACGAATGACTCATATTAAGTCGTGGTTTCGCATTTCACGATTTCATAGGATAGAGCACCTCCTTTCTTTGACTTTTCAGTCATTGAAATGCCAATCGCTCGCCATGTGTTCTCGACATCCAACATTCCACAACATACCTCGATCCAAAGGTCCAGATCAATTCTCGGGATTTCGCATATCGCAAGTTCCCACACCATGTTCCGTTGACTCCTCCAATGTGCAGGTCAACGAAATTCTAGTCACTTGCCACGTGTCCTTCTTGAATATGGATGGTCCTCCTACTTTCAAGATTTTGTAGGCTCGCTTCATCTTGCACTTAAAGACCGTGCTCCTTCTTATGGATCCAACAACGGTCGGTCTTTGGTCTCAGATTTGATGCCTGAGATCTATTATCTTCTACTGCGTGCTACTCCTATCTAAATTTAGATATGACGGTCATCGGGAATTCTAAATGGGATCCAACAATCATTGTTGTTCTTCACTATTGATCTTGCCATTTCCATGCCATTATCGTTGTGCTACGGATCGTGCTGATTTTCGCCATCAATGACATCACCATCAATGAAAAACACACATACTCTACCTCTTTCCAAAAACATGCCAACAATCGCCCCCTTTGGAATTGATGGCAACCCATTGAAAAACATGCATCTATACCACTATAGCATCCTTGAAATTACCACACTTTATCCCCCTTTGACATCAATGTCAAATAAGAAACACGCTCCCCCTGAGCTATTGCGGTACATACTCCCCCTGTCAACTATGAGAAGCTTTGAAATACAAAATATATTCAATAAGTACTCCCACTGACCAGGTGAACAGATTAGACGAAGGAAGTTATAACCCCCAACTTTTGACGAAGATATCCAAAAGGGGTCGCTGCTAACAGTTTAGTAAAGATATCAACTATCTGTTCTGTGGAAGGAATATAATTCAGCTAAACCACTCTGATTGTAACTTGTTCTCAGAGAAAATGGTATTTTATTGGGATATGCTTAGTCTTGGAGTGAAGAATGGGGTTCTTGAAGACACTAATGGCACTGGTGTTATCACAGTGAATTGTAATAGGATCAGTATAGTTTACCTTCAAATTTGCAAGAGTTTGAATCATCCACAAAATCTGAGTGCAACAAGTAGCAGAAACAATGTACTCTGCTTCTGTCGTTGATAAGGAAATAAATCCCTGCTTCTTACTAATCCATGCTACCAACGAGTCACCCAGGAAGAAGGCACCTCCACTGGTGCTCTTTCTCTCATCCACACAATTTTCCCAATCTGCATATGAATAAGAAGTTAACTGAAAATTCTAATTTCTGGGATACCACAGACCATAAGTCATTGTTCCCTTCAAGTATTTGAATATCCTTGTGACATCTACCAAGTGACTTTGTTTAGGAGCAGACTGATAACGACCTACCATTCCAACAACTTGCATTATATCAGGACGAGATGCTGTGATGTACAAAAGACTGCCTATCATAGAGAGATATGTCCTTTGATCAACATCAGGTGAAATATCATCTTTACTGAGCTTGCAACCAACCACCATAGGTGTACTTACAGGAGAGGAATCCTCCATCTGAAATTTCTTCAACATCTCTTTCAAATATTTTTCTTGAGAGATAAATATTCCTACAAAATTTTGTTTTACTTGTAAGCCAAGAAAGTATGATAGTTCTCCTATCATGTACATCTCAAACTCTGTTTGCATAGAGTTAGCAAACCACTGGAAAGAGGGTTCATTAGTAAAGCCCAAAATAATATCATCTACATAAACCAAAACAACTAGTAAATTATCACCTTCAAACTTAATGTAGAGATTGTTGTCAACAATACCTTTCTTGAATCCTTTGTCTTGTAAGAATTTGTCTAGTCTATAATACCAAGCTCGTGGTGCTTGTTTCAATCCATATAGAGATTTCTTCAGCTTGCAGGCATAAGTAGGATTATCTGTCAATGAGAATCCTTCAAGTTGCTCCACATATACTTCTTCCTCTAGATCTCCATTAAGAAATGTTGACTTAATATCCATCTGATACACTTTAAAGTTCTTATGACATGAATATGCAAGAAACATTATGATAGCTTCCAATCTTGCCATTGGTGCAAAAGTTTCATCAAAATCCTGACCTTCAACTTGTGCATACCCTTTACAGACCAATCTGGCTTTATTTCTAACAATTTGTCATTTTTCTTTCATTTTATTTTTGAACACCCATTTGGAACCTATTACATTCTTGTCTTCAGGTCTAGGAACAAGCTCCCAAGTATTTTTCTTCTCAATCTGATCAAGCTCTTCATTCATAGCTCTAATCCAATCATCATGTTGGATGGCTTCATAAAAAAATCTAGGTTCAGCCATAGATAAAAAAGCAACATGGGATTGTTTTGAGTCTTTAATCAATTTCCTTCTTGTCTGAACTCCTTTATTTATATCTCCAATTATTTCATTTTCAGGATGATTCTTTCTAACAATTATGAGAGGTGATTTTGCTTCTTTCTGCTAATTTGTGTCAGTTGGAGTATTCATATCTTCATCTAATTCATATTCTTCTCTTTCTGATCCTTGAACCTGTTCATCTTCGTCTTCAACTATATCTTCTGTGTTTGGTTCAACATTGCTTACATTTCATATCAGGATTTCTTCATCAACTTTTATGTCGATACAATCAACCAATTTATGCAGCCTCTTATTGTAGCATCTGTATCCTTTACTTTTGTAGCATAACCTAAGAATATACCTTCATCAACCCTGTCATCATATTTTCCAATATTTTCATCATTATTCTTGATATAACATTTACTCCCAAAGACTTTAAAATGCTTGACTAAGGCAGGTCTTCCAAACCATAGTTCACAAGGAGTCTTGTCACTACGTGGTCTGAGATGATATTTGTTAAGAATGTGAACAACTGTATGGATTGCTTCCAGCCAATATGTCTGAGATATATTCCTTTCATTCATCATTGATCTTGCCATTTGCTGTACTGATCTGTTCTGCCTCTCAACAACTCCATTTGCTGTGGGGTTCTTGGGATTGTGTACTCTCTTTTGATCCCATGTTTATCACAAAAGTCTTTGAAGTTCCATGAGCTAAACTCTCCTCCTCTATCAGACCTTATTGCCTTCAATCTTTTTCCTGTTTGATTCTCAGTTAGAACCTTAAACACTTTGAATTTTTCAAATGCTTCAGATTTTTCCTTCAAAAAGGAAACCCATGTTAGTCTAGAATAATCATCAATAGTCAACATAAAATAGTTTTATTTTCCTGTACCTTCTTTCCTTGACGGTCCACATAAATCCATATGAACCAACTAGAGAGGTTTTTTTGTTCAAGGGAAGTTTTTAGATTTGAACTATGTCCATGTAATCTTTCCTATCTGGCAAGGTTTATAGACAGAATCATATGGCTTTGATATGTTTGGAAGATCCTTTATCGCCCCATTGTTTCTAAGATTGATTATATGATCAAAATTTAGATGTCCAAATCTCCTATGCCATAGCCAACTTTCATCATACTTGCTTAAGTGACATTCTTCTTTTTCTTCTTTTAACACATAGACATTGTTTTATGTTCTTATCCCTTTTGCAACCAGCTGTCCTAAATTCACAGACTTTATTTTACAATCTTTAGAAGTAAAAACAACCTCACATCCTCGGTCATAGAATTGACTGACACTAAGAAAATTATGTTTCAGACCATATACAAATAACATGTCTTGATCTTTTCCTTTTCCATTACTCAGACTTACCATTCCTTTACCTTTTATTTTTCCTGGTGCATCGTTTCCAAAAGTTACATTCCCTGATTTGTTTTCACTTAGAGTTAGAAACTTACTTTTGTCTCCAGTCATATGTTTGGAACATCCACTATCAATATACCAGGGATTGTTTTGTCTTTGGGATGATAACACTAATCCACACTTATCATCTTCTTTCTTTTTCCAAACCTTGAATTTTTCAGCAGTAGGAGTCAGATCTGGCTTATAGTTCTTTAAACAACAATCTGCAGCTTTATGTCCATAATTATGGCAGATGTAACATTCTAGTTCACTGAATAGCAGATCATAGTGATTGTTATGCTCATAACTGTTGTTGTACTTAAACTGCGTCCTTTTCCCAGCTATCACATGATTTGTAGTCTGTGGTTGTTTGTTACATGGTTGTCTCAATCTTTGTTGTGGTAGATAATGATTCGTTGAGTATCTTGATTATTCATATCTAAATCTTAAAGAACAGTTTATAGATTTGTGACCAAAATTAGAGCAAAAAAAACAATAACCATAGAAAAAACCTTTGTATCTTGAAAAATTTTGTCTTCTTTGAGGAGGTAGATTTCTTTCATGACAATAATCTCTCTGATCTACAGATTCAGTTTTGGTACTTTTTCTTTCATTCCTTCTTGGTGGTTGATTCTCTTTCTTTGTTTCTACAGAGTGACTGTTGTCAATGTTTGAGGATTTGATAAACTTGACAGGTTCTGTATTACTTGGATGATCACTACTTGATCCTTCTTCACACCCCAAGCCAACTTTCAACTTTGGGTTTCTTTGTTGATTTAGAATGGAGGTTAATCCTTCTGAAGCTTTAATACTTGACAAATTTTGGTGGTACAATGCCTTAAACTTCTCCATCTCTTTTCTGGTTTTTACTATCTCTTCTTCTAAGGCTTCACACCTTGCTTTCTTCTCTGATAACTTTTGTTTCAGTATGTCCTCTATTTTCTTTGCCTCTTCTAACTATACTTTTAATAGGGAAAATTCTTCATCAGGTTTTTTACCATTCATTTTAAGATGTATCAACAACTATTTTGGTTTTCTCTTCTTACATCCGAGTCTATCAATTTCTTCCAAAGCACTCATTAATTCACCTTCCATATCCACCATTGCTTCTTCATCATCCATGTCACCTTATTTGAGTTTATCATCAAGATCTCCCATAGCCATAAGAATAAAGTCATTCACTTTGTCTTCACATGATGAATCACTATCTAAGTCTTCTGAGGAGTCATCATTGTTTTCACACAAACTTTTCTTTTTACTATATTTCTTAAATTTGTATTTCTTTTCATCATCAGATTTCTGGTCCTTTTGGTCCTTTTTCTTGTGGGGACACTTAGATGCAACATGGCCTATTTTACTACAGTTAAATCATTTGAAGGGAAACTTGCCCTGATATCTGCCTAATCCTCTCTTTAACCTTCTCACAAATTTTTCTTCAGTATCATCCAGCTATGAATCAGTATTCTTGTCTGCTTTAAAAGAAGCCTCTCTAGTAATGGATTTATCTTTTCTAATTCTCATTTCATATGTAGTTAAAGTTCCTAGGAGTTGATCAATGGATAGAGTTTTTGTTGGTTGTGGAGCCTGATTATCTTCCTGATGCAGAGGTCCTTGCTTTCAGCCGTGTTTATACCCCATGAGGTATTTACACCCCAGAAGTATGTACACTCTTCCACGTGGGGGAGTGCAGAGGGGGGGTACCCCCTTTGCGGGGTCCGGGGGGTCTGGGGCGAAGCCCCCGAAGCAAAAATTGCCTTGTAAAAGTATATTGTAATTTCATTGTAAATCTGGACTGTTCATTATAAGGTTGCAGATCTAACGGTAGAGATTATGTTAGGGTTTTTTGCCCTAGAAGGAAACCCTCTTTTATGAGGGAAATGTATTGCGGCTAGGGAGGATGGTGAATATTGTATTCTGAGAAAGGAGACTGTGAGAGAAAGAAGAGGAAGTTACAGCGGGTTTTGCTGTAGGTTGTATCCCTTCATTTGCTGGATAATAATAAAGGAAGGACCTGGAAATTTCTCTGGTGGACGTAGCCCACACTGGGTGAACCACGTAAATCTGTGTCTCTCTTGTATTGTGTGTCTTCTGTGTTTTGTTTCTGCATTTGTTTTATTTTATTGCTCCGTGGTCCTATTTTTCTAACAGTTTTAAGATCATTTAGTTATTCTATTGCAGAAACTTTTGGATTAAATTTATCAAGCAGAGATCTTAAAATCTTCTAAACTAAGAATGATTCTTCAAACTTCTCACCAAGACCCTTCATGGCATTCACAAGTTCTTCAACTCTTAAAAAATACTTTCTAACTATTTCATCTTCATTCATATTTAGCTGTTCAAATTTCAATCTATATGTTTGAAGTTTGTAATCTTTTACTTTCTCATTTCCTTCATAACTGCTAATAAGTTTATCCCACATTTCTTTGGCAGTTTGAAGATGCATCACCTTTACAAACTCAACATCTGCAAGTCCATTCAAGATAGTATTCATTCCTTAGCATTAAAGCTAAATTCTAACTTATCATCCTTGGAATCTAGCACAACAGGCTTTATGTATCCAGTCTCTACTACATCCCAAACATCAGCACGTAAGGCCATTAGGTATGTTCTCATTCTAACCTTCTAGAAGGAAATTTTTTTCCATCAAACAAAGGAGGCTTAGTGGTTGAAGTCCCTTCATGACTTGCCATGTTTAAGCTTACAGATATACCTTTAGATAAAAGGAACCTTCTTTGATACCAATTGTTGGAATTACTAAGACAACTGAGAGGGGGGGTGAATTAGTTGTTACTGTTCTTAAACAATTTTAAGTCTATTAAACCATTTTTAATATTTCATCAAGTGACCATCAATATTATACATCATATGGACAACATAAATAATGAGCATCAATCACACATAAGATATACACAGAGACATATTTTCACGAGGAAACCCATAAAGGGAGAAAACCTCTTCTTCTTCGAAATGATAGGCAGTCTTTTAAGTTTTGTACATCATCTATGTTTGAGCACCAACTCAAAGTGAGGCTACTACCTATGTTTCACAAGCTCCAACTTGTTGAGAGTACCAACTCTCTAGTTTCTCTATCACCCACTAGAAGGAAGCAACAACTCCCTGAGTTTTCCAGTACCGACTGGATGGAAGCACCTACTTCCACTTATACAAGCACCAACTTGCATACAAAAAACTTTGTGTTTTTCCAAGCACCACCCTGCCACCCTGTTTTCTAGCCACAACTAGATGGAAGATACAACTCCCAATATTCAAGCATTAATTTGAATATCAGAGGACCATAGTCCTCCCTAGCACCACCCTACCTCCCTATTTATAAGTAAAATGATTGAATGACCAACAACGCAAGTGTTTCAATTCTTACCACTTCTCTTCTGTCTTGCAATTCTTCTATGATTCTATCTGTTCTACAATTCTGCTCTGCTTCAAGATGTTCTGCAATTCTGCTCTTGCTTCTATCTATTCAACATCTGTTACTCATCTCTGAGTTTTATCTCACACTACGCATACTGTCGGTCTCACACTACGTATACTGTAATTTTTCCTTTCTTACAGTTAAACTCATTTTTCATTCAAAACGACCAACCCGCACAGTCACTGCATCTTTATTTTATGCACTCCCACAACTTCAGTTACACCTCGAATTCCTAGGACAACAACACTTCATCGACTGAATCACCAACTGTCTAAGAACCATGATTCATTTCTGCTAACTGAATCGTAACTGAACAGTTAATCGTAAAGATCAACAATAGCCCTTCGATCAGATTTCCATTTAACAAACATGGCTGGATTAAATCCACAAGGTCTTGCGTTTATCCCATATGCCCACTCGTTGTGACCATGGGCCTAATCAAAATGCATTTCGCATTTCACATTTCGGCAATCCTATTTCGAAGGGTCTCGACACTCCATGTTATGATCCCCGAAATGGAGCTTAGCTTCATTCTATCTCTTCCCTCTCATATGACCATCGGCAGTGACCACAACCTACACCAAAAGGCGTTTCATATTTTGCGAACTTATGAACTTCATCGAGCCTGATCAACGGTCGAGATCTCCAATGATCCGATGGTCCAGATATCATCGCAATCTCGTGTTTCAGGATTCCTGTGATGAAGGGTATCGACACTCCAAGTTGCGATCCCCGAAATGGAGCTTAGCAATTAGCTCCTTCCCTTAAGCCTTCAATGATGTGACCTTGTCTATGACCACGAGCGAGACCTTATCGCAATTTCGCATATTGCGAGTTGCAAGGTTAGAGCATTTCCTTCCTTTGACTTTCCTGTCAGTGAAATGTTAATCCCTCGCCACATGTCCCTCTTGGATCAATAGTCAATATCTTATCATGATTTCACAACTTTGCAGCCTTCATCGTTCTTGATCAATGGTCCACGATCTCCCTTTGATCAATGACTCAGATTAAGTCGTGATTTCGTATTTCACAATTTCATAGGATAGAGCACCTCCTTTCTTTGACTTTCCAGACAGAGAAATTCCAATCGCTCGCCATGTCTCCTCTGCATCCAACATTCCACAACATACCTCGATCCAAAGGTCTAGATCAATTCTCCCGATTTCGCATATCACAAGTTCCCACACCATGTTCCGTTGACTCCTCCAATGTGTAGGTCAGCGAAATTCTAGTCGTTTGCCACGTATCCTTATTGAATATGGATGGTTCTCCTGCTTTCAGGATTTTGTAGGCCCACTTCTTATTTCACGTAAAGATCGTGCTCCTTCTTATGGATCCAATGATGATTGATCTTCGGGCTCATATCTGAAGCCTGAGATTTATTCTCTTCTACTGTGCGCTCCTCCTATCTGAATTCAAATCTGACGATCATCGAGAATTCTGAATGGGATCCAATGATCACTGTTTCTCTTCACTGTTGATCTTTCCATTGCCATGCCATTATCACTGTGCTACTTATCATGATGATCTTTGCCATCAATGACATTTCCATCAATGACAAACACGCTTACTTTGCCTCTGTCTGAAAATATGCCAACACTCTGTACAATAATAACTAGCCTAATATATAAATTCTATTATAAACAAAGCTAGATCAGATAGAGAGATCTCTCTCTGAGTCTTGGAGGGCTAGATCCAGGAATCCAAGTGGTTTGATGTTACCTCTGCGATTTCCTCCATAGCCTTGGGAAAATTACAGAGTGCTAACATAGTGGCAACCATATTGGGGACCCTTCCTCATAAAAGTGTATCAAGTTCCAGATCTGATTACTGATGGTGGACATTGATCAGACACAAGAAGGATGAATCATCCACCTGACGACTCCCATCAACTCCAATCAGCTCCAATTCAAAGACTCCACTGGAGGAAGAACCTGAAACATGATAAGACAATCTGAAAAGACCAGGTATGCAAGTTGGAATTTCATCCAAGACATATTAGGCTTTATTTTTAATTAATTCCTCTCTTTTTATGATCCTGACAAAGACCATATTGTTGAAACTTATGTTGATCAATTTCAACTTGAGGAGCCTCAAGATATCAAGCCTAGTTCTACAACCCCTATACATACTCCTACACCTGTAAATATTCCAGATAGATACAAGCCTCTTATCTTACCCCTATACTCCATGATTTCCCTGTCAATAACTACAAATATCTTCCTAGTTTTGATGGAGAATATGGTAACATCACTGCTGAGAAACACATTCACGGTTTTGAGAATTTTCTTGATCTTTTTGAGGTTAAGGAAAATGATGTCGGAATCAGAATTCTTGCTCTATCTTTGCAAGACAGAGCTAAGGAATGGTTCAAAAGTTTGTCAGCTGCAAGCATCTCTAATTTTCATCAGTTTGTAGAAGTCTTCCTTGGTAAATGGGAGATCAAGAGAAATCTTTTTTCTCATTTTAGAAGAGTATGATCATTTGAAAAGACATCTAGGAGAGACACTGCAACACGTTTCATCCAGATTCAATCAAGTTTACAATTCCACGCCTGCTGATATAAGACAACCTCCTGGTTTAGCTCTCTTACATTACCCAGATGCCTTTGATTCAAAGATGGCATTTCAATTGAGAGAAAGGAACATTAATACACTCAAGGAGATGCATGAAAATGCAATTGGTGTGGAAGCTAATTTGTTGATCAAAAGGTCAAAGATCAAGTAAGAAGAAATGGAGAAAATAACAAAAGAGTAGCTGAAATATTCAGAAGATAAACTGGACATTCTGGTCAACATAATGAAATAAATGATGAAGAAAGTCATCATGGGAAATGAAATTTCTTTTCAAGGGCATCATGTTCCATTGGTTACAAAGAAAGAAAGGGTCACTATTCCCAAACACTTTGCAGCTCACCTTTGGTATCATGGAAAATGATCATTTCATGTATTCGATTCACAACATAGTCAAATATGAAACTCCAACTCAGCTTGTAGAAGAGCAATCATCGGATATGATTTGTATGTTTGATGACATTTCCTTCATGGGCGATCTACCCAAGTATGATAACTATGATGAGGATTACACCAAGGTGAATTCTTCAAAACCATCAACAACATATTGTTGGGAGGAAGAAGATCAGTTGCAATTCAAACATGATAGTCAGCCTGTGCATAACAATTATGACAACAATGAGCAAAATGCAGAAAATTTCAGAGTAAGTGAAAATACTTTACCCTTATGTTTATCTTCATTTCAATATTTGAGAGAAAATTATAAACAAGTTGTAAATAGTGAAGATGTAGAATCTTCTAATGAATCAATTAAGGATGTCATTGATGACATGGAAGTTGTTTTAGATCCATGATTACAACCATTAAGTTCCCTTGACTTTCAAATTCCAGATGAACATTCAGAGCTCGAAACAAAATTTGAATCAGTGGAATATAACTCTGTACCATTAGTTTTTGATTCATTTCAAATTTTGAAGGAAACTTTTGAGTAGATGTTGAAGGATAAATACATATAAAGTCATGATATTTCATTTGAATCAATGCAACAGTCATGTTAGTCTCTTCAAGATCCAATAACTGATTTGTTGGGTGACCTATGTTGTCAAGATCATGTTTTATGTGCCAATTATGGACATGAAAGCATTCACGATATAGACATGGTTAGACAATCATTTTCATGGTTTGATTCAACAACAACTTCTTCTCAAAGTTCATTAGAAAATATATAGACAAATCAGAATTTGCATAATGATACTGATGACACATGTGTATTATCAGGTCATGGTCTTAAAATGGATAAATTTGAATATCAGGAGATAAGTCATGTTTGTCATGATCCTATAGTTGTCTATATGGAGGAGATATTATTTTTAGAATTCCCATTGATACCTAATTGTTTTGTGATTGTCCACAGTCCCAGGGCTTTGTGTTGTGAAGATCAGGTTGAAAATCAGTATATGATTCCCATGCAAGTTCTATTTCTGATACTGTTTAAAAATAGTGAAAGAGAAGAGTTATTAGAGCAGTTGCTTGACTAATTGCACTGACATTATTGTATCATTTAGAACAACAAAATTATCAGCAGTCTAGGGTAGGTAACTCAGTTTGAATAAGCTCATTCATTTGAGCATCTTTTTTAGTAGTGTGTGGTTTCCAGTAGAGTTTGTAGCTAATAGTGTATAGTTCAGTTTTCAGTATAATTTGAGTCAGTTCGAGGATTGTAGTTGTAGTGACCCCATGGCCCAATGGATAATGCACTGGTGTACGTGTTCATAGTTATATGGTTCTTGTCACCTCTTGAAAGAGTTTCCATCCCCAGGTGGAGTCTATGTTGGGGTCCTATAATCATAGGTGATTTGATTCTTCATCTATCTATTTGGCATTCCTCTCGTGATGAATACATCTGGCTTGTTGGGCTCGGTTGATTTCACTTTTTCCCTCCATCCATTTCGCCCGATCCTTCTTTCACCTCTGCGCTACTCACTCCCTTGTCCATTTATCCCTTTGGCTACATCTCCCCCACCACTCATCCCTGCATAAACAAAGTTAGATAACCTTAGGATAATAAAATATTAATTAGTTTAATAAGTATTTAAATTAATAGTGTAAAAATTAATTAGTAGGTTAGTAGGTTAGTCATTAGATTAGTTTAATAAGGTAATTAATAATAAATAAATAGATAGATTAATTAATAGTGTTAATAATTAGTAATTTGGTTAGTGTGTTTAGGTTCAAAATGAGGTTAGTGTAATAATATATTAGAATTAAACATTAATTAAAAATCAAAATATAATAAAAAGCATAAAACAAAACTTAGAACAATAATATAATAAAATAAAATAAAAACAATATAAAACAAAAACAAATTAAAACATTAAACATAAAAACATAAATAATAAAATAAATAAAAACTAAACGTAAAACGAAATTAAAATAAAAATATAATTAAAACTATATAATTAAAACATTTAAAACATATATAAAAATACATAAAACAAAAAGAAAACAAAAAACACGTAAAACATTAATAAAACAAAAGTGAAAAAAAAAAATACATGCACTTTAAGCACACATCCCAAAAGTTAAAATCGACACCCATAGTCTTACCGGACCCCCCTCCCCCCCAAGTCCATCATAACTTTAATGAGGGGGGATCCGAAAAGTGAAACCGCCATGGGACACTTGTCACCACCTTGTGAACTCAGAACCTCCCCCCCTAATACCACTTACCACCCAAGGGGGGTCCAAAATCCACTTGGCCCCCTCCAAAACCGCTTTCCCCAAAAATCAAAATAGTTGTTTTTTCCATCTTGACCACCTGTTTTTAGAGAGTGATTCCGGGAAAACCAGAAGGAATTTTGAAAAACCAAGAGAGATTTTTCTCTGAAACGGGATGAATAACAATACCATATCTCATTTGTTGTACAGGTATCAAGAATTGGGAAAATCAAAGCCATCTCTGAGCACCATTTTTCAGGTTTCCATTTTCCCTAATCTTGTCATGTTTTTTCGGTGGCTGTTTTGGAGAGCTAGAGGTGCATTTGGAAAAACCGAAAGAGGTTTTTGTTCAAGACAACATCATCTACAAAAACGTCCCCCCATGTTTACACATACATCTCATATTGGGAGAAATAAAGACTTCACGAGACCCTATTTTTCAAAAATTCAAGAGGCGGAAAGTCAAAGGACAGATGGAAAATAGATTGTATTCAAAGGCACAAATCACCCACAGATCCTGTCAACACACTGTCGGATATTTGAATGAATCTCAATGATCTCTACATATTTGTAATCTGAAATTGAATTGGTTTAGATTTTCTTAAATTCAATCCTGCTCATTAATTTTTTTTCCTCAGAAAAAAGCATAATTTTCATTATGATAATCAAAATTACATTTTGTAGATACACCTTCTAGTGTATTTTTGTGATATAGTATGTCTACATACTTCATATCGGGTGGTTCTTTCTTCTTCATCCCGTGGGATTTTACATAGTCATTCCTGAAAAATCTGTAATGCTACAGTGTACTGAGTACAGTCCTCAGTTTGCATAGTATCCTTCATAGAAAATCCTGCTCATTAATGACATGATCATTGTAAATAATTTATATATACTTCTAATTTCGAAGTATCAAGGGTTGATAAGTTGGGACCATGATTTAATTTTGTAAAACAACTCACAGAGCCTCCATGGATGAGATTTCCAGTGATACAATGTGACCATTTCAGAATTCTTGTGACAAATTTCATTGGTGATTTTTTTCTGTCTCTGTAAACTTGTTCTTTCTGTTATCACCATTACCTCTTATGTTTCTGAATAGTTCTGGGAAGGTTAAGAGCATAATTTGTTTTAATTTACACTTTGTCTCTAGCTTGGAACGATTCATGTGTTTTCCACTGAAGATTGAATTCAGAATTCATGATTGCTCTATTTTTTATTGGACTCCTAGACCTATTTCATATCCTCAATGCATTAAATCTTGAGGAACCAGTGAATTTTCCTACCTTTCCCTACAATATTAGCCTATTATAACCTAGTTTTTATCCATTTTGAACTATGACTCCATTTCCCAATGTCCTTCCCTTCCTCTTTCAGCCAACCAATTTATAAACCAACCTCTATACAATAATAACTAGCATAATATCTAAAGTCTATTATAAACAAAGCTAGATCATAATGAGAGAGCCCTCTCCGAGTCTTGGAGGGATAGATTCAAGACTCCAAGTGGTTTTATGTTAGCTCTGCGATTGCCTCCACATCCTTGGGAAAATTACAAAGTGATAACACTCTCTACTCAGAAAAATGGCTCCCAGACTCAATCCATTTTCTCCCCTCATCTTTGCTCTCCATTTTTCACTTGTCTCTTGACTTCTTCAGTAAGATTCTCGTGGGTCAAATCCAGAATCCCCTAAATGGGTACTTTTCTACCCATTATTCTGAGACAAGGTATTTTTGGTACAACACCCATTCCTTTCCATAAATGTGGGAAGCTGATAGTTCATCTACCTACTCCCTCCATTAACCACAATCCTAGAAAAATGGCCAATTTTTATTTTTCTTGATTATTAAATTGGCAAGGGAAAATTCCCTCCTTGATTTCCTCTCATGCATTATGATCTACCTTGGCAACCCCTTCAAAAATTATGAAACACTTTCCTTTTTATATTAGTAGCATAAATATTTATACTACCCTTTTAGAAAAATAGAGTTACATTTACAAGTTAGGGGAAACACGGGTATTACAATTCCCTCCCCCTTAAAGGAACATTGTCCTCAATATTCTTTGTGTCTCAGCAACACCATTCATGCTTCATGATTCAACTGCTTTAGCGACATTCCCCTTTTATCAACTTGGTCTTTTCCGAGGCCCTTGGCATTTGTCACATGCCTACATTGATTTCAAAAAACAAGCATATTAATCACAATTTCATGCAAAAAGATTTAACTGTTGTTCAAAACTCAAGAGAAAATATTTATATGAGCACAATACTTATTTGTGAAATTTCATGGATCTGCATCTGTTTATCTTACTAACTTGCCCCATTGTTTTCCTTGACATACCTATTGTGTTCATGATACCAACCAATAGTCTACAAGAATTATTTGAAGTATCCTCTTCCTTGGGGTCACTCACCCTCTAGGCCCAAGCTGAAGCATCCTCTTCTTTGTTATACAATCCCTCGGGTGATACATCTTTCCTTGCCAAGGATTTCTCGCACAAGAAGATTTTCCAAGACTTTACCAAGTCTTACAGTCGAGGCATCCCTTTGAATTTCTCTGTCTAGGCATCCCTTTGACCTGTGTTACCACAACACAACATTTTCTATGGCGATCATGTCTTATCACAGGGTTCTCATGTCACAACAATAGCCTTTCTCTAAGATTTTCCAACTTGACAACCATCATCTATCCCTCCCGGACAAATCTTTCATTGCATGTATGTCACATACATATAGTAAAAATGAGATGTTATCATTAATTCCAATTTATAATTTCTTTCAAATCAGTCACCCACAGATTTCCAAATTCCACATTTTTATTTTCAAATCCATTCCACACAAGAACCATATTCACAAATATGAGATATTTCTTCTCATAATAGTTTGGCTCAACAGGCGTTGGTATTCCTTATAGGTTTTACTTATACTTCCATATCCAAGACCCTTATTCCCGCAACACCATCTTCACATAGCCAAACAATTTGTTAGTTATCATGCACATCATATCTTCCAAACTCTGTATACTAAAATTCAAATCATTTTCATATATTCAATGATACAAAGGAAAAGGAAATATAATTATTTACGCATGCAAAATTCCAGCATACCAAATTTTTCCAAATGCAATTCAAATATTAAATGACTTTAATCAACGTGTCAATTTTCATGGCCAAAATCCTACCCAATGCACCCTTGCATTGATTTCAAGTTTTCCTCACTTTATGACAAGAACTTTACCATGGTGTGTTGGAGCTCAACCAACCTCTTTTCCATATGGATTATTCATTCTCGTTCATTATTACAATAGGATTGTGCTTCTTGCTACAAATTGATCATGTCCTCAGTTTAACAAATTATAATATGTGTTGCCCCTTGGTTATGGAAGGAAGTGAGGATTAAGGAAGAAAGGCGAAGTACGAACTGCACGGAAGGAACATAAACTGAGTAGGGGTCAAATTGGTTAAAGAAGAAAAAAAGAAGGAGCGAAGTAAAGGAAAATCTATCTGTTGGAAGAGAAGATCGAGGAAGAAAAATAAATAAAGAAAAGGGATCGTGGACAACTCAGAAAGAGGAAAAATACATCAACAAGTGTTGTGGAGCACCTCGCAGAAAAGAAGGAAAGACGGGTTGGTGAAGCCCTGAAAGCACGGGTCAAGTTGACCTATGGTTCAGGCACCTAGGGTTTTGGATCTAGGGTTTTGACACCTAGACTTTTCTATGTAATGTATAAATAAAGGTCTAGAAGACCTGGGAGGGTTCGTTCTAGAGTGTTTCGTTGATACTATGGTTGTTTTTGTTGAGTATTATTGTAGAGAACAGTCTTGAGGCTGTATTGTAAGATCTTCAGTTGGGTGCGAAGATCAAACCTACAGCTGGGTGTGCATGGAGGGAAGAGGGAGAGAGAAAGAGATATAAATCTGCAAGCTAAGTGCACAGATAGAACTGTATGTTTCCATTTAATATATCAAGAAACATAGTTCTGTGGATGTATCCCTAGGGAGAGGGTGAACCACGTATATATTGTTATTCTTTGTGATTGATGTTGTATTATTTGTTGTCTGATATATTGTTATTGCATCATTGTGTTTGATCAGAGATATAACTTGCGAAGTAGGCTTAAGAGAGATAAATAATAACTATATTGTTGTGTGTTGTTGACCTGGATCCACTTTGTATTTCCTCTGGTTGTAGACACCTATGTCCTACAACCCCCTATTTCTACATCGGGTGAGACTGCATCTTCTTCGCAGGTGTTGCTGAAAGGGACAATAGTTAGGGCTAGCTGGTGCACTGTAAGAGTTGAACCCTAGGTCTGTCCCTGTGCCAACAGATGGTTCTATTGCTAGGACCGAGATCTACTTGAGAGAATTTCAAGGTGGTTCCCATCGAACACAAAAATTTAGAAGTGGATAGAGGAACAAGAGAAGGACTTTGCTGAAGCCCAAAACAAGAACCCTAGCATTAGTACAGAAGAATGGTTGGGAAGGTACATCTTCACCGACATACACAATATTTTCTTTGGAGGAGTTCATAAGGAGTTATACGAGTGGTTAGCTAGGCTAGCAGATAGCCAGTTTGAGATTAGATCTAGACCACCTATGGTTTGGACAATGACGTTGATCAAGAAGGTCAAGAGAGTTGATAATGCTGTGTCTAGACAGTGGATCTCTGGTTTGATAGCACTATTGGAGGGTACATTACTGAGTTTTCCATTGACAGAGTTGAATCATATAGCCAAGCAGAGAGGTATTTCTTTAAGGGACCTAGAGGAAAGTTCCTACACTTCTTGAAGTTGAGAATTAAGATGTTATTGCATGAGAAGAATACCCTGAAGATACAATGAATCTAATGTTCAAGAATTCAGACAACGACAGTGACACAGAGTATGGACACATGCGTAGTGGGAGACCATTCAGAGAGGTTCCTCTTGAGAACATATTTAATAAAAAATACGGAGACGAGGGATTCTACAGTGGAGAAGAAGCAGATCTAATAGATGAAGGGCATTCAAAGTCCACAAGAACAAAGGAAGTAGGATTTGAAAAACCTCGCTGAGGAGAACCAGAAACTTCAGGCACTGTGCCTACTATTGAAGTAAGTAATATCACTCCTCCTATTGTTTTAGAAGAATTAAGTAACTAGAGTAATCAGAGTAGTCAGAGAAATCATAGTATTGTTACAAGTAGTTTAGTACATACTCAGTCAATAAACCAAGGAATATCTATGGCAGATGAAATGAGGTTACCTATCTTTAGAGGAGATGGATCTGAAGATCCTGATCAGCACTAGTTCCTATGCAAAGCTGTATGGAGTATCAAGAAAGTCACTGACGAAGATGTTAAGAGAAATCAATTCAGTACTACCTTGAGGGATCGCGCTCTAAACTAGTATATGAAGTTTGTTTCAGGACCTAGACATCCTAAACCGTTGAATGCTATCAAGACCGAATTGAGTACAGAATTCAAGAAACCTAAGTCAGAGTCACAATGAATTATAGAGATGAAAGAGATCAAGGAAAAGGTCATTGAACCTATTTGGGAGTTTGATCAAAGGTTTAAGACTCTGACAGGTCGTTTAAGTTTTTACATCCCGGATGAATAGAATAAAGAATGGTTCATCGCTGCTCTCTTGCCACATATCAGAGTTCCTCTGATGCAACAGAAAATTGCTTCACAGGCCAAAGCTCTGGATATTTCCATGAATCTAGAAGTAGCCCTTGAAGGAGAAGCTAGCCCAGGAATGAGCCAAATCTTGAATCAATTAACCAGTTTATCTTTACAGGTCGAAGATATGAATAAAGACAAAGGAAAGGAGAAAAGAGAAGATATCTGGTGTATCAGATGTAAATCAGAGGGCCATGACAAGGAGCATTATCTCCTATTTCATGAATACTTGGCCTCTGAAGCACCTAGTCCTTTGAAGCGGGCTATTGTACCCTGGTACGAGGTATGTAGAACTAGACATCGCCCTGATGAATTTTATTATATGCAAAAATATGTCCAGACACCTACCAATATTTACTACACATTCTGTAAGTCTGTGGGACATGATGAGAATGATTGTAGGGATTATGATCTCATGCATGAAAAATGAAGGGATAATATATAATTCAAGGAGAAACACATCAAGAAGGAAATAATGCGCAGTTCAATTCTCTAGGAAGAGGAAACTTCAATCCTCGTGGTGGATTCATAGGAAGAGGACGAGGTGGAGGCATGGGATGAGGTACATGTCAAATTATTTGTTATAACTGTGCACAACCAATACATTTGGCAAGGGATTGTCAGAACCCTTGCACCACTTGAAACTATTGTAATTCATTTGATCATGTCATCGAAGATTGTCTAGTATTATTGGCCAAACTCCAAGAGAAGTGAGGAGGAAACCAATAAGTACAATTAATATCAGCAGAACCTCGCGGTGAGGAGCCCAGAGTCGTTATTACTAGAGGATGTGTTGTTATAGGGGAAGACAGAGTGACTCCAGGAAAGACTACAGAAGTATTAGGGATCAGAAGAGCTGCAGAGAAGGAATAGTTGTTTGACCCAAGGAGAGAGAGGCATGCTTTTGAAGAGGCAAGGAAAGAATTTGTAGAAGGACAAGATTCTTCATCTAAGGCAAAACTAGAAGTAAGGGAATGTGGAATGCCTCTAGCATTCGATCCGTTAGCCTCGCCCAGGAAAGGAAAATAGGTAAGCAAGCTTATGGAATTCTTATGTACTTGCATTAATTTGATTAAGGATGAAAGAGTTTTACAAGAGCTACAATACTTGATAAGATAGTATGATATAGGAAGGGTAGATCCTCTGCTGAATAAGGCAGTACATCAAGTATCTAGAAAGAGGAGGACAAACAAGTAATTACACCTTAGTGCTCATATTGGAGACTATGATGTGGACTATGTGGTCCTCGACTTAGGATCAGAAGTCAATGTTATGACGAAGCAGACTTGGGCACTGATGGGAAAACCTAGACTGATTTACTCTCCTATAATGATCAGGATGGCTAATCAGCAGGCGATGATCCCCTTTGGAATACTAGAGCATGTTATTATAGACAATGATGGGATAAGGACATTTTCAAATTTCAACGTGATTGAAATTGTTGATGATAGTTGTCCCTATCTTGCGCTATTAGGAATTGATTGGGATTTCAACAATTCGACTATTTTTGACCTAAAAAAGAGAAGAATGAACTTTGAGGGTAATGGAATTAAGTTCATCGCACCTCTGGACCCGGATGAAGGTCACAAATACATAGAACCTATCAGGGAAGAATACCACATGTATGAGTTAGAGAACATCTACAAGCTGACATCCAGACAATAGGATTACATTAATCCTACAGCAGGCGAAAATCTCAACTGGTGAAGTGAAAGTGCATGTTCATCAGATTCAGAAGAGGCATTAGAAAACTGACAGAAAAGGATGTATGAAGTCTCCACATGACGATGTGCCATATTGAACAGAGAAATTCACTGGATTGGCACCGAAGTAAGTAATCTTCCAACATTTGATGGTTTGAATAGCTAGAGACATTTCTAGTAGAATTTGAGAACATGGTACCAGTACAACAGAGGATGTTGGCACTGGATGAGGAATTGAAAGGAATACCAACTAGATGGTGGGGAGAACATAAGAGGAACATCGCAGAGTGGACACAGTGTCGCACCTTATTGACAGTTCTCTTTTCAGACCAAGCAGAAGGATGCAAAGTTCATTACACAGGCCAGAGTTTTCCTAAGGACAACATGCAAAGTTGTGAGGAGGCCTAGAGAAAAACTCCTAAAGAATAGTGGGTGCATAAGTTCATTAACACCTTGGATACTACGCCTATCAACTGGTATCTTCAAGAATAACTACGCCTCATCACTACAGACTAGTATGGAATGAATCGGAACTTTATAACTACGTTTTTATTTGAAATTCAGTACCCTACAGTAGATCGGGATTTACAAACTATGAGACAAAAGGTCTTTGAGGAGGAATCTAACCTCCCTTTTACCCAAGAAGGAAATGAATGGACTACATCTCTTCAGCAGTTACAAGATTTCTGCAATATTAATGCTAATGAGGATGATGACCCTAGAGATGTAAACATTGCAGAAACTGAAGGTCACAAAGACATAGAAGGACCAAGGATTGAACTACCTTTTATTGGACAACCCATTAAAAATAAGAAAGTTAATATTGGGATAGATCTAACACCTAAATTAGTAAATGTGGGAGACTATTGGGATGATGCTACTATCAACAAGATCACAGAGTTATTGCATGAATATCAATATTTGTTTCCAACCAAGTTCACAGACATGAAGGGCATTAAAGGGCCCATGGGAGAAATGAAAATACCTTTGAGACCAAATGAAAGACCTATCAAGCAAAAACCTTACAGACTGAATCCTAAATATAAGCAGAAAGTTAGGATTGAATTGGATAGAATGTTGTAAGCAGGAATCATAGAACCTGCTGAAGAATCTGAATGGATTATCCCTATGGTGGTCCAAGATAAGAAGACAGGAGAAATTAGAATTTTTGTAGATTTAAGGAAACTGAACGATGCATTCCTACATGATCCATTCCTTACACCCTTTACCGATGAAGTTCTAGATAACGTAGGAGGACATGAGGTCTACTCATTCATAGATGAATTTTCAGGTTATCACCAGATCATGATTGCTAAGGAAGATCGACATAAAACCACATTTTCAACAGAATGGGGTTGTTTTCAATACACAATGATGCCCTTTGGCTTGAATAATGCACCAACCATCTTTTCCAGGGTGGTGGTCGAAGCATTTAAGGACTTTCTACACAAGTTATTGGAAGCCTATTTTGATGTTTGGACTGTCTTTAGCTTACTAAAAGACCACATTGAATGTTTGAGATTGATGTTATATAAGTGTAGGCAATGTCAGATTGCCCTAAATTTAAAAAAATGTATTTTCTTTTCACCCTTTGGAGTGTTTCTAGGACAGATTGTGTGTAAGCAGGCATTGTTGGTGGATCCTTCCAAGATTTCCATCATTGTTGATATACCTCCTCCCACTTCAGTTAGACAACTGCACACTGCATTAGGGCACACAGGATACTACAAGAATTTTATTAAGGGGTATGCATAGATAAAAACACCCATGGAGAAGCTATCAAAGAAAGATAGCAAGTTCCAATGGATAGAAGAATGCCAGCAGAGCTTCGACACACTTAAACAAAAAAAGGTCACTGCGCCAATCTTGGTTTTTCCGGACTGGAGTAAGGAGTTCAATGCACATGTCGATGCTTCGTCCATTGCATTAGGAGTAGTTTTAGCACAACCGGGTGTAGGAGACATTGACCACCCTATAGCCTTTGCTAGCAGGAATCTTTCTACAACTAAAAGGAACTATACGACAACTGAAAGAGAAGGCTTGGATATGGTATATACGCTGCATAAATTTAGACACTATTTGTTGGGAGGAAATTTTAAGATGTTCACTGACCATTCCGCATTGAAATACTTAGTCAACAAGCCAATGCTGGGGGGAAGAATATGCAGATGGCTACTGCTATTCCAGGAATATGACTTTGAGATTATGGTTAAGCCAGGAAGAATGAATAAAGGACCTGACTACTTATCCAGGTTGGAACATGGAGAGGAACCTACTAGTCTGGAGGATACACTTCCATATGCACAGCTATTGGCCATCATAAAATTCGATGATCGCTTCATTGAGATAGTTTAGTTCTTGTCCACATGAATGACACCTCACGAGTACACAGTTATTTAGAAGAAACAACTGGTAGTCCGGGCATTCGACTTTCAACTTATATCTGGATAGTTGTATAAGATGGTACCATATGAGATCTTGAGGAGATGTGTTATGGAGGCAGAAAGACCATTGATTCTGGTAGAAGCGCATGAAGGCATCGCAGGAGGACACTATGCAAGGAAAGAAATAGCCCATAAGGTTCTCAGAGCTGGCCTCTGGTGGCCTAATTTACATAAATATGCTAAGGAATACTACAGATCTTGTGATGTATGTCAAAGAGTAGGAAATCCTTCTTGAAGGGATGAAATGCCTTTGGCACCGCAATTAACATTACAAGTATTCAAGAAGTGGGCCATTGACTTTGTGGGACCTATTAACCCACCAGGAAGGCACACAAGATCTAGATACATTATCACTGCAACATAGTATTTGACTAGATGGGCAGAATCAAGAGAAGTTAAGGAATGTAGTGCATCTATAGCTACAGAGTTCATCTTTGAGGATATTATAACCAGGTTTGGATGACTGAAGATCCTCATGAGTGATCAAGGCACACTCTTCATAAAAAAAAATATTGAATCCTTGACTCAGGAATTTGAAGTTCATCATCAGAAGAGCACTCCATACCACCCATAGGTGAATGGTACATTCGAAGCTTTCAATAAGATCTTGGAGACAACGCCGACCAAGATTTGCAATGTTAACATAGATGATTGGGATTTAAGAATTCCATCAGTATTATGGGCTTATAGAACTACTTGCAAGAAGCTAACAACGTAGACCCCATTTAAGTTGGTATATGGCTTGGAAGTAGTGGTACCTATGGAATACTTGGTTCCTAGTTTAAGAATTGCAACATTTACAGGTATGGATGACATAGGCGTTGTTCAAGACAAGCTTGCACAGTTACTGGAACTAGAGGAAGACAGGTTCATTGTAGGATTTCATCAACAGGTACATAAATAAAGGGAAAAGGATTATCATAATAGACACATCAAGAGGAAGGCATTCAAGCAAGGAGATTTGGTATTTTTATATGAAAACAAGTTCATGAAGCATCCAGAGAAGTTTAGGACACATTGGCTAGGGCCATTTGAGGTTTCCTATGTTACAGAAGTAGGAGCTGTGTAGTTGAAGACCCTTAATGGAGGATGGAAAGAAGGTTTGGTAAATGGGAGTTGGTTGAAATTATATTATGACAACCAGTTTCCTCACAACTCTCAGTAAAAGAATAAGGAAGAAGGGTCTAGGTACTAGGTGCAGTTGAAACTGGGTACCAAACACAGAAAATACATTCTTCACGCGATAGGAAGGGACAAAGCAGAAAACACAGGCTACTACGTGCAGTCTGCAGTCGAAGTAAAATAAAAGGTTCAATCTTACAGTGACTCAGGATGAGTCACATGTGAGTGTTGGGGGCTTGTTGGCCCTTGGTTATGGAAGGAAGAAAATATTAATAAAGAAAGGTGAAGTATGAACTGTGTGGAAGGAACATAAACCGAGGAGGGGTCGAAGTGGTTAAAGAAGAAAAAAAGAAGGAGAGAAGTAAAGGAAAAGCTATCCGTTTGAAGAGAAGATTGAGGAAGACAAAGAAACAAAGAAAAGGGATTGTGGACAACTCAACAAGCAGAAAAAGACATCAACGAGTGTTTTGGATCACCTCGCGGAAAAGAAGGAAATACAGCCTAGCGAAGCCATGAAAGCATTGGTCAAGTTGACCCAGGGTTCATGCACCTAGGGTTTTGACACCTAGACTTTGCTATGTAATGTATAAATAAAGGTCTAGAAGACTTGGGAGGTTTTTTTCTAGGGTGGTTCCTTGATACTACAGTTGTTTTTGTTGAGTATTATTGTAGAGAACAGTCTTGAGACTGTATTATAAGATCTTCATATGGGTGCGAAGTTCAACCCTGCAGCTGGGTGTGCAGGGAGGGAAGAGGGAGAGAGAAAGAGAGAGAAGTCTGCAAGCTAAGTGTACAGACATAACTATATGTTTTCATTTAATATATCAAGAGACACAGTTCTGTGGACATAGCCCTAGGGAGAGGGTGAACCATGTATATCTTGTTGTTCTTTGTGATTGATGTTGTGTTATTTGTCATCTGATATATTATTATTGCATCATTGTGTTTGATCAGAGATATAACTTGCGAAGTAGGATTAAGAGAGATAAAGAATAACTAGATTGTTGTGTGTTGTTAACATGGTTCTAGTTTGCATTTCCTCTAGTTGTAGACACATGTGTCCTGCAAACCCCCTATTTCTACTTCAGGTGAGACTGCAACTACTTCACAGGTGTTTCTGAAAGGGCCAGTAGTTAGGGCTTGTTGGTGTGTTGTAAGAGTTGAACCCTGGGTCTGCCCCTATGCCAAAAATATGAAACCTAAGTTTCATATGGTTGCATATAAACACTTATCTCCTTACTATTAGCGATTGGTTCCAATACTCATGGCCACCCACTTCCTTTATTTAACAACCTTACAGTTCAGGTAGAGTATTGGAAGGTCCTTATTCCTTAATGGGTAGTCTATTTTTTTCCCTCTTATGCAAGCATGCATTTCCTTAATGCATTCAATTCAATGTGCTACCTATGAGTACTTGTGTTCCCAATCACTCTTGATTGGTAAATGTACCTATGACACTATTGATTCACGAATTTTCTTGCAAGTATTCTTAATCATCCTTGACTGGCATAGATTTCCTCTCTCTATTATTCAGATTCTTCTTTCCTGAATCTTACCCCGCTTGGGTACAAATGACATATAATATCCTTTCAAAATTATTTTCATATTAGTAAGAAATTAAAATACTTCAGAGGATATTCGTACCAAATCCATTCATACCTTATGCTATGCAAGCATGAACATTCGTATACTTGATCTAGCTTCCAACACCCTTTTTCTGAGTTTTTACCTCATCAGTAGTGTTCCATGGGACTACCAAAGTCCCTTCAAAAATATTTCAACATCAGCCTTCTTGCATTTATCCTTTACCAGAGGTTATCTACCATTGGCAGTTTTCATTTCCCAATAACTCTAATCATTTCCTATAAAAAACATGCATTATCACATTCCAAATCATGTCAGTCGTCATGTTCACTGAAATATATGTATCTAAATTAGTAAATCATTTTTATATATGCCCCAACATATATTTATGCACTGTATCACATTACCCTCAATGCTTTCACAAATGCAAACATAATCAAGTCTCTAGGTATCTCTACAGTCACACATTTAGGACCATTCTCATTTTAAAAAACTCACACACCACAACATATCATCTTATCATCCTAGAGAAACACAATTCAAAACAAGAAAGAGGATTTAAGGGACTCTTCCCTCTTTCCAACTCCTTCCATAAGGTCTAGAATTTTCAACTTAACTAAACTATTCCCAAGGCTCCACTGCCTTTACACATTCATGGATTTAACCAAATTTATACTTGTTTGTTAATTTTTATTTCACCATTTGTACTTGTTCCCACAACTATTCTTTTAAGGATTATAACTTTGGTAAGCAATTCAGAGTTTTAAAGTGAGAAACATATCCCTCCTTTTCTTCTTCTTTGCTTTTGCATTCTACTCCTTCCTGGGATATTTCTTCTCTTTTTCTTGAGTAGTCTTGGTTAGTTTCACCTTAATCTTCTTGGGTAATTCAATATGCTACAACATAAATACTTTTGTTCACAATGAATTATGAACATGTTCATTATTCCACACATTGCTATATAGACATCAGAATAGTCAGCGTTCATTTGTTAGTCTTTCATTCATGCATTATGCCTTATAATGTAATCCATGATTATTATACGGATATGATTAAGTCCTGATTCCCAATTCTCAGCAGTCATTAAGGTTGTGACTTTGTTCTCCCGATAAAGTCTCTACACAGTTCCACCACAGGGAACTCCTTCAACATACAACTCTTTCATTGCACACCCATCATTATCTGGAGTGTCTTTAACTTCATTATTTCAGAGGTTTACCTAAAATTCCATAAGGGATGTCAGCATGCATCTTTATTATGCATCCATATTGTTCATCCACTCATATTCATTGTTATGTTAAATTACATTCATAATGCACTTAACCACATGCATCATCATAAGCCTATGTGTGTTTACCATAGGTGTACTTTACATCTCACATGCCTCTTTACTTTAACATAATTTAATTTATTATTGTCCACAATAATTCTCATACAATCCTAACATGCATAATCATGTCGCCTTTTATCATAACAACAAGTCATCCCTTCTCATTTATTCTTTCAAAAATTTATTATAGATTTTCTCGAGGAAATGGGATACATCCTCCTCAAGCTATTATTTCCCTGATATTATCAGACCCTCCAACATAGGGTTAACCATGCATCCAGGACATTGCTCAGATATGGTAAGTACACATCTTGCCTCACATCCTACTTGATTAGGTAGTCATATTATTCTTTTAAGCATGTATACATATATTTGTATATATGTAGGTGCATCGCTTGCACCTTTTTACCCCATTCATTCACATTGAAATTTTATTTTTAATATTAGTGTTCTTTAGTGAGAGAGTACAGTCAATCATATGACTAGTTTCACAGCCATAATTCACACTGATGTTTCCCTCTCTACATGGAAACAACCAGCAAGGGCCACTTTTCCCCTTTCTACTGTAAAAACCTTGCATAAATCAGAATTTAGATGGGCAGTTATTATATTACCCAAGGTAGTAAGATAACCACTTCTAGTTTCTTTTTCATGCCTCAATTCATTCTTGTTCAACAGATCTCTAAAAGGGAGTCTTTTCCTAAACTCCCTCTTATTCCTATCTGAATATACCAAGCCATATCTGTATGGATACCATCCACCTATGGATGTTAATATGATCCAATGGTCATCCAAAGGTGTTTCGACACCTCCTTAATCAGACCTTCCATTAGTCTCTCATTAATCCTTGCAGTCTTATCTTATTAAGGTAATAGGCCACAACATTATCATCATTTCATTCTTGTTGTTAACTTTTGCTGACATAAGGTCATTATCATCTAAAAGGTCCATTAGTAGACCATACCTTACAACTCACCATAGGTTATAACATGCCTAAATTTGCATGTTCAATATTTTTCCATATGCATTCTAGCATATTCTTGTGCATCAATCATTTCACCTATGTCTGCAGTGAAGATATATTCCACTTGCTTAGCTCTTTGCATAGACACACCCTTAAGTTATTAAGGATGTACACTCCCTTAGCACATCCATGAGACCATGTACTTGCTCATGTCACTTTACTTCTTTCATGAAGATTATTCTCTTCCCATAGGGATCCTTTTTACTTTGTTAAAGGGGTTATCCCATTAGCAAGTTTCAATTAAGACAGTACAATTAAGTTGACCTCAAATATTTCCATAAGGCTTCTAGACATGGGGAAATATACTCACAAGGCCTAATATCTTAATTAAGATGCAATTGTTATTTCCAAAGGCTTCATAAGCCAACATTTGTAGGAAATCTTGCGACCTAATCAGTTCATTCACATCCAAGTCTTTCTATTAACACCCATCATTGTAATCCTACTCTTATAGGAGTGGCTATCATTCCCCCAAGGTAGCAACATGATCCTTCTGCTACAATCCAACATGATTTGATTTTTGTTGAGTAATTCCCAACAACATTTCAATCTGCAATCCTTCTCCTCAAGGAGATTATGAAGATAATCTCCTTGCGACAACAAAAACTATCAACGGGCTCATCTTATCCTAGGTAAAATAGTCTTGTGACTATTCTCCGACCCATCTAGACCTAGTGTTTGAGTCATGCTCTACTAGATAGGGTAGGGTAGGGCTCCCTCCCCCTTAAATATTTCTTATAAAATTTAATTGACTCTTTCATGAGCCCAAGTAGGCCAAGTGTTGTTTCTTTCTCTGATTCCACTCTGTCACACACTCGACCCCTAAGTACCTTTTTAAGGGATGGGGTTTATTTTTTTTCTCTTGACCTAATACCCATGGCCCGATAATTACTGAAATCTTTGCTTTCTCTTTTGCCTCTTAGAAGTAGCTTAACACTAACTCAATAAATTACTCATATGATAATTATGAGTATTTATATTATAACACAATGCGGATAATTTCTCCATAATATACTTAAGTTGATTAACCTTAATTAAGGTATATAATTCAATTCCTCCCCGGCACGCAACTCCATGCCGCATTTTCACGTAATTTAACATATAAACATATATGCATATTCATTTACTTAATGGGAAAATGATTAACTATATTCAACCACAAATTATCCTTTTATTATTATATTATAATATAATTATATTTAATTATATTATAATATGATTAATTCTATCAAAGGATCACTTAGGATTATTAATATCCATTAATACCTAAGCCTCTGGATTTCGGTGAAGATTCCTCATCAGGTTTTTATGAGTATACCCAAATCTCTTGAATGTCGGAGCTATGGAGAGGGTCCCGCCTCTACTATTCCTTTATGCCAATACAATTAATTATACCACCATATAATGTAATTAATTCCCTTTAATATTTATTATAAATTGGAATACAGGAAAAATAGGTTTGGCCTTCAGTCATTTTTCTCTTATGCTCTATCTTCCCCAAACATCTTGAAGTCCCGAAGCTCCGAAATCTCAGAGTTTCGAAGTCCTGATCTCCTGGAGCCCTGAACTCCCGAAGGGTCCACGCTTACATATGATTCCACATTAAATATTAAATTAAAAGGGAAAGGAGTTGGTACTTTATCACATACAAATACCATAATAAACCCATTTAACATATATTATATTAGCCTTTATGGAAAATGAAACCAAGTTTATAAAGTCTCCAATATTTTATTAATATTTAACATGAGAGAGAGAGAGAGAGAGAGAGAGAGAGAGAGAGAGAGAGAGCGCTCCCCGGGTCAATCTCCTTAGGCTCTCCCACACATATGTTATACTCCAATCTCTCAGAGCCCTGGAGTCCCAAAGCTCTGAAGTGACCCCACTTGCACACATTACCACACCATTTAATATTCAAAGGAGATGGCTTCATTCATGTGGGATCAAGTTAATAAATCTTAGTATAATATGATATATTTATTATACCTCTTGAAATTTGTGCCCAGGTTTTAAAATTCTCCAATAAATAATTTAATATTGGAGCGAAGAAAAGATGTACGGATCCATACCTTCGACTCTTTCACACAATTCTTTGTTCTCATATAACCAGGAGTCCCCGAGTTCCAGAGGTGACCAACTCGTATTACCACGTAATTTAAATACAAAGAAATATTTTGGGATTTATAACACACACACACACACACACACACACACACATATTATAATAAAGGTGTCAAATATTAATCAATTTATTTAATCGATCACATCAAGTGCAATAATTTAATTAATTTTATTTATTACATATGCAACCTTATTCAAGGAAATAAAGGGTTCGGGAATTCGGCGACTTTGGCTCGTGGAATCCCATCGCCCAAACATCCCAGACCCCTGGAGCTCCCAATTCCCGGAGTTCGGAAGACTACGTGAAGGTTTAAGCATTTGGTCACCATTTATACCCTATTCTCTTTGGTCTCAGGTCTATTACATTCCAGGGACTTTGGCCTCCATTTTTATAATAAAATGATAATAAAATTAATAATAATAATATGTATATGTATATAGACATATATACATATATCTCCATGTCCCTGTATGGTTTTATTACCTGGATAATTTAAATGATAAATATAAATTTCCATTCTTATAAAGATATTTAATAAAAGTTTATATTCCAAGGAAATCTCTCCATGAAATTAAAATATAATTATAATCTCACCCTGGGTAAATGAGTAGAATTGTATTTCCTTATTATTGTGCTTTACTCGTCTTACTAAATTTAAGGAGAATGGACATAATAAAAAAAATTATCTCCACAATAAAATCGATGTTTCTACCAGGATTTACTACCCACCAAAATTTAAGGGGTTTCTTCCCAAAATTAGGAAATTTAACACAATTTAAACACAAATGTTTATTTATGCCCCAAATGGAATTTTGAGAATTTTTTTATTTTATTTCATTTAGACCAATTTCATGTTTGTGTCCTAATTATTTTTCCTCAATAATTATTTATAAGGACTTTTAATGTTTTCCCATATTTGGGATTATTCCTAAAGTCCACACAGATCTAATATATTGTAAATTTTCTGGCAGGGGATTTGAGAACATACTAAAATGGAGCACTATTACGTAGAAAAATTACTCTCTCTTCTTTCAGAGGTGTTATAGATGTTTTTAACTATTCAGTCATCAGTTCCCAGCATGAATTAAACTATACATCACAATCAACCACAACATCGACTCCCAGAATCCTAATTTTAGCACACAGATAATCAAGAGATAAGAAATTAAACTAGAAGAGCTTCATCTAAGACATTCTGTTTATTTTGCTTAAATTTCTCAAGTCACTTTTGTCAGAAATTAAACTTACATAGTTCTAGAAAATAGTATAAAATTTCTCTGATCTAAACACTATAGAGATCTAACCAAGTATACTTATCTAGAAACCATATAGTGATGCAACTGTTGAAAGGGGTTCCCTTTTCCACCCAGCCGTAGACACAACAAATCCTGGAAGGATTTACCTTTGGCAACCCCCTAGCTAGATCATGATGCTATGAGAGAGAATATTCATTATGTACAACAACAACCAGGGACGAAGGCCACTCTCCTCCTCCCACAAGAACTTGGCAGATCGATTTTCTCTCCACCAAGAAAGGGAGTCTACAATGAGTGCTTCATCAGTCTCTCAATTATTGCAACCTCATTTATTAGCTTGCACTGAAAATGCTACCAAGCAAATTCCTGTACCTAGAACAAATTTGTTTTTAATTTCTTTTCAGAACCAGGGAGTTGCAAATGTTCTCCCTCTTCAAAAAATGGTCACCAAACTCATTCTTCTACCACCTCTCTACTCAGAAAATGGGATCCCAGACTCAACCCCCTATCTCCCCTCTTCTCTGCTCTCCATTTTCCCTTGTCTCTTGGATTCTTCAGTAAGATTTTCTTGGGTCAAATCCAAAATCCCCTAGATGGATACTTTTTTCCCCATGATTCTGAGACAAGGTAGTTTTGGTATAACACCCATTCATTTCCATAAATGTGGGAAGTTGATAGTTCATCTACCTACTCTCTCCATTAACCACAATTCTAGAAAAATGGGTAATCTAGATTTTTCTTGATTATTAAATTGGGAAGGGAAAATTTCCTCCTTGATTTCCTCTCATGCATCATGATCTACTTTGATAACCCCTTCATCAGTTATGCAACACTTTCATTCTTACATTAGTAGCATATATATTTACACTACCCTTTTAGCAAAATATAGTTACATTTACAAGTTGGGGGAAACAAGGGTATTACAAATAACCGTTGAAAGGAGGTGGCTAGTATGGATCATGATGCATGAGAGGGGATGGTAAGGGGAACCATTGATGGTTGATATGACCCTGCTAGACTAGTATGTTTCTAGATATAAATTTCTTAGACCCATAACGATCTTCTAACCTAGGAAATTTAATTACCAATCAAGATGGTAGTTGGGAAGTCTTCCTCAATAGTAAATGAGGAGATGGGTAGAGGACATGTCTAGAAACTTTCTAATATGACCCAAAAAATATTGCTAGAAAAGGCAAGAAAATTCAGAAAAAATTGTGGGCAGAGAAAGGAAGATACACATGAATGGGTTGAGAGACCACTCTAGAAAAAGTAGATCATGCGAGGCTCTCTGGTCCAGAGGAGAAATGAGAAATATATGTTGTTCTGGGTACATGATCTCTTGGACAATGTTTTATAATCGAGTTTATAAATGGAGATGCAGTGATTGAGTGTGAAATCATAGTAAGCTCCCTTGCTTGGTGGATAGAAAACTTATCTTCCAGGGCCCTGTGGGAAAAAGGAGAGTAAACTTTGTCCCTTGATGTAGCCGAGAAAAAAGGAAAACTTCATATATCTCATGGCATCATGATCTAACTAGGGGGTGGCTAGTTGATGAATACTCATAGAGAAAACTGTGCCTATGGTTGGGTTGAAAAGAGCACCCATTTCAATAGTTTCCAACTAATTCCAAACTTCAGATAAGTGTGACTCTGATGTTCATACAGTCTTGACTGTTTTTTTGTAATATGTATCTTCTTGAGTTAGATAATGGAAAAATATGTTATATTGTTTGAATGGTAGAATGTTTGGCTCTGATGGCCTAGCATCATGGGAAATTTTAATTAAAGAATGGATATCATATTTTGTAGATGGTGTTTTCCTACATCCATTTAGAAAAGGAGAATTGCTAGAAATGGGATTTTAACCAAATTTGAGGACATAATACTTTGGACCCTGTGTTGGTTGGGAAATCCTCAAGGGATTTCCCAAGGACCAAATCCACAGATATAGATTCAGGACAAACTTTACGGGACTACTCCAGTCATGTCGATCCCTCGAAAGTACCTTTTCCTGATTGTGCAATTTGAATTTTGTAGATGAGGGGCACTTCCTTCAAACCATTTTCCCAAGTCACCACAGGTTCAATTCCACAGACTTAACAAAATATTGGATAATATTTAAGAGTGTATCCCTCCGGGCTTGCCAAAGTCCCATATGACCAGGACCCTGGAACCCTGCACTATGCCAAAAGGGAGCTAAGCCTTCTAAGCTTTGGGACTTTAGAGGTCTGGAATTCCAAGATGTTGAAACCTCACAACATTCAATTCCTGCCAAGGGTAACCTATCAAAACGATAACCAGATGGTTTGACTATCAACTAGTGCTCTCTTACTTATTATCATGGAATCTGTCCTATAGTTAAACTTTGGCCAACGTTTCAACCACGAAGTAATTCAAGTTGTAGATATAAGGACCTTTGGGATATTTCTTGACCATTGGATATACGCTACCATCAAATTCAACGTTTACCTACTCCAGGAGTAAAAAGGTGTCAAACGACCGTAATCCCTGATTTTTGAAGTCGTGAAGTAACGTGGGTCATAAATTTAAGGATCCTTCAGGACCCTTCTCGACCGTTAGATCGAGAATAGTGGAAAGATAGAGTAAGCAATACCATCAATAAAAAAAAATGATCATCCCTTCTTTATGACCTCTCCGGTAGGTAACCCTTCGAGAAATTATTGGGTTAAGGACTGTAAGAGACATGAAGTCATGAAATATTGGAGTGGAGAAATCCCACCAATCATTAGATCATGGGGAAGAAATTGGGAGCGATATGAGCCATTGATATAAGGATATGTTGGGACCCTTTCTCAGTCGTTCGATCTACTAGTGGAAGGAAGATGTAAACACTTCGATGAAGTATTACTCCGAGAAACGTAAGATACAAGGGGTAAGAATATCCCAAAGGCCAAAGGCTGAGTACATGGAAAGGAATTTTGGAACTCCAGAACATCAGAACTCAGGTACTCTGGGAGATTCGAGGATATAGGGGGATTTGTTAAACACTGAAGCACCGAAGTTCCCTTGTTGTAGTGTCCAGGTCCAATTGGACGATCCTGCATACACCATGATGATTTGGCATGCCTAGATAATTCCACGTGGCATCATGGGATTGATCACAAGTTAGGTGTGGGACCCCCACACCTTGTCAAGTCTAAACCACATGTTAAAGTGCGATTAAATCTCAACCTTCAGAGCTTTAAAGGTGGACAAAATTTCACCATGGATCTCGGTGAGGAAAGAGACTTTGGGACATCGAGTCTCTATGGATGTTTTCATATATGCGCAAGAATGACGAAATGGGTCACGATAGTGCCATGTCATAAGGCACAAGAGAATTGATGTCACGTGGATGCCACATAGTGAAGGGTGTGGCTATTGGCCAATGATGTCATGAAAACTTCATAAGTCCATAACGTTAGCTCCAAGACTCGGTTTTGGACAAGGTTTCAATCGTTGGAAATATCTCGGTGAGCCCACAACGATGGTATCCTCATTCGAGGATTAGGGGAGTTGCAGGAAAGCATAAAAAATATACCCCCATCCCTTAAAAGGATACTTAGGGGGTCGAGTGTGTGAAAACGATAAATATAAATTTCCAGTATAAAGAGATTTAACAAAAGTTTATATTCCAAAGAAATTTCTCCATGAAATTAAAATATAATTATAATCTCACCCTTCTGGTGGGTAAATGAGTAGAACTTTATTTCCTTATTACTGTGTTTTACTACTCTTACTAAATTTAAGGAGAATGGACATAATAAAAATATTTACCTCCACATTAAAATCAATGTTTCTACCAGGATTTACTACCCACCAAAATTTAAGGGGATTCTTCCCAAAATTAGGAGATTTAACACAATTTAAACAAAAATGTTTATTTATGCCCCAAATGGAATTTTGAGAACTTTTTTATTTTATTTCATTTAGACAAATTTAATGTTTATGTCCTAATTATTTTTCCTCAATAATTATTTATAAGGACTTTTAATTTTTTCCCATATTTGGGATTATTCCTAAAGTCCACATAAATCTAATATCTTGTAACTTTTCTAGCAAGGGATTTGAGAACATACTAAAATGGAGCACTATTACGTAGAAAAATCACTCTCTCTTCTTTAAGAGGTGTTATAGATGTTTTTAATTGTTCAGTCATCAGTTCCCAACATGCATTAAACTATACAACACAATCAACCACAACATCGACTCCCAGAATCCTGATTTTAGCACACAGATAGTCAAGAGATAAGAAATTAAATTAGAAGAGCTTCAGCTAAGACATTCTGTTTATATTGCTTAAATTTCTCAAGTCACTTTTGTCAAAAATTAAACTTACATAGTTCTAGAACATAGTATAAAATTTCGTTGATCTAAACACTACAAAGATCTAACCAAGTATACTTATCTAGAAACCAGATAGTGATGCAACTGTCGAAAGGGGTGCCCTTTTCCACCCAACCATAGGCACAACAAATCCTGGATGGATTTACCTTTTGCGACACCCTAGCTAGATCATGATCCTATGAGAGAGACTCTTCCTTATGTACAACAACAACCAGGGACGAAGGCCATTCTCCTCTTCCCACAGGAACTTGGAAGACCAATTTTCTCTCCACCAAGCAAGGGGGTCTACAATGAGTGCTTCTTTAGTCACTCATATTATTGCAACCATGTTTATTAGTTTGCACTGGAAATGCTACCAAGCAAATTCCTGTACCTAGAACAAATTCGTTTTTAAGTTCTCTTCAGAACTAGAGAGCTGCAAATGCTCTCCCTCTTCACAAAATGGTCACCAGAATCATTCTTCTACCTCCTCTCTACTCAGAAACATGGATCCCAAACTCAACCCCCTGTGTTCCCTCTTCTTTGTTGTCTAATTTTCCTTGTCTCTTGGATTTTCAGTAAGATTTTCGTGGGTCAAATCCAAAATCCCCTAGATGGGTACTTTTTTCCCCATGCTTCTGAGACAAGTTAGTTTTGGTACAACACCCATTCCTTTCCATAAATGTGGGAATTTGATATTTCATCTACCTACTCCCTCCATTAACCACAATTCTAGAAAAATGGGTAGTCTGGATTTTATTTGATTATTAGATTGGCAAGGGAAAATTTCCACCTTGATTTCCTCTCATGCATCATGATCTACCCTGATAACCCCTTCATCAGTTATGCAACACTTTCCTTCTTACATTAGTAGCATATATATTTACACTACCCGTTTAGCAAAATATAGTTACATTTACAAGTTGGGGGAAACAAGGGTATTACAAATAACTGCTAAAAGGAGGTGGCTAGTATGGATCATGGTGCATGAGAGGGGATGGTAAGGGGAACCATTGATGGTTGATATGACCCTGCTAGACGAGTATGTTGCTAGATATAAATTGCTCAGACCCATAACGATATTCTAACCTAGGAAATTTAATTACCAATCAAGATAGTAGTTGGGAAGTCTTACTTAACAGTAAATGAGGAGATGGTAGAGGACATGTCTAGAAAGTTTATGATATGACCCAAAAAATATTGCTATAAAAGGAAATAAAATTCAGAAAAATCGTGGGAAGAGAAAGGAAGATACACATGAATGGGTCAAGAGACCACTCTAGAAAAAGTAGAGTGTGCGAGGTTCTCTAGTCCAGAGGAGAATTGAGAAATATATGTTGTTCTGGGTACATGAGCACTTAGACAATGTTTTCTAATCGAGTTTATAAATGGAGATGTAGTGATTGAGTGAGAAATCATAGTAAGCTCCCTTGCTTGGTGGATAGAAAACTTATCTTCCAGGTCCCTATGGGAAAAAGGAGAGTAACCTTTGTCCATTGATGTAGCCGAGAAAAAAGGAAAACTTCATCTATCTCATGGCATCATGATCTACCTAGGGGGTGGTCAGTTGAGAAATACTCATAGAGAAAACTGTGCCTATGTTGGGTTGAAAAGAGCACCTGTTTCAATAGTTTCCAAATAATTCTGAACTTCAGATAAGTGTGACTCTGAGCTTCATACAGTCTTGATTGTTTTGTTGTAATATGTATCTTCTTGAGTTAGATAATGAAAAAATATGTTATATTGTTTTAATGGTAGAATGTTTGGCTCTGATGGACTAGTGTCCTAGGAAATTTGAATTAAAGCATGGATATCATATTTTGTAGATGGTGTTTTCCTACATCCATTTAGTAAAGGAGAACCGCTAGAAATGGGATTTTAACCAAATTTGAGGACATAAGACTTTGGACCCTGTGTTGGTTGGGAAATCCTCAAGGTATTTCCCAAGGACCAAATCCACAGATATAGATTCGGGATAGAATTTACGGGACTACTCGAGTCATGTCGATCCCTCAAAATTACCTTTTCCTAATTGTGGAATTTGAATTTTGTAGATGAGGGGCGCTTCCTTCAAACCATTTTCCCAAGTCACCACAGGTTCAAGTCCACAGACTTAACCAAATATTGGATAATATTTAAGAGTGTAGCCCTCGGGGCTTGCCAAAGTCCCATATGACTAGGACCCTGGAACCTTGCACTATGCCAAAAGGGAGCTAAGCCTTCTGAGCTTTGGGACTTCGGAGGTCTGGAATTTAAAGATGTTGAAACCTTAGAACATTCAATTCCTACCAAAGGTAACCTATCAAAATGATAACCAAACAGTTTGACCGACAACTAGCGCTCTCTTACCTATTATCGTGGAATATGTCCTATAGTTAAACTTTGGCCAACTTTTCGACCATGAAGTAACGCAAGTCATACATATAGGGACCTTTGGTATCTTTCCTAACCATTAGATATACGCTACTGTCAAACTCAACATTGACCTACTCCAGGAGTAAAAAGGTGTCAAACGATCGTAATCCCCGATTGTCGAAGTCGCGAAGTAACGTGGGTCGTAGATCTAAGGATCCTTCGAGACCCTTTTCGACCGTTAGATCGAGCATATTGGAAGGATAGAGTAAGCGGTACCATCAACCAACAACAAATAATCATCCCTTCTTTATTACCTCTCTGGTTGGTAACCCTTCGGGAAATTATTGGGTTAAGGACTGTAAGGGACGTGAAGTCATGAAATCTTGGAGCGGAGAAATCCCACCAATAATTAGATCGTGGGGAATAATTCAGGAGCGATATTAGCCATTGATCTAAGGATATGTTGGGACCCTTTCTCAATTGTTTGATCTACTAGTGGAAGGACAACGTAAAAACTTTGGTGAAGTATTACTCCGGGAAACGTAAGGTCTGAGGGGTAAGAATATCCCAAAGGTCGAAGGTCGGAGTACATGGCAAGGAATTTTGGAACTTTGGAACTTCAGAACTCATGTACTCCAGGCGATTCGAGGATATAGGGGGATGTGTTAAACACTGAAGCTCCGAAGTTCCCTTGTTGTAGTGTCCAACTCCAATTGGACGGTCCCGCGTACACCATGATGATTTGCCATGTCTAGAGAATTCCATGTGGCATCATGGGATTAGTCACAAGTTAGGTGTGGGACCCCCAACCCTTGTCAAGTATAAACCACATGTTAAAGTGCAAGTAAATCTCAACCTTCATATCTTTAAAGGTGGACAAAATTCCACCATGGATCTCGGTGAGGAAGGAGACTTTGGGACTTCGGGTCTCTGGGGATGTTTTCATATCTGCGCAAGAATGATGAAATGAGTCACGATAGTGCCATGTCATAAGGCACGAGAGAATTGTTGTCATGTGGATGCCACATAGTGAAGGGTGTGGCTATTGGCCAATGATGCCATGAAAACTTCGGAAGGCCATAACTTTATCTCCAAGACTCAGGTTTGGACAAGGTTTCAATCATTGGAAATATATAGGTGAGCCCACGACGATGGTATCTTCATTCGAGGATTAGGGGAGTTGCAGGAATGTGGAAAAAATATACCCACATCCCTTAAAAGGCTACTTAGGGGGTCAGGCGTGTGACACTCACTCTAAGTAAGATGTATAATTCATTTCGTGATAAACATGGAGTTGACACATGGCATATTTACAACTAATGTAAATCCATCTAAATCTAGATCTATCATGCACTTATAGGGATAAAAAAATGATGAAAGATTTTCACTTCTAGGGATTTGATCCCTCTTGGCACATGATAGATCTAGAGTTAATATGGATTTACATTGGTACCCTTATAGAAATTATTTATGCCTATCCCGAATCAGGTGTCAATCTTCCATGGATGGCCATGGCCACCGTTCATCTCAAGAAAAACAATAACGTACAACACTAGAAAGTAAACACCATGGGACATGGTGAGATAGGTGTGTTTATGAGTTTCTAAGCCCTATAGATTTCAAATATCATCAAAATTCATTACAAAGTTAATTCGTTCACCAACCACCACCTTGTAAGGGGTTCACAGAACAATTTTCAATGGAATTATGATTCGTAAACAAGGGATTTATATCCCACTCAATTCACCAAGACAGATCCTCTATGGAATTTATTTATAATCTCTATTTATGTACCGTATACAAATATTTCTATTCGTTTGATGTCTACAAGGATGTTATACTCATATTTGTCACCATAGACCAAACAAATATGTTATGATATGTTATGAGGCCAAAATACACTTAAACCAAGGTAAAATTGCTCATAAAATCCTTGTCCTCTCTTATTCCTAGTAAAATAGTATTCAGTCACGTATTTATCATATATCAGGTGCGGTATGCCAGGGGTTTCCTATACAAAACCTGTAGCCACTCCTTAGAGATTCAAGAAATTGAAATTTATGAGGAGAACATACGAGAAATGGGTTGGAAAAATATCGTAAGTGTGCATGAAATTTGTGCATAAATTATATTCACTCAATTCACATGCCATGAAGTCTATTTTTGATTCCTCTAGAATCTATAAGATGAAGCCAAAGCTAAGAACAAAGGGATAGAACCTAGAAAAACAATCCTTATGCTATCCATTTGGAGTAATAATCATTGGTCTATAGTTAGCTACAATTGTTGAGTGATGGGCATCAACATTGGTGTGATCAAATCTTAGGTGAGAGCCATCTTGGCTATCTTATCGTGATATATTCCAGATTGTGCTTGTTCAACAAAGGTGAATTCTTGGCTAAGGGGAAGGACTCAAGGTCTTAGAGCTAAGAGTATAGCAACATATCTCAAGGGAATTATCATCATTGTAATTCTCATTTAATAAATATAGATCCACATTATTTACCTCCCAAAATCTCTATGTTTATGGATCTTTCTTGTATCTCTAATGGAAGTTTGTTGATCTTAGTAAGCTTAAGTTACCATATTAGGAATTTATTCATGCAAGATTTCATTTAATATCTTATGAAAGAATGAGGAATTTTTTTCTTGTTTGATGATTGTGTAGGTTATTTGGTGAGGCAACATCATTGGAGTTGGATCTAGTGAGAATTATTGGATAAATTGGAAAACCATTAATATTAGTTTATGTCTCTCCTTCCCTCTCTCATTTACTTATGAAGTTTCATAATTACTCTTAGGAGAAATAAGTACATAGTCTATCGTCTTTTTCTGTAATTGGATCACACATGTCCAATGAGGGTATTTGCTTATCCTAGGTGAATTTCCAAAAATAGAATCAACAACTCCACTTGGTTTCATTGCATCCAAGTTCAGGATCATGGTTGATCCCTTAAAGACTGAGGTGGTAGTTCAGTTGTCTCCCTCGCATAACATTAGTCACCTTCAAAGTTTGCAAGGGAAGATAAACTTTCTGTGACGATTGATAGCAAATTACATTGAGACAACTAAATATTTCATGCATCTTCTAAATAATGGTGTACCTTTTATGTGGGAAAACTAAGCACAATGATCGTTTGAATATTTAAAGAAATCCCTGATGTCATCCCCACTATTGAGTCTGTCGGACTATAGTCAAGAATTTTTACTTTATCTGGCTGCATCTGAATCCACTATTGGTATGGTTCTTGTTCAAGAGGATAGTAGAAGGAGCATGTGATTTATTACCTTAGTAAAGGTAATTTCCCCAACTAGGATAGGTGGGGATATAATATTTTTTCTATCCCAAATTGTTATTTCTTCTTATGTAAAAGTGCCAAATACTTATTTTAATGGTGTTGTTAACTTTTTCCAAACAATTTTCTCAAATAGAAATATTTCCAAAGACATTGCATGCATCCATTACATAAGAGATAAAGAATATAACCATGGCATCTTATTATGGATGAAAAACCCCAAAAATCTTAGCAATACATTGATATCTAATGGTTGTAATAAAAGTTGTAGAATACTCCTAAGAACACAAATCTAATGGCTTCCAAGAAGCTGCAAAATCTACTACAAAAACAATATGAAAACCTATATTGATGTCAATCTATGATTTCCAATGACTTTCAAGCCTGAAATTGCTCTGTCTTCTCTGCAAATGACCACTATAACCCTCAAAAACCAAATCCAACGAACTACAACAACCCTGAATTCTTAGAGGTCCTCGTGGGATGATTGCAGGACGTCTAGCGGGGCCTTGTGGTATAACCTCTAATCAACCTGTGGGGGTGTCTCCTTTCCCAGTTGCATGAAAACCTCCTGGAACCTACAGATATGATGATCAACCTCCTCCGAAAAATTCAACAAATCCCATGTGCACGTCGATATGCCTCCAACTCTCTTCTCGATGGAACCAAACACAACAATGAACTCAAACACAGACTCTAGATGGATCCTCCTTGATGCAAACCCCCCTTCTCTCGTCGTGGCTGCTCGACCTCCTGGTCAAGGATCGTTAATTATTCTTGATTTAGATTAGATCCTTGGGACCTTGCTGGTCTCAAACTCAAAACACAGGCCCTGTTATCACCCTCAGGTTTTTCACGGTCATGATTTGATCGTTACCGACCTATCCGTCGATCGACGGTTCACATAAATTGTGGGTTGCCAACGTATTTACTCTTTATTAGAGATCCTTGTCACCACAATCGGAAAATTTCTTGCCCAACCTCCTTTAAATATTGGTTGTTGATCCCCTGTCTCGACAAGATCAATAGTCTTGGAAAATTGTGGGCTGCGAGCTAGCGCACTCACTAAATTTTCCTCCATTCCCCGCAATGATTCCTCACCGTCGATTTTACATTCTCAGATCAAAGGTCAAGATCCACTTCGGGACTCCATGCTTCAGGAGCCTCAACTTTCCCCACACTCTCTTCCTTATGGAGTGCTTTCACCCAGAGTTCACGATCCGTTGACATGTGTCACCCACAAATCAACGACTATGGTTAACTCTGGCTCTTCGGGCTTCGGGAGTTTCAAACTCTCTGCACTTTCTTCCTCCCGAGTTAATTCCACCCGAAGTACAAGATCTATTGATGTGTGTCCGTCTGGATTCGATGACCACTATCCACTTCATCTCTTCCGGCTTCAGAAGTTTCAACCTCCTGCGCACTCATTCCTCCTGGAGTGATTTTGCCCAAAGACGAAGGATTCTCACCACGTGTTCTCTGCAAAGGACAGTTGCGATATGATTCGAACTTCGAGAGTTTTTCAAACTCGACGTTTGGAATCCTCTGAAGTGAAATTTCCCAAAATCTCAGATCTGTCAACACGTATTTCCTGGAAACCAACGACCTAGATCTACTTCGACCTTTGACTCTTTGTCTATTTCACTTGCTCCTTATCCACACAACTTCCGAAGTGATTTTACTCCGGAGTTAGGGATATTCCGCCACCTGTCCCTTTGGATGATGGATAGTCCCTGGCCTCTTTGGGACTTCAACAAATCCTCACTCATGTGTGCACACAGAGACTTAAATCTCATGCACTTTGCCCAAATCCGACGATCCATAATGATCTCTCTCTCTCTCTCTTGAATGGATCTTAATTGATAATTTGTGAAACCTTCAGAACTTCATTTCCCTTGAATATTTCTCCCACTACCTCTCTTGATATTTCTCTCTTGAACCCTTTGACTCCTTAGAGGGATACTTTGACACTTAGTCAAATTTCAAATTTGTGCACTCCTTGCAGCAGTTTCTTACGCAAGACTTAGTTTCTTGCAGGTGACTGTGCACACCTTGCAGCAATATCTTTGCAATCCTTACAAATTAAAGTTCCACTATCTCTTCTGAGCTTATGATTCGAAACAGACTATGTCACTCCTTGCAGCAGATTCTCACACAAGACTTAAGTTCTTGCGGGCAACTGTGCACACCTTGCAACAATCCCTTTGCACTCCTTGCAAATGGAAGTTTCACGCTATCTCTTCTGAGCTTCTGAGTCGAAACATAATATGTCAATGCACTCCTTGTGGACTATATGCACACCTTTCATGAGCTCAATGAAGAGAAACAATCGAAACTTACCCCAAACACTTCACAATTTCATCTACTCAACAATAAAACTCATTCATTCATGAAACAAAATAACAGGGAATTGTAAACAGTAGTGACACCATACATTTGGATCAATTTTCCTCTATTATATTCATTCAAATGTAAATGGCTACAACTATGATAAAACAAGAACTAAAAATTCAGCAACAACTAAATCACAACAATCTCCTACTAATTTGCAGCAACCTCATTCAGGCATACAAAACCTCTATTTATCCTAGAGGGTTCCTAGGGTTCCCTCCGACTATTAGTCTTCTCGAAAAATATCCTAACTACTAATTAATTTTTGTTACATTAAAGTCTAGGAGTGAAACTCCTAGATCATTCATGATCATTCATCTCCCAAGCGTTTGATCTTCTTCAGTTTTCGATCATTTCAAAAAACGATTTGCAGGAAACGCCAACGGTTAAGATTTTGAAATGATTCAAAGGCATGCTAAGGCAATGAGTTTTCTCTCCATGTGTGCTTGCTTATGATTCTCCTGCATCATACTCCCCTGGACAACAATTCATGGACTCTTGTCCATGAGCTCCTGCACTGACTTTCCATGCTTATGGATATCAGCTTCATTTTCCCAACTGACATCTTCTATTGGGTTTCCCTTCCATTTGACAAAATATTCAAAATAGGTCTTCCTCCTGGTCTTCTTTCCAATCCTATGATCAACGATCTTCTCCATCTGTGGATTTTCTGCTACAAGAATTTTCTTTTCCCATTGAATCTCTTTCTGAATTTTTGTTTCTCCTGCTTCATCTTCCCTGTAAGGATACAAGTTTGATATGTTGAATATGGGTGATATGCCCACATTATCTGGAAACTCAATCTCATAGCCATTTGCATCAAACTTACTTAAGATCTTACATGGCCCTATGTTCTTCATCTTCAACTTGTTATATGTTCCCCTAGGGAACCTTTATTTCTTGAGGTGTGCTAGAGCCTGATCTCCTACTTCAAATTGGAGCTCTTTGGGATGTTGATCAACTCTGTGCTTGTACTCTTGGCTAGAGCTCTGCAATTGCTCTTTGATCTGGCTATGGATCTTCTGCATCTCTACAGTAAAATCTTCTTCTCCATAACTTTTGATCTCACTTTGTTCTAAGTATCTCAACTCAGATACTCCTCTTGGCTGCATTCCATACAATATTTGGAATGGGCTCTTTCCAGTGCTCTTGTTTGGTGAGTCGTTGTATGCAAATTCTTCTTGTGGCAGAATTTGATCCCATTGACTATGATGTTCAGTGACCAGACTCCTCAATAAGTTCCCCAAACTTTTGTTCACCACCTCAGTCTGTCCATATGTCTGAGGGTGATAATTTTAACTGAAGGACCAATCTATCCCCAAATTCTTCCACAGTGTTCTCCAGAAATGACCAACAAATTTGGTATCTTTATTTGAGACAATACTTTTGGGTAATCCATGAAGTCGAACAACTTCCTTGAAAAATAAATTTGCAACATGTGTTGCATCACTAGTTCTATGGCATGGTATAAAGTGTGTCATCTTTGAAAATTTATCCACCACCACAAATATGGAATCATGTCCTCTTTGTGTTCTTGGAAGTCCCAACACAAATTCCATGCTTATTGCATCCCAAGGCCTCTCTGGTATTGGAAATGGTTGATACAATCCATTGTTCTGCCTTTTTCCTTTTGCATGCTGGCAGATTCTACATCTGTTTACAAACTTGATCACTTATGTCCTCATACCTGGCCAATAGTATGAACTTCTCAACTGTGCAATTGTTTTATCATGGCCGAAATGTCCATCCAATCCTCCACTATGCTTTTCCTTCAAAAGGTTATCCCTCATTGAGCATTTTGGTATGCACAACTGATTTCCCTTGAACAACAATCCCTCTTGAATCATATACTTTGTCCACTAGCTCCTATCTCTCAGCACAGGATTTGCACATACTTCGTATGCTCCCTTGAAATATAGATCGTCATTGTACATTTCCTCAAGGTGTTCAAACCCTAAGGTCTTCACCTAAAACTCCTGCAGGATCAAACATCTCTTTCTTAATGCATCAACACCTTTGTTAGCATTTCCAGAAATATGTTTTATGACAAAAGTAAAATTTTGCATAAACTCAATCCAGTTTGCATGTCTCTGATTCAATTTTTATTATCTGGTTATTAATTGTAATGTCTGGTTATCACTATACAGGATAAATTCCTTTGGAACAAGGTAGTGCCTCCATTTCTTCAAGGCTTGAATTATGGCATAAAACTCTTTGTCATATGTGGAGTACTTCCTCTTAGTCTCATTCAGTTTCTCACTGAAATATGCAACATGCCTATTATCTTGGCTCAAAACTGCTCCAATTGTAACTCCACTTGCATCACATCTCACTTGAAATGTCTTCTCGAAATTTGGCAAGACCAGAATTGGTGGTTCGGTTATATTCTTCTTCAATATATTGAAGCTCCTTTCAACCTCCTCTGTCCATTTAAAATACTTGTGCCTCTTCTTCACTGTATCCATCATAGGTTCACAAATTCCACTAAAATTTCTGATGAACTTCCTATAGAAACTTGCTAATCCGTGGAAGCTTATCACTTCAAACATACTCCTTGATGATGACCATTATTTGATTGCTTTCACCTTCTCTGGATCCATCTTCAATTAATTTGAAGAGATCACAAAAACCGAGTAAATGAGTTATGTCTTCATAAAAGAGGACTTCTTCAGATTTATAAACAACTTTTCATGTTGTAGTCTCCTCATTAATAATGTCATGTGTCTCAAATGATCCTATTTAGTCTTGCTAAAGACCAGTATATCATCTAGATATACAACCACAAAATTACCAATAAAATCTTTCATTATTTCATTCATCAACCTCATAAAAGTACTTTGGGAATTTGTTAAGACGAATGGCATAACAAGCCACTCATACAACCCTTCATTTGTCTTAAAGGTTGTTTTCCACTCATCACCTTCTCTCATCCTTATCTAGCGATATCCACTTTTCAAATCTATCTTAGAAAATAAATTTTCTCCACTTAAACAATATAACTCATTCATTCATTAAACAAAATAATAGGGAATTGTAAACAGTAGTGACACCATACATTTGGATCAATTTTCCTATGTTATATTCATTCAAATGTAAATGGCTACAACTATGATAAAACAAGAACTAAAAATCCAACAACAACTAAATCACAACAATCTCCTACTAATTTGCAGTAGCCTCATTTGGGCATACAAAACCTCTATTTATCCTAGAGGGTTCCTAGGGTTCCCTCTGACTACTATTTTTCTCGAAAAAAACCTAAATACTACTTAAGTTTTGTTACATTAAATTCTATGAGTGAAACTCCCAAATCATTCATGATCATTCAGCTCCCAAGTGTTTGATCTTCTTCAGTTTTCGATCATTTCAAAAAAAAAAATTGCAAGAAACCCCAGCGGTTAAGATTTCCGAAATGATTCAAAGGCGCGCTAAGGCATTGAGTTGTCTCTCCACGTGTGCTTTCTGACAATGCTTCTACATCACTCCTCTTGTCTAGCTAGGGTGGATATTGCACCACCAAAACTAAAATGAAATGGAAGGAGTTTTCCAACCCCTAACAAAAACTTGGCTAAAGGAGAACATCAACAACATATCATAAAACATAATTCAAAAGAGAAGAGATACCCCTCTATTTATCCTCCCTTTGTAACTTCTAGATATTTCCCCTTTATTACCAAATCAAACCCTTACTTTATTTTCCCTCCAATTCCAATTAAATATAATTATATATTCTAATTAATGTCAATTTAGGATTTGTTATTCTTTTAACCCAGTGACACCAAATAAACCTCCTTAAATCCCTTTTTTCTTATTCACTATATCCTATGGGATTCATATACGCTATTAAGTCATTCTCCATTAATTGGAAGGGGACATTAAATTCCTCCCTTCCCAAGATTACTTGTCCTAAAGAAACTCCATAGCAAGGTACTGTAAGATCTTCTCTACTTCCCAGCTAGCATCTTTTGCGAAAAACCCTTTCCATAACCAAGTGCTCTCAAATGAACCTAATTCTCATCCTTCAGTCCATGACATCAACAATCCTCTCAGGAGCTAGAACCAACCACCCTTCCTCATCTAGTGGAGGAATATCTACCAAAGTGGTGACTTTTTGTCTTAGTCCCTTCTTAAGGCAAGATACATAGAAGGTGTTGTGGATCCTGCTACCCTTTGGTAGCTCCAGCTCATATGATACTTCCCCAACTCTCCTGATCACTTTGTAGGGTCCATAAAAGTGAGGCTTCAACTTCTCTGCACCATTCTTCTTCAATGATGACTCTCTGTAAGGTTTCAATCTTATAAAGAATAGATCTCCAACCTCAAATATGCATTCTACCCTGTGCCTATATGCGTACATCTTCTTCATATTCTGAGCGACCTGTAGATTCTCCTTAAGGAATCTCAAGATGTCATGAATTTCTTGCAACCAATATTTGGATTTTGGTTCTTTGCTATCTCCAAATTCCAAATCCATAAAAGATGGAGCGTCATAGAAATACAATGCCCTGAATGGGCTCATCCTAATGGACATGTGATGAGTGGTATTGTAGCAATGCTCCCTAATTTGCAACCACTTTATCCATGCTCGCTACTGCCCTAACACATAGTTCCTCAGATACCCCTCGATCCATTTGTTTAGTATCTTGGTATGCCCATCTGTCTAGGGGTGATATCTAGTACTAGGTGTTAACTCTATCCTAGATAACCTGAACAAATCCTACCAAAACGCACTGAGAAACATGTTATCCTAGTCATTGACTATGTTTTTTTGAAGACCATGGAGTTTGAACACCTCCCTGAAGATTAGGTCTCCTACCTGAGATGCCATGTAATTTGAAGGAATGGAAAGGAAGTGTACATATTTAGTCAATATGCCCACTACCACATAGATACAGTCCCTCCCTTACACCTTTGGAAATCATGTGATGAAGTCTATGGAAATTCTATTCCACTTCTACTCGGGAATCGATAATGGTTGAATAAGTCCCGCAGGATGTGTGAACTATGAATTGTTCACATGATGAAGTACATCCCCCTTGAGACCCTTCCATGAGAATATTTCCCTTAACTGCTTGTAGGTCTTTAGATACTCCCAGTGCCCTGCTAGTGGTGCATCATGTACCACCCTCATAATATTATCCTTGAGTGTGGACTCAAAGAAAACATAGATCATTTCTTTGTAGTATATGATGTCATCCAATACCCCGTACCTGTCATCCTGAATACTACCCTCCATCAACTCACAAGCGAAGGTATTCTTGGAGTATTCCACCAAGAAAATGGACTTCCATTCTACTGAGATCTTTGTCATGGAGAAGGCTATAGATCTCCTTGATAAGGAATCATCAACTATATTATTCTTCCCCTTTACATACTCAATATCAAATTCATATGTCTTCACCTTACTCACCCATTTATGTTGCATCTCATTCAGGTCCTACTACTCCAAGAAATATATCCAGATGTTGTGGTCAGTCCTAACCACAAAGCGTCCTCCTACCAAGTACTTTATGACTTTTTCCAATGCATGCATGATGGAAAACATCTCCTTATCATAGATCAAATAGAGCTTCTCGGGCTCCCTTATATTTCATCTCTCAAAAGATATCGAGTGTTAGTTCTGCATCAATATTGCTCCTATCCCCTTGCCAGATGCGTCACACTCCAAAACAAAAGGCTGCATAAAATCTGGGAGTGATAATACTGGGAAAGTGCTCATCACTCTCTTCATTATGTCGAATTATACGTGTGCATCCTTTGACCATCAGAACTCCCCCTTCTTGGTGAGGTCTGCCAATGGCACAACCAATTGTGAAAATCCTTTCACAAAGTACTAGTAATAGTTGCATATCCTGAAGAATCCTTGCAGATCTGTGATTTTCCTAGGGGTGGGACAGTATAAGATGGTATGGATCTTATCATGATGTACCTTTACTCCTTCAACACCTATCATGTGTCCCAGATAGATGATCCCTTTCAACCCAAGGTCACACTTTGCTTCCTTGGAAAAGAGTGTCTTCTCCTCCATAATGGTGATAATCTCGTCTACATGCTTCAGATGTTCCTCCCATGTTCTGTTGTAGATCAGAAGATCACCAAAGAACACCAATAAAAATTTCCTCAACTATTTATTCAAGATATGGTTCATGCAGGAATGAAAGGTAATTGGTGTGTTAGTCAACCCGAAGGGCATGGCTAGAAACTCATAGTGCCCATAGTGACACCTAAATGGTATCTTATGGATATCCTCCTCTTTGACTCAAATCTGGTGGTATCCTGAACACAGATCAACCTTTGAAAAGTACACCGCCCCATGCAACTCGTCAATCAACTCATCGATACTAGGTATTGGGTGTCAATTTTTTATGGTCTTCTTATTTAGTACC
>ML778504.1:166360-187987 GCA_009831015.1 Picea engelmannii | reverse complement strand
GAAATTTCTCCATGAAATTAAAATATAATTATAATCTCACCCTTCTGGTGGGTAAATGAGTAGAACTTTATTTCCTTATTACTGTGTTTTACTACTCTTACTAAATTTAAGGAGAATGGACATAATAAAAATATTTACCTCCACATTAAAATCAATGTTTCTACCAGGATTTACTACCCACCAAAATTTAAGGGGATTCTTCCCAAAATTAGGAGATTTAACACAATTTAAACAAAAATGTTTATTTATGCCCCAAATGGAATTTTGAGAACTTTTTTATTTTATTTCATTTAGACAAATTTAATGTTTATGTCCTAATTATTTTTCCTCAATAATTATTTATAAGGACTTTTAATTTTTTCCCATATTTGGGATTATTCCTAAAGTCCACATAAATCTAATATCTTGTAACTTTTCTAGCAAGGGATTTGAGAACATACTAAAATGGAGCACTATTACGTAGAAAAATCACTCTCTCTTCTTTAAGAGGTGTTATAGATGTTTTTAATTGTTCAGTCATCAGTTCCCAACATGCATTAAACTATACAACACAATCAACCACAACATCGACTCCCAGAATCCTGATTTTAGCACACAGATAGTCAAGAGATAAGAAATTAAATTAGAAGAGCTTCAGCTAAGACATTCTGTTTATATTGCTTAAATTTCTCAAGTCACTTTTGTCAAAAATTAAACTTACATAGTTCTAGAACATAGTATAAAATTTCGTTGATCTAAACACTACAAAGATCTAACCAAGTATACTTATCTAGAAACCAGATAGTGATGCAACTGTCGAAAGGGGTGCCCTTTTCCACCCAACCATAGGCACAACAAATCCTGGATGGATTTACCTTTTGCGACACCCTAGCTAGATCATGATCCTATGAGAGAGACTCTTCCTTATGTACAACAACAACCAGGGACGAAGGCCATTCTCCTCTTCCCACAGGAACTTGGAAGACCAATTTTCTCTCCACCAAGCAAGGGGGTCTACAATGAGTGCTTCTTTAGTCACTCATATTATTGCAACCATGTTTATTAGTTTGCACTGGAAATGCTACCAAGCAAATTCCTGTACCTAGAACAAATTCGTTTTTAAGTTCTCTTCAGAACTAGAGAGCTGCAAATGCTCTCCCTCTTCACAAAATGGTCACCAGAATCATTCTTCTACCTCCTCTCTACTCAGAAACATGGATCCCAAACTCAACCCCCTGTGTTCCCTCTTCTTTGTTGTCTAATTTTCCTTGTCTCTTGGATTTTCAGTAAGATTTTCGTGGGTCAAATCCAAAATCCCCTAGATGGGTACTTTTTTCCCCATGCTTCTGAGACAAGTTAGTTTTGGTACAACACCCATTCCTTTCCATAAATGTGGGAATTTGATATTTCATCTACCTACTCCCTCCATTAACCACAATTCTAGAAAAATGGGTAGTCTGGATTTTATTTGATTATTAGATTGGCAAGGGAAAATTTCCACCTTGATTTCCTCTCATGCATCATGATCTACCCTGATAACCCCTTCATCAGTTATGCAACACTTTCCTTCTTACATTAGTAGCATATATATTTACACTACCCGTTTAGCAAAATATAGTTACATTTACAAGTTGGGGGAAACAAGGGTATTACAAATAACTGCTAAAAGGAGGTGGCTAGTATGGATCATGGTGCATGAGAGGGGATGGTAAGGGGAACCATTGATGGTTGATATGACCCTGCTAGACGAGTATGTTGCTAGATATAAATTGCTCAGACCCATAACGATATTCTAACCTAGGAAATTTAATTACCAATCAAGATAGTAGTTGGGAAGTCTTACTTAACAGTAAATGAGGAGATGGTAGAGGACATGTCTAGAAAGTTTATGATATGACCCAAAAAATATTGCTATAAAAGGAAATAAAATTCAGAAAAATCGTGGGAAGAGAAAGGAAGATACACATGAATGGGTCAAGAGACCACTCTAGAAAAAGTAGAGTGTGCGAGGTTCTCTAGTCCAGAGGAGAATTGAGAAATATATGTTGTTCTGGGTACATGAGCACTTAGACAATGTTTTCTAATCGAGTTTATAAATGGAGATGTAGTGATTGAGTGAGAAATCATAGTAAGCTCCCTTGCTTGGTGGATAGAAAACTTATCTTCCAGGTCCCTATGGGAAAAAGGAGAGTAACCTTTGTCCATTGATGTAGCCGAGAAAAAAGGAAAACTTCATCTATCTCATGGCATCATGATCTACCTAGGGGGTGGTCAGTTGAGAAATACTCATAGAGAAAACTGTGCCTATGTTGGGTTGAAAAGAGCACCTGTTTCAATAGTTTCCAAATAATTCTGAACTTCAGATAAGTGTGACTCTGAGCTTCATACAGTCTTGATTGTTTTGTTGTAATATGTATCTTCTTGAGTTAGATAATGAAAAAATATGTTATATTGTTTTAATGGTAGAATGTTTGGCTCTGATGGACTAGTGTCCTAGGAAATTTGAATTAAAGCATGGATATCATATTTTGTAGATGGTGTTTTCCTACATCCATTTAGTAAAGGAGAACCGCTAGAAATGGGATTTTAACCAAATTTGAGGACATAAGACTTTGGACCCTGTGTTGGTTGGGAAATCCTCAAGGTATTTCCCAAGGACCAAATCCACAGATATAGATTCGGGATAGAATTTACGGGACTACTCGAGTCATGTCGATCCCTCAAAATTACCTTTTCCTAATTGTGGAATTTGAATTTTGTAGATGAGGGGCGCTTCCTTCAAACCATTTTCCCAAGTCACCACAGGTTCAAGTCCACAGACTTAACCAAATATTGGATAATATTTAAGAGTGTAGCCCTCGGGGCTTGCCAAAGTCCCATATGACTAGGACCCTGGAACCTTGCACTATGCCAAAAGGGAGCTAAGCCTTCTGAGCTTTGGGACTTCGGAGGTCTGGAATTTAAAGATGTTGAAACCTTAGAACATTCAATTCCTACCAAAGGTAACCTATCAAAATGATAACCAAACAGTTTGACCGACAACTAGCGCTCTCTTACCTATTATCGTGGAATATGTCCTATAGTTAAACTTTGGCCAACTTTTCGACCATGAAGTAACGCAAGTCATACATATAGGGACCTTTGGTATCTTTCCTAACCATTAGATATACGCTACTGTCAAACTCAACATTGACCTACTCCAGGAGTAAAAAGGTGTCAAACGATCGTAATCCCCGATTGTCGAAGTCGCGAAGTAACGTGGGTCGTAGATCTAAGGATCCTTCGAGACCCTTTTCGACCGTTAGATCGAGCATATTGGAAGGATAGAGTAAGCGGTACCATCAACCAACAACAAATAATCATCCCTTCTTTATTACCTCTCTGGTTGGTAACCCTTCGGGAAATTATTGGGTTAAGGACTGTAAGGGACGTGAAGTCATGAAATCTTGGAGCGGAGAAATCCCACCAATAATTAGATCGTGGGGAATAATTCAGGAGCGATATTAGCCATTGATCTAAGGATATGTTGGGACCCTTTCTCAATTGTTTGATCTACTAGTGGAAGGACAACGTAAAAACTTTGGTGAAGTATTACTCCGGGAAACGTAAGGTCTGAGGGGTAAGAATATCCCAAAGGTCGAAGGTCGGAGTACATGGCAAGGAATTTTGGAACTTTGGAACTTCAGAACTCATGTACTCCAGGCGATTCGAGGATATAGGGGGATGTGTTAAACACTGAAGCTCCGAAGTTCCCTTGTTGTAGTGTCCAACTCCAATTGGACGGTCCCGCGTACACCATGATGATTTGCCATGTCTAGAGAATTCCATGTGGCATCATGGGATTAGTCACAAGTTAGGTGTGGGACCCCCAACCCTTGTCAAGTATAAACCACATGTTAAAGTGCAAGTAAATCTCAACCTTCATATCTTTAAAGGTGGACAAAATTCCACCATGGATCTCGGTGAGGAAGGAGACTTTGGGACTTCGGGTCTCTGGGGATGTTTTCATATCTGCGCAAGAATGATGAAATGAGTCACGATAGTGCCATGTCATAAGGCACGAGAGAATTGTTGTCATGTGGATGCCACATAGTGAAGGGTGTGGCTATTGGCCAATGATGCCATGAAAACTTCGGAAGGCCATAACTTTATCTCCAAGACTCAGGTTTGGACAAGGTTTCAATCATTGGAAATATATAGGTGAGCCCACGACGATGGTATCTTCATTCGAGGATTAGGGGAGTTGCAGGAATGTGGAAAAAATATACCCACATCCCTTAAAAGGCTACTTAGGGGGTCAGGCGTGTGACACTCACTCTAAGTAAGATGTATAATTCATTTCGTGATAAACATGGAGTTGACACATGGCATATTTACAACTAATGTAAATCCATCTAAATCTAGATCTATCATGCACTTATAGGGATAAAAAAATGATGAAAGATTTTCACTTCTAGGGATTTGATCCCTCTTGGCACATGATAGATCTAGAGTTAATATGGATTTACATTGGTACCCTTATAGAAATTATTTATGCCTATCCCGAATCAGGTGTCAATCTTCCATGGATGGCCATGGCCACCGTTCATCTCAAGAAAAACAATAACGTACAACACTAGAAAGTAAACACCATGGGACATGGTGAGATAGGTGTGTTTATGAGTTTCTAAGCCCTATAGATTTCAAATATCATCAAAATTCATTACAAAGTTAATTCGTTCACCAACCACCACCTTGTAAGGGGTTCACAGAACAATTTTCAATGGAATTATGATTCGTAAACAAGGGATTTATATCCCACTCAATTCACCAAGACAGATCCTCTATGGAATTTATTTATAATCTCTATTTATGTACCGTATACAAATATTTCTATTCGTTTGATGTCTACAAGGATGTTATACTCATATTTGTCACCATAGACCAAACAAATATGTTATGATATGTTATGAGGCCAAAATACACTTAAACCAAGGTAAAATTGCTCATAAAATCCTTGTCCTCTCTTATTCCTAGTAAAATAGTATTCAGTCACGTATTTATCATATATCAGGTGCGGTATGCCAGGGGTTTCCTATACAAAACCTGTAGCCACTCCTTAGAGATTCAAGAAATTGAAATTTATGAGGAGAACATACGAGAAATGGGTTGGAAAAATATCGTAAGTGTGCATGAAATTTGTGCATAAATTATATTCACTCAATTCACATGCCATGAAGTCTATTTTTGATTCCTCTAGAATCTATAAGATGAAGCCAAAGCTAAGAACAAAGGGATAGAACCTAGAAAAACAATCCTTATGCTATCCATTTGGAGTAATAATCATTGGTCTATAGTTAGCTACAATTGTTGAGTGATGGGCATCAACATTGGTGTGATCAAATCTTAGGTGAGAGCCATCTTGGCTATCTTATCGTGATATATTCCAGATTGTGCTTGTTCAACAAAGGTGAATTCTTGGCTAAGGGGAAGGACTCAAGGTCTTAGAGCTAAGAGTATAGCAACATATCTCAAGGGAATTATCATCATTGTAATTCTCATTTAATAAATATAGATCCACATTATTTACCTCCCAAAATCTCTATGTTTATGGATCTTTCTTGTATCTCTAATGGAAGTTTGTTGATCTTAGTAAGCTTAAGTTACCATATTAGGAATTTATTCATGCAAGATTTCATTTAATATCTTATGAAAGAATGAGGAATTTTTTTCTTGTTTGATGATTGTGTAGGTTATTTGGTGAGGCAACATCATTGGAGTTGGATCTAGTGAGAATTATTGGATAAATTGGAAAACCATTAATATTAGTTTATGTCTCTCCTTCCCTCTCTCATTTACTTATGAAGTTTCATAATTACTCTTAGGAGAAATAAGTACATAGTCTATCGTCTTTTTCTGTAATTGGATCACACATGTCCAATGAGGGTATTTGCTTATCCTAGGTGAATTTCCAAAAATAGAATCAACAACTCCACTTGGTTTCATTGCATCCAAGTTCAGGATCATGGTTGATCCCTTAAAGACTGAGGTGGTAGTTCAGTTGTCTCCCTCGCATAACATTAGTCACCTTCAAAGTTTGCAAGGGAAGATAAACTTTCTGTGACGATTGATAGCAAATTACATTGAGACAACTAAATATTTCATGCATCTTCTAAATAATGGTGTACCTTTTATGTGGGAAAACTAAGCACAATGATCGTTTGAATATTTAAAGAAATCCCTGATGTCATCCCCACTATTGAGTCTGTCGGACTATAGTCAAGAATTTTTACTTTATCTGGCTGCATCTGAATCCACTATTGGTATGGTTCTTGTTCAAGAGGATAGTAGAAGGAGCATGTGATTTATTACCTTAGTAAAGGTAATTTCCCCAACTAGGATAGGTGGGGATATAATATTTTTTCTATCCCAAATTGTTATTTCTTCTTATGTAAAAGTGCCAAATACTTATTTTAATGGTGTTGTTAACTTTTTCCAAACAATTTTCTCAAATAGAAATATTTCCAAAGACATTGCATGCATCCATTACATAAGAGATAAAGAATATAACCATGGCATCTTATTATGGATGAAAAACCCCAAAAATCTTAGCAATACATTGATATCTAATGGTTGTAATAAAAGTTGTAGAATACTCCTAAGAACACAAATCTAATGGCTTCCAAGAAGCTGCAAAATCTACTACAAAAACAATATGAAAACCTATATTGATGTCAATCTATGATTTCCAATGACTTTCAAGCCTGAAATTGCTCTGTCTTCTCTGCAAATGACCACTATAACCCTCAAAAACCAAATCCAACGAACTACAACAACCCTGAATTCTTAGAGGTCCTCGTGGGATGATTGCAGGACGTCTAGCGGGGCCTTGTGGTATAACCTCTAATCAACCTGTGGGGGTGTCTCCTTTCCCAGTTGCATGAAAACCTCCTGGAACCTACAGATATGATGATCAACCTCCTCCGAAAAATTCAACAAATCCCATGTGCACGTCGATATGCCTCCAACTCTCTTCTCGATGGAACCAAACACAACAATGAACTCAAACACAGACTCTAGATGGATCCTCCTTGATGCAAACCCCCCTTCTCTCGTCGTGGCTGCTCGACCTCCTGGTCAAGGATCGTTAATTATTCTTGATTTAGATTAGATCCTTGGGACCTTGCTGGTCTCAAACTCAAAACACAGGCCCTGTTATCACCCTCAGGTTTTTCACGGTCATGATTTGATCGTTACCGACCTATCCGTCGATCGACGGTTCACATAAATTGTGGGTTGCCAACGTATTTACTCTTTATTAGAGATCCTTGTCACCACAATCGGAAAATTTCTTGCCCAACCTCCTTTAAATATTGGTTGTTGATCCCCTGTCTCGACAAGATCAATAGTCTTGGAAAATTGTGGGCTGCGAGCTAGCGCACTCACTAAATTTTCCTCCATTCCCCGCAATGATTCCTCACCGTCGATTTTACATTCTCAGATCAAAGGTCAAGATCCACTTCGGGACTCCATGCTTCAGGAGCCTCAACTTTCCCCACACTCTCTTCCTTATGGAGTGCTTTCACCCAGAGTTCACGATCCGTTGACATGTGTCACCCACAAATCAACGACTATGGTTAACTCTGGCTCTTCGGGCTTCGGGAGTTTCAAACTCTCTGCACTTTCTTCCTCCCGAGTTAATTCCACCCGAAGTACAAGATCTATTGATGTGTGTCCGTCTGGATTCGATGACCACTATCCACTTCATCTCTTCCGGCTTCAGAAGTTTCAACCTCCTGCGCACTCATTCCTCCTGGAGTGATTTTGCCCAAAGACGAAGGATTCTCACCACGTGTTCTCTGCAAAGGACAGTTGCGATATGATTCGAACTTCGAGAGTTTTTCAAACTCGACGTTTGGAATCCTCTGAAGTGAAATTTCCCAAAATCTCAGATCTGTCAACACGTATTTCCTGGAAACCAACGACCTAGATCTACTTCGACCTTTGACTCTTTGTCTATTTCACTTGCTCCTTATCCACACAACTTCCGAAGTGATTTTACTCCGGAGTTAGGGATATTCCGCCACCTGTCCCTTTGGATGATGGATAGTCCCTGGCCTCTTTGGGACTTCAACAAATCCTCACTCATGTGTGCACACAGAGACTTAAATCTCATGCACTTTGCCCAAATCCGACGATCCATAATGATCTCTCTCTCTCTCTCTTGAATGGATCTTAATTGATAATTTGTGAAACCTTCAGAACTTCATTTCCCTTGAATATTTCTCCCACTACCTCTCTTGATATTTCTCTCTTGAACCCTTTGACTCCTTAGAGGGATACTTTGACACTTAGTCAAATTTCAAATTTGTGCACTCCTTGCAGCAGTTTCTTACGCAAGACTTAGTTTCTTGCAGGTGACTGTGCACACCTTGCAGCAATATCTTTGCAATCCTTACAAATTAAAGTTCCACTATCTCTTCTGAGCTTATGATTCGAAACAGACTATGTCACTCCTTGCAGCAGATTCTCACACAAGACTTAAGTTCTTGCGGGCAACTGTGCACACCTTGCAACAATCCCTTTGCACTCCTTGCAAATGGAAGTTTCACGCTATCTCTTCTGAGCTTCTGAGTCGAAACATAATATGTCAATGCACTCCTTGTGGACTATATGCACACCTTTCATGAGCTCAATGAAGAGAAACAATCGAAACTTACCCCAAACACTTCACAATTTCATCTACTCAACAATAAAACTCATTCATTCATGAAACAAAATAACAGGGAATTGTAAACAGTAGTGACACCATACATTTGGATCAATTTTCCTCTATTATATTCATTCAAATGTAAATGGCTACAACTATGATAAAACAAGAACTAAAAATTCAGCAACAACTAAATCACAACAATCTCCTACTAATTTGCAGCAACCTCATTCAGGCATACAAAACCTCTATTTATCCTAGAGGGTTCCTAGGGTTCCCTCCGACTATTAGTCTTCTCGAAAAATATCCTAACTACTAATTAATTTTTGTTACATTAAAGTCTAGGAGTGAAACTCCTAGATCATTCATGATCATTCATCTCCCAAGCGTTTGATCTTCTTCAGTTTTCGATCATTTCAAAAAACGATTTGCAGGAAACGCCAACGGTTAAGATTTTGAAATGATTCAAAGGCATGCTAAGGCAATGAGTTTTCTCTCCATGTGTGCTTGCTTATGATTCTCCTGCATCATACTCCCCTGGACAACAATTCATGGACTCTTGTCCATGAGCTCCTGCACTGACTTTCCATGCTTATGGATATCAGCTTCATTTTCCCAACTGACATCTTCTATTGGGTTTCCCTTCCATTTGACAAAATATTCAAAATAGGTCTTCCTCCTGGTCTTCTTTCCAATCCTATGATCAACGATCTTCTCCATCTGTGGATTTTCTGCTACAAGAATTTTCTTTTCCCATTGAATCTCTTTCTGAATTTTTGTTTCTCCTGCTTCATCTTCCCTGTAAGGATACAAGTTTGATATGTTGAATATGGGTGATATGCCCACATTATCTGGAAACTCAATCTCATAGCCATTTGCATCAAACTTACTTAAGATCTTACATGGCCCTATGTTCTTCATCTTCAACTTGTTATATGTTCCCCTAGGGAACCTTTATTTCTTGAGGTGTGCTAGAGCCTGATCTCCTACTTCAAATTGGAGCTCTTTGGGATGTTGATCAACTCTGTGCTTGTACTCTTGGCTAGAGCTCTGCAATTGCTCTTTGATCTGGCTATGGATCTTCTGCATCTCTACAGTAAAATCTTCTTCTCCATAACTTTTGATCTCACTTTGTTCTAAGTATCTCAACTCAGATACTCCTCTTGGCTGCATTCCATACAATATTTGGAATGGGCTCTTTCCAGTGCTCTTGTTTGGTGAGTCGTTGTATGCAAATTCTTCTTGTGGCAGAATTTGATCCCATTGACTATGATGTTCAGTGACCAGACTCCTCAATAAGTTCCCCAAACTTTTGTTCACCACCTCAGTCTGTCCATATGTCTGAGGGTGATAATTTTAACTGAAGGACCAATCTATCCCCAAATTCTTCCACAGTGTTCTCCAGAAATGACCAACAAATTTGGTATCTTTATTTGAGACAATACTTTTGGGTAATCCATGAAGTCGAACAACTTCCTTGAAAAATAAATTTGCAACATGTGTTGCATCACTAGTTCTATGGCATGGTATAAAGTGTGTCATCTTTGAAAATTTATCCACCACCACAAATATGGAATCATGTCCTCTTTGTGTTCTTGGAAGTCCCAACACAAATTCCATGCTTATTGCATCCCAAGGCCTCTCTGGTATTGGAAATGGTTGATACAATCCATTGTTCTGCCTTTTTCCTTTTGCATGCTGGCAGATTCTACATCTGTTTACAAACTTGATCACTTATGTCCTCATACCTGGCCAATAGTATGAACTTCTCAACTGTGCAATTGTTTTATCATGGCCGAAATGTCCATCCAATCCTCCACTATGCTTTTCCTTCAAAAGGTTATCCCTCATTGAGCATTTTGGTATGCACAACTGATTTCCCTTGAACAACAATCCCTCTTGAATCATATACTTTGTCCACTAGCTCCTATCTCTCAGCACAGGATTTGCACATACTTCGTATGCTCCCTTGAAATATAGATCGTCATTGTACATTTCCTCAAGGTGTTCAAACCCTAAGGTCTTCACCTAAAACTCCTGCAGGATCAAACATCTCTTTCTTAATGCATCAACACCTTTGTTAGCATTTCCAGAAATATGTTTTATGACAAAAGTAAAATTTTGCATAAACTCAATCCAGTTTGCATGTCTCTGATTCAATTTTTATTATCTGGTTATTAATTGTAATGTCTGGTTATCACTATACAGGATAAATTCCTTTGGAACAAGGTAGTGCCTCCATTTCTTCAAGGCTTGAATTATGGCATAAAACTCTTTGTCATATGTGGAGTACTTCCTCTTAGTCTCATTCAGTTTCTCACTGAAATATGCAACATGCCTATTATCTTGGCTCAAAACTGCTCCAATTGTAACTCCACTTGCATCACATCTCACTTGAAATGTCTTCTCGAAATTTGGCAAGACCAGAATTGGTGGTTCGGTTATATTCTTCTTCAATATATTGAAGCTCCTTTCAACCTCCTCTGTCCATTTAAAATACTTGTGCCTCTTCTTCACTGTATCCATCATAGGTTCACAAATTCCACTAAAATTTCTGATGAACTTCCTATAGAAACTTGCTAATCCGTGGAAGCTTATCACTTCAAACATACTCCTTGATGATGACCATTATTTGATTGCTTTCACCTTCTCTGGATCCATCTTCAATTAATTTGAAGAGATCACAAAAACCGAGTAAATGAGTTATGTCTTCATAAAAGAGGACTTCTTCAGATTTATAAACAACTTTTCATGTTGTAGTCTCCTCATTAATAATGTCATGTGTCTCAAATGATCCTATTTAGTCTTGCTAAAGACCAGTATATCATCTAGATATACAACCACAAAATTACCAATAAAATCTTTCATTATTTCATTCATCAACCTCATAAAAGTACTTTGGGAATTTGTTAAGACGAATGGCATAACAAGCCACTCATACAACCCTTCATTTGTCTTAAAGGTTGTTTTCCACTCATCACCTTCTCTCATCCTTATCTAGCGATATCCACTTTTCAAATCTATCTTAGAAAATAAATTTTCTCCACTTAAACAATATAACTCATTCATTCATTAAACAAAATAATAGGGAATTGTAAACAGTAGTGACACCATACATTTGGATCAATTTTCCTATGTTATATTCATTCAAATGTAAATGGCTACAACTATGATAAAACAAGAACTAAAAATCCAACAACAACTAAATCACAACAATCTCCTACTAATTTGCAGTAGCCTCATTTGGGCATACAAAACCTCTATTTATCCTAGAGGGTTCCTAGGGTTCCCTCTGACTACTATTTTTCTCGAAAAAAACCTAAATACTACTTAAGTTTTGTTACATTAAATTCTATGAGTGAAACTCCCAAATCATTCATGATCATTCAGCTCCCAAGTGTTTGATCTTCTTCAGTTTTCGATCATTTCAAAAAAAAAAATTGCAAGAAACCCCAGCGGTTAAGATTTCCGAAATGATTCAAAGGCGCGCTAAGGCATTGAGTTGTCTCTCCACGTGTGCTTTCTGACAATGCTTCTACATCACTCCTCTTGTCTAGCTAGGGTGGATATTGCACCACCAAAACTAAAATGAAATGGAAGGAGTTTTCCAACCCCTAACAAAAACTTGGCTAAAGGAGAACATCAACAACATATCATAAAACATAATTCAAAAGAGAAGAGATACCCCTCTATTTATCCTCCCTTTGTAACTTCTAGATATTTCCCCTTTATTACCAAATCAAACCCTTACTTTATTTTCCCTCCAATTCCAATTAAATATAATTATATATTCTAATTAATGTCAATTTAGGATTTGTTATTCTTTTAACCCAGTGACACCAAATAAACCTCCTTAAATCCCTTTTTTCTTATTCACTATATCCTATGGGATTCATATACGCTATTAAGTCATTCTCCATTAATTGGAAGGGGACATTAAATTCCTCCCTTCCCAAGATTACTTGTCCTAAAGAAACTCCATAGCAAGGTACTGTAAGATCTTCTCTACTTCCCAGCTAGCATCTTTTGCGAAAAACCCTTTCCATAACCAAGTGCTCTCAAATGAACCTAATTCTCATCCTTCAGTCCATGACATCAACAATCCTCTCAGGAGCTAGAACCAACCACCCTTCCTCATCTAGTGGAGGAATATCTACCAAAGTGGTGACTTTTTGTCTTAGTCCCTTCTTAAGGCAAGATACATAGAAGGTGTTGTGGATCCTGCTACCCTTTGGTAGCTCCAGCTCATATGATACTTCCCCAACTCTCCTGATCACTTTGTAGGGTCCATAAAAGTGAGGCTTCAACTTCTCTGCACCATTCTTCTTCAATGATGACTCTCTGTAAGGTTTCAATCTTATAAAGAATAGATCTCCAACCTCAAATATGCATTCTACCCTGTGCCTATATGCGTACATCTTCTTCATATTCTGAGCGACCTGTAGATTCTCCTTAAGGAATCTCAAGATGTCATGAATTTCTTGCAACCAATATTTGGATTTTGGTTCTTTGCTATCTCCAAATTCCAAATCCATAAAAGATGGAGCGTCATAGAAATACAATGCCCTGAATGGGCTCATCCTAATGGACATGTGATGAGTGGTATTGTAGCAATGCTCCCTAATTTGCAACCACTTTATCCATGCTCGCTACTGCCCTAACACATAGTTCCTCAGATACCCCTCGATCCATTTGTTTAGTATCTTGGTATGCCCATCTGTCTAGGGGTGATATCTAGTACTAGGTGTTAACTCTATCCTAGATAACCTGAACAAATCCTACCAAAACGCACTGAGAAACATGTTATCCTAGTCATTGACTATGTTTTTTTGAAGACCATGGAGTTTGAACACCTCCCTGAAGATTAGGTCTCCTACCTGAGATGCCATGTAATTTGAAGGAATGGAAAGGAAGTGTACATATTTAGTCAATATGCCCACTACCACATAGATACAGTCCCTCCCTTACACCTTTGGAAATCATGTGATGAAGTCTATGGAAATTCTATTCCACTTCTACTCGGGAATCGATAATGGTTGAATAAGTCCCGCAGGATGTGTGAACTATGAATTGTTCACATGATGAAGTACATCCCCCTTGAGACCCTTCCATGAGAATATTTCCCTTAACTGCTTGTAGGTCTTTAGATACTCCCAGTGCCCTGCTAGTGGTGCATCATGTACCACCCTCATAATATTATCCTTGAGTGTGGACTCAAAGAAAACATAGATCATTTCTTTGTAGTATATGATGTCATCCAATACCCCGTACCTGTCATCCTGAATACTACCCTCCATCAACTCACAAGCGAAGGTATTCTTGGAGTATTCCACCAAGAAAATGGACTTCCATTCTACTGAGATCTTTGTCATGGAGAAGGCTATAGATCTCCTTGATAAGGAATCATCAACTATATTATTCTTCCCCTTTACATACTCAATATCAAATTCATATGTCTTCACCTTACTCACCCATTTATGTTGCATCTCATTCAGGTCCTACTACTCCAAGAAATATATCCAGATGTTGTGGTCAGTCCTAACCACAAAGCGTCCTCCTACCAAGTACTTTATGACTTTTTCCAATGCATGCATGATGGAAAACATCTCCTTATCATAGATCAAATAGAGCTTCTCGGGCTCCCTTATATTTCATCTCTCAAAAGATATCGAGTGTTAGTTCTGCATCAATATTGCTCCTATCCCCTTGCCAGATGCGTCACACTCCAAAACAAAAGGCTGCATAAAATCTGGGAGTGATAATACTGGGAAAGTGCTCATCACTCTCTTCATTATGTCGAATTATACGTGTGCATCCTTTGACCATCAGAACTCCCCCTTCTTGGTGAGGTCTGCCAATGGCACAACCAATTGTGAAAATCCTTTCACAAAGTACTAGTAATAGTTGCATATCCTGAAGAATCCTTGCAGATCTGTGATTTTCCTAGGGGTGGGACAGTATAAGATGGTATGGATCTTATCATGATGTACCTTTACTCCTTCAACACCTATCATGTGTCCCAGATAGATGATCCCTTTCAACCCAAGGTCACACTTTGCTTCCTTGGAAAAGAGTGTCTTCTCCTCCATAATGGTGATAATCTCGTCTACATGCTTCAGATGTTCCTCCCATGTTCTGTTGTAGATCAGAAGATCACCAAAGAACACCAATAAAAATTTCCTCAACTATTTATTCAAGATATGGTTCATGCAGGAATGAAAGGTAATTGGTGTGTTAGTCAACCCGAAGGGCATGGCTAGAAACTCATAGTGCCCATAGTGACACCTAAATGGTATCTTATGGATATCCTCCTCTTTGACTCAAATCTGGTGGTATCCTGAACACAGATCAACCTTTGAAAAGTACACCGCCCCATGCAACTCGTCAATCAACTCATCGATACTAGGTATTGGGTGTCAATTTTTTATGGTCTTCTTATTTAGTACCCTGTAATCTATGCACATCCTCATAGTGCCATATTTCTTCTTCACCATCACAACTGACAAAGTGAAAGGAATATAACTAGGCATGATATGTCCCATCTCTAACAATTCCCTTATGGACTTCTCTATTTCATCCTTCAATATATTTGGGTGCCTGTAGGGGGTGGTGATAATAGGTTTCGACCCCTTTTCTAGCTCAATGAAATGCTCAAATCCTCTGTCAGATGGTCTACCTACTAGCAATGGCTTGAACACTCTTTCATGTTTTCCAAGTAATTCCTAGATATCCGCAAGGTAATGCTAACGATCCTGTGATGGATTCTCCATGGTGATATGACAGTCTGTTGTGCACACCATGTCTCTGTGTCTAAAAAGGGCCTCCATGCACTAGTTATACATAATCCTGGGGGAATCTGTTGACATACCTCTTAGGATGACTTGTTGTCCACCCTTGTCATGGAACTCCATCCTCATGTCCCGATAATTCATGCGGATATATCCCAATGAGTACATCCACTAAACTTCTAGCACCACATGAGAATATGTTATATCCATGACATAAAAGTCATCGGTCAACATATAGTTACCCAATGTTACTTCCAATCCCCTGATCCTCTGAGTACATGTCATGTTGCACCTATCTTCTAATACCACATTGAATCCCTCAAAATTCTCCGCAAGGATTTGTCTCCTGGTGACAAGTGAAACATCAATGAAATTGTGGGTGGCTCCACCATCAACCAATGTTGTAACCCTCAGCCCCTGCAAAATACCTATGACCCTGAAGGTGTAATATTTAGGGACTCTTGAGAGTGTGGAAATGGTCACTCCCTTGGGTATATATTACACTGGAACTTGTTCTATATCATGCAATGGCTCCCCACTATCCTGTCCAATACCCTCATCATCATCGTCATCCTCCTCGTCAGAAATTACCTTGATACAATCGAATTTACATTTCCCCGTATATCGATGACTCAGTTCCCATGACTCCTTACAACTGTAGAAAATATTCTTCCACCTTAGTTCTCTTTGAGTATCCTCATCCATCCTATCCTTCCTTGTCCACGGCTTCTAGGGAAACTTCCTCTCCTTACCCCCTTGAGGCGTGAATGGTTTTGTTGGTGCCTTATGGGAGTCTGTGTCCCTCATGTCCTAGGTTCTCATGATGGATTCTTGTAATGTGGTTTGTCTAAAGGCCTTAACTCATCCTCTCAGGGGTTCTTCTAGACCCTTCGTGAATAATATCACCAATCTTTGTTGAGAAATATCTGTCACCATAACTTCCATCCTATGAAAATATCTGTTGTATGCTTCTGGTGTACTAGCTTGTCTTAGATATGGCAACTCTAAGAAGTGTATCGCATGGTCCTTCTTGTCGAAACTATCCATCAAAATATGAGTGAAGTCCACATATGAAGTGATGTTGTCCTGCCCCAGTGTCACCAGCCCATGATACCACCATTTGTGAGCTTCTCCTTTCAAGGGAAGGGTGGCATACTTAATGTCTTCTTTCTCGGTCATTAGGTTAAGTTGGAGGTAGGTGTCCAACTTATGTACCCATGATCTATCCATGCTCTTGGAGGACCCATCGAAGGGTGGGATAGTCAACCTTCCCACCTTACACATGAGGTCAAAGATTTGTTTTCTCTACGCTCCTGTATTCCACTACTTATGTTTGTACTTTTTCTTGAGGTCTCATAAGTGATTACAGGAAACTTTCTCATCCAAATCTTCATCTATTGTCTCATACTCCCTGTATGAAGTGTTAATATCAATCCCCTGATATAGTTTCTCATGTGCTCATGTAGGCTGCCCTGTCAAGAACTATGGTAATAAGGGCCTAGGGATCCTTAGGCTCCCACTATGAGTTGGGGTATGGTTATTTCTACTCTTCGTTTGTATACTGCCACCCCAATAGGATCCACTAGGTCCACCTTGATCTTTACGATTCGAATTCCCATGTTGGCCCACTAGATGTGTGAGCACTTCAAGGTTCTGGACTGTCTTTGGGATGCCTAATTTTGTCCCTTCACCAGATCTCTTATTATTTGTAGCATAGTCCCTTCAGGGTTGTCTCCCATGCTTCCCTCTAGATTTGACTCTGTTCGATTTGCTCATGTTTCTCTTTCTGGTGACTCTCGAGAGGTTTGTCCTCGATGCCCCTTTCTCCTAGGAATTAATGTAATCATGGGATGATAGAACCACCAGCTCTAATACCATTGTAATATCCCCAACTAGAATAGGTGCGGATATAATTTTTTTTCTATCCCAAATCGTTATTTCTTCTTATGTAAAAGTGCCAAATACTTATATTAATGGTGTTGTTAAATATTTCCAAATAGTTTTCTCAAATTGGAATATTTCCAAACACATTGCATCCATCCATTACACATGAAATATAGAAGACAACAATGGCATCTTACTATGGATGAAAACTCCCAAAAATATTAGCAATACAATGATATCTAATGGTTGTAATAACAACTGAAGAATACTCCTAAGAACACAAATCTAATGGATGCCAAGCAACTACAACTTATTCTATAGAAACAATAAGAAAACCTGGATTGATTCCAATATCTGATGTCCAAGGCTTTTTTAGCCCAACACTACTCTATCTTCTCTGCAAACGACCACTGTAACCCTCGCAACCCTGATCCAATGAACTACTACAATCCAAAATTATCAAAGGTCTTCGTGGGACGACTGTGAGACGTCTATCGAGGCCTCATGGGACAACCCATGCTCAACCTATGGGTGTGTCTCCTTTCCAATTTTCACAAAACCCTCCTGGCACCTACAGATATAACAATCAGCCTCCTCCAGAAAAATGTCGCAAACCTCCCGTGCAAGATAATGTGCCTCCAACTCTCTCCCCGATGAAACCAAACACCACAATGAACCCAAAAAAGGACTCCAGATGAATCCTCCTCTTGTCTAGCTAGGGTAGATATTGCACCATCGAAACTAAACTGAAATGGAAGGAGTTTGTCAACCCCTAACAAAAACTTGGATCAAGGATCACAACAACAAGAGATCATAAAACATAATCTCAAAGAGAAGGGTTACCCCTCTATTTATCCTCCCTTTGGACCTTCTATATCTTTCCCCTTTTTGACCAAATCAAACCCTTACATTATTTTCCTTCTAATTCCAATTAAATATAATTATTTATTTTATTTAATGTCACTTTTAGGATTTGTTATTCTTTTAACCCAGTGACACCAAATAAACCTCCTTGACTTCCTTTTTCCTTATTCACTATATCCTCTAGAAATCGTATAGGCTATTGATTCATCCTCCGTCAATTGGAAGGCGACATTATAGCAAAGGTATTTTATGTCCTGAACTGATTTGGATTTATGAGCAGAATGAAATGAAACACAAACTTATAAAATTAACACAGTGTTGCGCCCACACAACAACCTCCCAATTTTCTTGTCTTAGCCTCTATCCAAGATAAGAAATTGCCCCATCCCCCTTCATTTCTTCCAACTGGAACCCTCTCACTCACTCATGAAAATATCTATTCCCAAGTTCTCCTCATCGTACCTCGCCTTCTCATTTCCAATTCCTCCTTAGACCAATTTTTCCCAATGATCCACGCTTTGGTGAGTCCCTGCTTCTTGTGTTGATACAAAACATACTAACACACACATCCTTATTCCACCTTTTCATTGACGCACCATCGATTTTATCGTCAGTACATCGTCCACCTCCCTTTGAACTTGGCTAACGCGCTATCGTGCTTCCACCGCACCTCATTGACACACATCATCATCAGTGAAGTTCACATGATCAATGTCGTCTCACCGATATTGGTCACCTGATTATATTCGTTGCACATATGCCTTTCACCAGTTGACTCCCTTCCACTCGCATCATTGCATCACATAACAATGACGCTCCCTCCTTTTCGCTTCATTGCACTGCATATCGACCAGGTTCGCCTCTTCATCCCCGATGACCTGCCTATTGATAAGTTTTCCTCTCCTATCCTCAATACGTCAGTTGAAGGACGTCGACCCCTCATCATCACCAAGCGCATTGAAGATGATATTCTCCCTCTCACCAACACTGACTAGCTTAGTGTGGCCCACTTTCACCTTGAGGCTTATCTCGTCCCCCTCTCAGCTAGGATCCCTTCTTGTTGCGCTCATTAGTCAATATCCTTACATTTATAATGACTAAACTCTCCATTCCTATCCAGACGGTTTGTCATTAATTGTATATCTCACCTTATTTGCTTCATATCGTAGTTGTAATCAAATTGTAGTGTTTCCCAATGGATTTCTTCGTGCACATGGTACTAGCATGATTGCTTTTCGTTTATGGATGTTATGACTAAATATTCATTGTGGAAGTCTCGTCTAGCATAAGATGGGTTAATCACAACACCTATGGATCTTGCGATGGCTCTGAAGTGCACTTTGGAAGAAATTTGGTCCTTTCAGCTCCTAGACAATACTAAGCACACTTGATGTTAGTTGGTTGTTTTGGAGGATTTATAAATCCATGCCACCGAATTATCACTACAATGTCAATCAACGAACTTGGTCCCTATTCATCATAGATGACACAGGAACTAGCGAAATTAATTTTGAGTGAAAGAGCAGCGAATGCGGGACCCAGACTTTCATTAAAAAAACATTTCTGAGCTTAATTTTCGGCACCAGTCAAAGTGAAATTTTCACCCCTGAAACAATTAGTGGTATGACTCTCTCCGTTACGATTCCAACGCATCTTACAAAATCGAAATATGATGCCCAAAATTACCAGAATGAATCGCCTAGGGTTTCTCACCCAAAGTGGTTGCATTGGTCATTACTCAGATTAAATGTTGGTATGGCATGGTTAGTAGGATTGCCAGGAATGCCTCCCGGCTCGCCAGGAACGCCTCTCCACGTTATTCACAATGTAAAAGATGTTAGGAGTTGTAATTTCATTCACAAATTAGTTAGTGAAATAGTTTTTTTATAGTTACTCCCATTCAGAAACGGTAAAACTGTCAATTTAATAGTATTTATATAATTAATATGAAATCAATAATCAGTGTTCATTCTCAACCATTTTTCTGGTATTCTTTTTTATTTATTGTTTTCATGATATTAGAGCGATAGGTTGGGAGAAGGAGAGACTGTTGTTTTCTGCATCTCTCTTCCAAAATGAAGAATACCTCAGAACGTTGTATTGCCTGTTAGCCGCCAACCAGTTTGAAGAAGTCGTTCGACAGTTTGAAGAAGTGCCACAGAGATCCCACCAGTTTGGAGAAGAGTTGCACGTCAAATTGAAGAAGTTCCATATAGTTGTCGTTGAATTGGAGAAGAGCCACTACCGAATTGGAAGAGGGTGCTGGCTGAGAATTACAGGCTTGGAATTCCCTTTTATTTACAATAAACCCTTTATCTACTCTAGATTTTCTTGAAGAGTATTTATAAAAATTGGAGTTTATTTAAAGTTTCATTGAAATTTGAAAATTCACTTGTAGTTATATCAATTATTTAAAAAAAAAATTGTGGCTGATATTTTGGAATTAGAAAAATGTCTAGTTCTTGGTCAATTCAAGCACCAACTTTAGTTGGTTCCAATTATGATTTTTGGAGTGAGAAGGTGAAAGCCATTTTGCAAAGTCAGGGATGTTGGGATTGTGTTGAAACAAGGTTCATAGAACCTGATGCAAATGTTGTTGCAATTATGACTGTTGTTCAAAGAAAAACATTAGAAGAACTTAAGCAAAAAGAAGGAAAATCCAAATCATATATTTTAGTTTCTTTAGATGATTCTATATTTCCTAAAATTATTGGTGAAGAATGCTAAAGAAGCATGGGATATTCTTAATTTGGCTTATAAGGGTAATGACAAAGTGAAAACTATGAGACTTCAAACCCTTAGAACTCAATTTGAAACCCTCAAGATGAGTGAATCAGAAAGTGTTGATCAGTTTGTTAAGAACCAAAGACTGAATACAAAAGCACCACAAAAGATATATAAGAACAATATGCAAAATCTTCTTTATTACTATCAAACCCTTGAGGTAGGGCAACACCATACAATGGATCCTATTATGGAAGGGATCCTCTCCTGTTCACTTGCCTCTTCGAGGGGGCATCCTCCTATTGAGCTACCGCTCCACAATACAATATTTCTCTTCATGTCTCATTACATTGCTTGAGCCCCTTTATATAGTGCTTCCATCACCTAAGAACATTCTAGAGGATGAATCTTCTAGAAGTAGAACCTTCTAAGAAGTCCTCTTACATTTATTATATATAACTACCATAGTGGGCCTTATTTAATAATATAGTGGACCTAGTCCACCTTATATTGAATGACCTCCACTATTATCACTATGGGCCCTCTGGGCCCCCCTACTACGTCTCTAGCTACCTTACATTCCATCCCCCTTATGAAAGCGTTGTCCTCAACGCTTGATGTACAACCATATACCAGGGTCCCATGGATAATTGTGGACCGTAATGCTGAAGAAGACTGAAGAACCAAAGTCCCATGTAG
>ML778504.1:151703-164677 GCA_009831015.1 Picea engelmannii | reverse complement strand
TAGAAGTAGAACCTTCTAAGAAGTCCTCTTACATTTATTATATCTAACTACCATAGTGGGCCTTATTTAATAATATAGTGGACCTAGTCCACCTTATATTGAATGACCTCCACTATTATCACTATGGGCCCTCTGGGCCCCCCTACTACGTCTCTAGCTACCTTACACAGTTTATGACTAAAGTTATGGGTATTATTAATCGACTTAGGATTAATGGAGAAAAAGAACTCACAGACCAAAGAGTTGTTGAAAATTTTCTTATAAGTTTACCTAAGAAATTTGAAATGGTAGTTACTGCTCTTCTTGAGTCAAAAGATCTAACTAAATTTTCTATAGAAGAATTGACTGGTTCGTTGTTATCTCATGAAGCAAGGATGACCTTGGATCTTGGTACTTTAGAACATGCATTTCAGACTAAGGTTTCAATAGACAGAGGCAGAGGCAGAGGTTTTCATGGATGTGGTAGAGGACGCTCTCAAACAAGAGATAAACCTGAACAAACAAAAGACAAGTCATAGCAGTCAAGATCGCCTTCACAAGATCATGGCCAGAGATGGACAAATAAATAAGAAATTCAATGTCGTTATTGTAAAAATTTGGGTCACCATATATCTGAATGTCGTAAGTTGCAGTATTAAAATAGAGCTAATGTCACAAAAAGTGAAACATCTGACACTTTGTTTCTTTCATGTCAAGTATCTCAACAAATTCTTGAGAAGAATGTTTGGTTGCTAGATAGTGGATGTATCACTCATATGACTAGTCATAATGTTTTACTTTCTAATCTTGATACATCTCTTATTACTACAATTAGTTTGGGTGATGATCATTCGGTCAAAGCTTCAGGAAAAGGTGTTGCGCTATTTTTAACAAAGCAGGGTGAAGTCAAAAATATTCCTGATGTTTACTATGTACCAAATATCAAACACAATTTGTTGAGTGTAGGGAAATTAACAGTGCATGGTTATGATGTTACTTTCCACAACAACACTTGCACAATTCTTAATCAAACTAAAAGACTTGTTGCAAAAGTCCCTATGACAAAGAACATATTGTTTCCATTAGAAATGAGAAGTGGGAAGATGTATGCATGTACTATGGTCATTTACCAGTGAAAAGTATGAGTTTGTTACAAAGACAGTCTATGGTGAAAGGATTTACTCCTTCGATTAATCAGATTCCTTCTTGTGAAAGTTGCATAGTAGGAAAACACCAGCGAGATAGTTTTCCATCATCCTCTTATAGAGACAAAGAGTGCTTAGAGTTAGTTCACACAGACTTATGTGGACCTATGCAAAATCAGTCGATTGGTGGAAGTTTGTATTTTCTAACATTTATTGATGATTTTAGCGGGAAAGTTTGGGTTTATTTTCTCAAACACAAATCTGAGACTTTCACTTGATTCAAAGAATTCAAGGCTGAAGCAGAGAAACAAAGTGGCATATTTTTCAAAGTTTTGAGATTTGATGGAGGAGGTGAATATGACTCAAGAGAGTTTGTTGATTTTTGTAAACATCATGGTATTAAAAAGAAAACCACTACTAGATATACTCCACAACAAAATGGAGTGGCAGAAAGAAAGAATTGCTCCATCATGAACATGACCAGGAGTTTACTTACAACAAGAAAATTGTCCAAAGATTATTGGGCTAAAGCAATTGCATGTTCAATGTACATACTTAACATGTCACCAACTTCCATTGTTCAAGGTAAAGTACCTGAAGAAAAATGGAGTGGATCTAAGGTAAATGTTTCTCATCTCAAAAAATTTGGTTGTGTTTCTTTTGCTCATGTTCCTGAAGAGCTAAGAAACAAGATTGATGATAGAAATGAGAAGTACATTTTTATTGGCTATAGTGAACAGTCGAAAGCATACATATTATATAATCTTGTTACTAAGAAATTTCTAGTAAGTAGAGATGTTAAATTTATGGAAGATAAATCATGGGATGAAATGGACAACAATACTTCTCACAATCCTTCGCTTGATTTAGATGAACATCAAGCACCTACAAAGTTATATGAACATCAAGAATCGATAACACGTCTTCCAAGATTGCAAGTTCAAAATGAAAGTAGTTCTTTGTCTCATAATGATTCTTCATCTCATAGTGATTCAGATTTTGACCATAATCATCAAAGAATGAGAAGTTTGTGTGATATATATGACCAATATGATAATGTAGTACAATTTTCATTTTTCTCATCTCAACCTACTTGTTTTGATGAAGCTGCAAAGCAAAAAGAATGGGTAGATGCAATGAATAATGAAATAGAAGCTATTGAAAGAAACAATACATGGGATTTAGTTGATCTACCTGTAGATAAAAATGTCATAAGTGTCAAATGGGTTTATAAAACTAAACTGAATGAAAAAGGTGATATTGAGAAACACAAAGCAAGGTTAGTTGCCATAGGTTTTTCACAACAACCTGGCATTGATTATGGTGAAACTTTCGCACTTGTAGCAAGATTAGATAATGTTCGATTTGTTTTGTCCATTGTGGCACAAAATAAGTGGCCTATTTATCAAATGGATGTCAAGCCCTCCTTCTTGAATGGAGTGTTAAATGAAGAAGTGTATGTCCATCAACCACCTGGATTTGTAGTTAAAACACAAAAGCATCGAGTGTATAAATTAAAGAAAGCATTGTATGGTTTGAAGCAAGCTCCGCGAGCTTGGTATAGTAAAATTGATCATTATTTACTCAAAGATGGTTTTAGTAGGAGAAAAAATGAGCCTACTTTGTATATCAAGGTAAATCAACAAGGTAATATTCTCATCCTATGTCTTTATGTTGACAACATGATCTACACAGGAAACATGATGTTAGATGCATTTAGATCAACCATGAAAAATGAGTTTGAAATGACAGATCTTGGATTAATGAAGTATTTCTTAGGCATTGAAGTAAAACAATATGATCATGGTGTATTTATTAATCAACATAAGTATGTTGCTGAAGTTTTGAAAAAGTTTAAGATGGAAAAATGTAAGCCTGCTGACACTCCTATTGCTCTTGGCACTAAATTAAGCAAGGAAGATTTGGGATCAGTAATAAGTTCCACATTGTATAAACAACTTGTTGGTAGTCTTATGTATCTTACTACTACGAGACCTGACATAACATATGCAACAAGTTACATTTCCAGATTTATGGAATCTTCTAAGGATTCTCATTGGAAAGTTGGTAAGAGGATCTTAAGATACATTGCAGGTACAACCACTTATGGTTTGTGGTACACAGCTTCAGCAGACAGTATGCTTACAGGTTATACCGACAATGATTATGCAGGAAGTATTGACGACAGAAAAAGCACTTCGGGCTATGCTTTTATTTTTGGAAAGAATTTGATTTCATGGGCATCTAAGAAGCAACCCATAGTTTTTATCTCTTCTACAGAAGCGGAATATGTAGCGGCAACAACAACAACATGTCATGCAGTTTGACTTAAAAGGTTTTTGATGGATTTTGGATTTACGACAAAAGAACCTATTTTGATTTTTTGTGACAATAACTCTGTCATTTCCTTGTCGAAGAATAATGTGTTTCATCATAAAAGCAAACACATTGATACTCGTTTTCACTTCATTCGTGAACTCGTAAAAAATGGTGACATTTTCCTCAAATTTTGTGGTTCAAAAGCTCAGCTAGTTGATATCTTCACTAAACCTTTGGGAAGAAATGTTTTTCAATTTCAATGTAAAAAATTAGGCATTATTAATAATGTAATCCTCGAGATTAAGAGGAAGTGTTAGAAGTTGTAATTGCATTAACAAATTAGTTAGTGAAACTTTTTTTTACAGTTACTACTTCAATGATAATATTTATATAATTAATATGAAATCAATAATGAGCGTTCATTCTCAACCATTTTTCTGGTATTCTTCTTTATTTATTGTTTTCAAAAGATAACACCCCAATTGGAGGACGTACGAGAAAGTTATGAAGACTTAACATCGGCGAAGTTAACAGCAAACATGAAATAAAATTTGTGAGTTAGACAAGCATGATTGGGATCGAGACGACCTTGGGCATGAAATAAAACTCGTAGCTTGCACTGAGAAAATTCTAGGGTTTTAACCTGCCACGCAATCTACGTAGAGGGCATGCAATTTAAAGGGTTTTTCTTTCACAATCCGTTCAATTTCCCTTTAAAATCACACGAAATATGTGCAAAAGAACCCACAAAATCTATACAGAGTGCCCATGAAATCGTGCAAAACCCCACGAATTTTAAAAGAGAAAGAACCCGCGAAATTGAATGGCCGCCCACGGAATTTGGGTGAGAACCCACGAAATTTAAACATCTCCCACACAAAATCGAATTGAATTGATAAATTGCCATGGCGTCCATATTATTGAGTTTAACTCGTCTTCCAATTTTAACCCACAGAACCATCAAGATATGAGAGAATTAGTGTTGTAGCTATTGAGGCAACCTTGGGGATGTAAGGAACGCCCCACAACCCACGTGCTCCTCTTCTCCATGGCGGCGCAGAGCCAAACAAATGGCGTTGGCTAAACATTCTACCTTTTGGGTTTTCTGGTAGGAATTGGTCGGAATTCGGCAATGTAAATTTCGACAAAATCTCTATTTTCTGTTGTTTAAATTGCCTTTCTGAATGCATAAATGGATTCAACGTGCTGAAAAACCCCTGGAGCACTCGGATTATACAAACTTAGCCACTCAAATCTGCAGATCCAACCATTCATCACCGGATTTCGGGGAAAATCAAACGAAAAAAATGACTGGAAAACAACCAAAAGGTAGAACGTTTAGACTACTGCCTAAACAAATAACTAGTGAAGTTAATAGCAAGTATGTTGGTGAGACCAGGCTGTTTCGATCACAAGATTAATGTAAGTGAGGAAAGAGGGCTATTGGATATTCTCAAAGCCCATTACAAATAAAGTGAAATTGGCACCTTCCATTGACTCCTCTATTTATGCAAACAACAGACAAAGATCGTCAAGAGAAGAGCTCACCCGGTGTCTTCAAAAGAGCAAAGGCTAGGTAGGTGATAACCTTTTAGTTTTTAAATTTTGCTCTTATAGGATGGAAGAAGGAGAAAAACACATAACAACATTCAGAGCATCAATAAAGATGAATTTTGATTGAGTTAAGAAGAAATGACAGTGTTTAAATCGCTTGAATCTAAATCATCATTTTCAAATGAATTTCATACCATTTGTTTTCCAATTTAAACATATATGAATTTGCAAATGAAAGTTAAAGAAAACAAGAAGTACGTACATGAAAGCGAACACAGACTTCAGGTCACCACCACTAGAATCTTTGGTATGAAAAGTTCTGGACTTATGCACTAGTAGTTCATTCAAATTCAGAAAATATGTACAATGTTCAAGCCAAAATGTCCTTTGTGCTTCTTCCAATCTTTTGCACATTCAAAATGCTCAAATATATAAGCAAACTACATCCTTAGGCTAGAGAAGTAGAAATTCTCTACTATCTTATACTTCTAGATCTGATTACATAAAAAAAGGAACAACTCTAAACTGCTTGCTAAAAATAGCAATTTGTTTTGACCATATTTAATGCATAACAATGTTCATGACAATAGAGATTATGCAGCATATTTTCGAGTTTGAAGCTGAGGTGAGTCATCAGGGACAACTGGAGACAAATCTTGGACTGATCTGAGCGCTCGCAAAGCTCCATGTCACCTTTGCGTAGTGAACTATTGTAATTTGTTGTGTAACTGCAACCTACAACAATTGTGTAGTGAGTTTACACAGCATGTTGGTCTTCTTCAAAAAACTTCGTTTAGGTGGCGGTTGCAACATTGTTGGAGGTTGAAAATCATTGTTGTATCATCCATCAAACATTTCCCAATTTCCTTTAACCCTCTATGTACTTACAACACTTGCTTAGCGTAAGCTCGCTACACAAGTTCTGTAAAATGTTATTTTCCAGCCAAAAATCAAAACAATTTAATCCTTGGTTTATCAAAAAGAAAAATTGTGAAAACATGAAATCTATATCTCGGCCACTTGGAAACCTAAATTTTGTCCTCTCGGATGCTTAACTTGTTTCCCTGTTCTCCAAGCTCTAAGATTTCGAATCATTTCCCAATTTCTTTTAAATAGATCATCATCACAACAGACAAATTTCAAAGCATTCAAGCAAACCAGTGAACCACTTCCATACGTATCCCATGAAGTAGACTCGAGTAAGTAGAAATTTCAAACAAGTTGCATTGTAGCTCGAAGCATGAGAACACAATTTATGTGTGTATTATCAATAGCATTGATCCTCCAGGCTTCTCTAGGGAGTTGACAGACACCACTAATTACTTCATCATTTATAGCTTTATATTGACCAGGTTTGATTATCTTCTTATCGAGCAGTTGCGTTTTATCAAGGTGAGTTAAGGGAAATTGGAATCCATATAGAGCCCCTGTCAAATTAAGTGTGTGCTATACATAGAGATCATCGTCCTTTTCTCCTCTCATTCTCAAAAATAATATCAAACATCTTTGCAAAATTATGTCCAATACAGTGTGAAATAGCACCTTGTATACCATGTTTGTCAAGTCTTTAATCTCCTCTGAAGAAATTGTGTATCCTTTTCCTGCTGCATTGCTCTGTTTTAATTAAAACACTCAAGCTCTAGTTACCTTGTTCATGTTTAAACTCTCTTATAATTGTGCTGAAATGCCTTTCATAAACTTGTTGTGATCTCATCATATTTATATCATCTTTACACATTTGGCATTTGTGAAGATAGGTCTCTCCAATGACTCTCAAATGACCAACACCAGGAAGTGTTGACTTCCACTAGACATGAAACCTCTGACAAGACAAGAATCAACAAGCTCAAAAATATACCATGGGAAGAGGTTACATCAATGAGATCTATGCCATTTAAAGCAAGCTTGCATGCTCAACAAGGTATTGTGTAAGTCTTCATTTTTTAACTTCCTTCTTAGTTTGAAAGTCTGCAAGATATGAACTATAAAAACTCAATAGAACTTCAAGAACAAATTTCCAACGATATATCCAAGAATCCTCAAAGAAATTCAATCCAGAAGGCCCATTGTTGGAGAAAATGATTTATGGCAGGGTAATAATTATTTGTAGATTCCATCATAATATAGGAAGCCTCATAAATAGATGCTCTTCAAAAACTCAATGTGAATAGAGAACTTGTCATTGATCAGTTATCTTAACACTCTGGCACTCCAGTTTTTAGCACATCATGTGATCATAAAATTGATAGTTTTATATGCTCTCATACAATTAAAGCACATAATTTTGTGTGTAGATGTCATAAATATGGATCTGCAAGCATTTGAAGAGGCGCAAGAAGCAATGAGTGAGGAGGATAGGAAAAATGGAGAATAACCTATAAGACAATTGTGATTCCCAAAAGATAAAAACAACAAAAGAAGGAGAAAAATAAAAAAATAGATCAAAAGGACAAGGAAGTGGTTGATACTTTAACTGGTCTAGGGAATCCCACTATCAATCCCTTAAAAATCACTAGTGCAAAATGGGTGTATCCCAGGAGAATAATATATAATAGAAATAGGAAGAGTCAAAAGAAGAAAATCCCAATACCAGCTAGTCCACTCACCATTACATCCCAAGTGGAAGTGGTCAAGGATTTTCCTAGTCCAGAACTGCCAAAAGAAACAAAAGGGAAGGAACCCCAAGATGAGACAATGGTAAAAGAAGATAAATCACTTGAAGGGACCTCTAAGACAAAGACCCTTGTAGAGAACCTCCTCTTTGCAACACTATTAGAGTTAGAGAAGGCCAAAGTTGATGTGATCAAATGGAAAATAGTGGCAGAAGACAACAAAGGAAAACAAAAAGAATAGGCTTCTCGATATTTGGAGAAGTAGTTCCAACTGATGCAGGAAAAATTTCAGATCATGACAATGCAAAAAGTGGAATATAGCAGAAGTTGAAGGTGGAAAACAAAAAGCTACAACAACAAATGAACAAGGAAAAAAGAGAATTGCATGATAAGAATGAAGAGGTGGAAATTATGGAAGCTGCAGTCAAGGCAATAGCTAAAGTTTCAGTAGAAATGCTATAATGCAAACCACCATCTAGGACAAGCACATTGTTCTTAAAAGAACAATGGCATAAGAATCGAATTGCACACTTGGATAAATTAGTGAAATTCAACCTTGATACCCCCAAGGATTTCTTAGATGCATATCAGGGTTGTAACATGGAGGAAAGAGATAAACTATGTGAATTCTACCTACAATTAGAATCCCAATCCATAAGTGGTGAATGTCCAGTTGATGTCATTTGCATCATGGCTTAGACATGAAGAAATGAGGGAAGAGGGATTCAAAAAGTACAAGGAAGAGGAACTCCAAACATATTTGTGGATTAGAGTTGAGGTAGCTAGGCCTGGGGATGTCATAACCAACCATCACCACCTCTCTTTGGATAAAGATGTGGCCTCGGGTTAGACAACCAAGAAAAGGGAAGCAATGTCCCATCTAGATGACTCATTAATATTATTGGGAGAAGAGGTAGCAGAAGCTTGGCACATGAGATGACACTCCTTGCCTCATGGATTGCAAATCAGAGAGCCTCAGTCTCCCAGTACCCTACAACTTCCCTCCTAAGGACACCTTGGTACATAGAATCTTTAAGAAAGATGAATACTAAATGGATTGGGTTGAACATGAACCCCCCACTCCTCCTTCTTGTGGCAACTATGGTTGACATCAACGCAGGAAAATAAGAAGAAGAGTGGGTTAATATTGTGACAAACAAGGGATATCATGAGTAGCAAGCCATCACAAGGTATGTGGCCTAGGATATGAGGCAAGAGTTCAATGATCAGTAGTAGGTTAATCAACAAAAACATAGTGTTGAACAACAACAATGTTTTGAACAACATCAAAGTGTTTAACAACAACATCTTAGTGAACAACAACGTATAGGGAAACAATAGCAGTAGTAAGAGAAGATGAAAAAAAAAATGTTACACAAAGGGTGTGCAAAGTTTCATTAGGGGTGTGATGATGAGTCCAATTATTTTCTATTCCAAAGGCTCCTCTCTGGCACATTTTCCCACCATAATATGACTTAATATTTGTTTTTGACCATATTTAATAGTAAGTCATGGATATTTTTGCATGTTGCTTAGTAAATGTATTTTGAGGTGGATTTTTGTGTAAAATGTGCCTTTTTTCTATAATGTTTATTCCAAAAGATGTGTATAGATCCAAACAGGTCGAACCTCTTGATTCAGGGGTGCTAACCTCCTAAAAATAGGGGATTTTGTCTCCCTCGAGGATATTCCAACCAAGAATCAAGGGACATTGTCCCCACTTGCCTCCAGATCACTCATTATGCATTAATGACCACTCCTGATTAGCAGTTGTTGGAGAAGCATATGTAATGGGATGATATCCCTCATTTACCCACTTCTCTCCTTGATTTAGGAAGGGAGGTCGAACTCTCAAGCTATATATAAACCTCTAGTCTAGGAGAGAAGGGAGGAGATATAATTTTTTAGCTCATTGTATTGAGAATTTCTGAAGACTTTTTTTGAAGACTTAGAGCCTTTTTCTCTTGATGTATTCATGTTGTTAATGAAATAAAGATGGTTTTTCCTTCAGTTCATTAGATTTAATTTCAAGTCTCCTTGTGCTTCTTGGGTAGGGCCCACTCAAGAGGGATTAAGGACCATGTTGCAATTTATGTAGTTTTCATGTATGTTAATTAGTGATTAGATAGTATTTCATTCTCTTTTGAAGATTAGTATAGTTTTACATAATCAATTCTAGTTTCTGTCAAGATTATCACTGACAGGTTAGTTACAGTAGGAATCCTATAGAAACATCCAATAGCCTTTTGGATCACTCTTAGGTGCCTCCCAAGGATAAGAACCTCGGATCCACTTCATCTATTTATATCCCATTTTTGTTTATGCTTCTAAAGACTTAAACTACCTTTCTAAGCCTCACTTTTGCTTCTTGTAGGAGTTTCCTGTAGAAACTGCACGGTTCTTGTAGAAACTGTACAGTTCCTGTAGAAGCTATACAATTCCTGTAGAAACTTCCCGTAGGACAATTTTATCTTTAGATTTCATTCTATATTAATATTATTTTCATGAAACATCAATAAACAATAAAAACACATGTGGTTTCCATTGATCAAAGGATTATACATAAAGTAGTTTGTTTTATTCATGCATCAGTTCAATATCTCTTTAATTACAGTTTTGTTATGAACTAGAATACATTCATCTTCTTATTTGATATTCATAGTTTAGTATGCTTTATTTTCTATCATTAGATTATATTCTCTTTCTGCAATCTAGAATTAACTATACTTTCATATTGGTTTATTCTCCTTCAAGCAATAGTTTAGAATTTGTTTCTGCCAGCTAAATTTATGCACCATTTCATGCATTTCAAACTTTTATTAGTCTCAGACCTTTACTACCGACCAATGCATACTACATACACATTTCATAGAACCTATTAAGTTTGTATGAACCCAAGTTTGACAAAGTAAAGTAAGAAGCCAAGGATACAATAGTATTATTATTGCTATTCCAAGGGCCATCACTAGGCTTTAAACATATTGAGGAAGTCTTCCATGTTAATACCTACTGTAGGTGGAGAAGTCTTAGTTGTAGGAGGGATACTCTTATGAATTTGAATAATTTTTTAGTATTCAAAGTCCCTTCCCCGATATTCTTTTTCATGTCAAAAGTTTCAATTGATATCTTCTTTAGAATCCTTTGTAGGCTCTCCATATCCATAACATATTGATCCTTTTTCTCAATGGAAGGTTTGAATAAAAGAAACTTCTTTTTGGTGGGATTATCTTTCTCATGTTCTGATCCATGGTTTCCTTTTAAGCTTAGTGTATCCTTTTCCACTTTTATAGATTCTTTGAATGTGTCTTCCAAAGTAGCTTTCTCATCTCTCATTACAAACATGGCCATGGAAACTAGTAGAGATGAATCATAAAATTCAATTGATACATCATTAGCATGTTTGGAAGTAGAAGGTATTTTATTTATCAATGATATAAACCTGTAATTGAAGTCTTTAAAATTTTCTTTTGAATCCATTTTTATCATGGAGAATTATAAAACTAGGACTGTTGGGGATTTATCATCTCCAAATTTCTCAGTGAAAGCAGTTTGAAAATCATTCCAATTGGTAATTGAACCTCGTATTAAAGAAAAATATTAGGTGGATTCCTTACCTTCAAAGGTGTATGGGAATAATTTGCACACAAAATCCTCATGCTCCACATTCATCAATCTTACAACAAGCATGAATTGTTTAATATGGTCTCTTGTTGAATATTTCTTATCAAGATTAAACTTAGTAAGAAACTTCTTATGATCCTTGGGTAAAGGATGAGGTGGACCTAGAACTACAAAAAAATATTGAGCAAGACATCATGGTGGATTGGTGTTTGGGTTGTTAAGTTGATTTGCGTTTACTCCAACCATTTTTCTTGGACTTCCTGGGTTATCACTAGAGGGTTCCTCCTCTGAGGACTCTCCTTTCAAAGGATTTATGGGGGTATATATGTGAGAGTCAAGAGAACTAGGAAGTTTACCACCACTTGGAGATAAGTAATCTTTGAAGTTAAGTTGTGTTGGCTATCGAAAGTCACTCCCGGATTGCTTGCAGGAGAAGAGCCCGACGCCCATCAGTTTAATGTCACGATTTATTTAAAGGGCGATCAAATGGAGGAAAACTCAGAACAATACCGTGTCAACTCAGAAACTAGGCCAGGCATGCATGAACGAGTGAGGTCTTGATAAACTTCAAACATTAGGTTGCAGTAAAAGGGTGAGTAGGTGGAAGACTTGCGCAAGAAGAGTGCGAAGGTCTATCACAGACGTCCAATTTGTAACAAACTGGAGGAGAAAGCATTCGAACACAAAGTCACTTTATATTCAAACACAGAAAACCAGAGAATACAAAAATGTCACGACAAATCCTTTATCATAACATATCTGTAACGATCCACGTGAATCCTTCAACTGTGAGCTCTCATGCACAAGATGAAACATAGATGGAAAACGAAAATTGTTTGTTATAAACCAAGAAATCTCAAACACAGAGGCATAACCAGGAAACCAGAATATTTGCTGAAACTTTACAGTCGGGAGCTTAGCTCTACCATCGATCGATACAAAATGGCAAAAACGCCTTCATATACTCAAACTAACAACAACAACAAAATCGAGACATAGCATTGAAAGCTTTGCGTCTGCATGGCTTCTGACAACATGGAGCTGCAATCTTTGAACGGTCGTGCAACTTATGGCAGACACAATCGATCTTCTGACAATTTATTCGACGAATCGACGTGCCTTTAATTCAATGCAGGATTTTCCCATTATGGTGGAGACGATGTCTAACCACCACCAACTGCTTCAATAACTGCTTCTTGGGATCGAAGACGACCTGGCCAACTCAGCATTTTGGGATGTGAAATACTTCTCGCGCTGCCACCTAGAATAACTGAATGGCTAGAGAGATAGGCATGGAGGCTAGCGCAGAGACTGGGGCGCATGGTAGGAGTGACGGCGTCGGATTAGGAGGGCGCGGAAGGAATGGCGAGGTGTGAGAAGGGTGACGAAGGATGCTTCAGGGCAGAAGGCACCAGACGGAAGGGAGGAAGACGGGAGATAATGAACTTGCCTTTCGGTGAGGGGCTGATGTGAGAGGAGTGGGACACATGGCACATGACAAGTGGATGGCGAGAAGGAGGGTGGACCATGCGGACCAAAAAAGGGAGGGAGGGATGGACGACACATGGCAGCACGGGAAAGGTGAAAAGGGAGATGACATGACGGGAGACGGGCCCATGCGGGGTTAAAGACAGGGTAGCTGAGAGGGATGAGGCCGTCGATGAGCCGTTGATTCGGGCTCCTCGATCGTGGCCGTTGAAAGCTGCGTCCCTGATTCCGGACCCCTTCCCCCCTTCGCTTAAAG
>ML778504.1:111738-130905 GCA_009831015.1 Picea engelmannii | reverse complement strand
TAGGAAGGTTGGTAGTGTGATCAATATTTTGAAAATGAGATCTAATATGGGTATAGGCTAGACAATCTAAGAGAAAGTGTTTTTCATCTTCAACCTTCTTAGTGTCACAAAGATGACACACTCTTTCATCCCATGGCGTTTTAGGAATTAACCAACACCCAGTTTCACTATGGAGCTCATGAGAATTTGTTCTTATCTTAGCAATCCTTATTTTTTTCTTTACACTTGGAAAAACAGATAGATAATTTTGATCTTCTAGATTAGGGTTGATTACATCTTTATAATACCTTGATTTTCTTTTTTCCTCCAACTCTTTATCACACCACATTTTTTCCTTAAATTTTGATTTGACGTTTCTTTAATAGTATCTTTATTCTGCAAAATGGTTTCTTCCATGATTCCCCAATAGTTTAGCCAAGATCAGGCATCTTTATGCCATCCTCGCTTGAGTCGATGGTGGTTATGACTTGATTTGGAAGCAATTTTAGGTAGCCTCTTGTCTTCCATGTTGTTTAACTTGGTCTTATACATTAGGTATCTAGTCATAGCCATGCTCTCAATGGGGGAGAGGCTTGTTTCTACGAGGAGGATGGGATAGGGTGTATTTCCTTTAATTTTGAGATTATAGGTTATAAAATTACTTTGTATTTGCTCTATCTTTCTCCAGGATTCATGAGAGATACAACAGCCCCAGACTTCACATCCATAAAGAATAACAGGTGTAACAAGAGTCTCAAAGAGGAGTTTCTTCTTATCCCAACTCCAAAGTTCAGCTGATTTACATCTGAAATTTCTTCATATAAAATCAAAATAACTTTATAAAAAAAAATCATAACATAATTTGTTTGCCCAATTATTATTCATCTCAATGAATGATTGATATATCTCCCATTAAAATAACTTTATTAAAAAACATCATAACATTTAATTAATTATTTAAATATAATTAATGTAAATGCTCTACTTGTAAATGTAAGAGTAAAATATTAATGTAAATATCAATCACTGATATATAGCAAATTAAAATAATTTTATTTAAAAAAAAAACATCATAACATAATTTATTTCTCTAATTAACTATTTAAATATGATTAATGTAAATGCTCTATTTGTTTGTCTAATTAATTTTTTTGTGTGTGTTTGTTAATTTGTCCGGACCTTCTTGGCAGGGAGATTAACCTTTGGCTTGAGAAACCGCGACTCAGGGGCATCTAAGTTTCCTTTGGCTTGAGAAACCACGACTCAGCACCGAGATCGCACCCGCCTTGACCCACACCAATCCTTAACATGGTTGGATTTTTGTCCCCTCAAGTTTCGAACAAGTGACTTTTCAACACGGAGTGGCTTAACAACGGCTGTCCTACACCTCGAGGATTGTCTAATTAATTATTTAACACAATTTATTTGTTTAATTAATTATTTAAATATGATTAATGTAAATGTTGTGATTGTTTGTCTAATTAATTATTTAACATAATTTATTTCATGTAAATTGGTTAGAGAGAACATCTCTTTCATGTAAATTGGTTAGAGAGAACATCTCTTTCATGTAAATTTGTAGATTTTTAATTTTTAATGGTTGTAGTTTAAATGTTTTACGAAATTATTATTTTTCGATGATATTTTCTAAAGACATTGGCTTGATAATAAATTATTAGATTAATAGATTTCTAGTATGTTGAATCTATTTTTGCATTTAAAAATGGATTTTAAACAACAAAAAATAGTGATTTCGTGCAAATTTATATCGTCACCAGCGAAAAAAAAAACATTTTGTAGAACAGTTAGACAACACCCTTTTAATTTTCCTTTGTATCTTGGGTTTTGTTACTTTTAATTTTCCTCTCAGTTTTATTTGATCAACATGATTTTTTTATTTTAGATTTTGCATCTTTTTCCTATAAAAGAGAGTTTAGTGAAAATAATTTTATGGGGTTCTCACTATCACATTTTCATGAGTTTGCTTACTATTTAGAAAAGTCGATTTCAATCAATTTATAACTAGTACAATCATATTATTAAAGGTGGTTCTAAGTTGATTGGTGTCATTAATTTTAGAAGGTAGAGAATTATGTCAATGGATAGATATCAATCACCTTTAATAATATAGTTTTTCTAGTTGACAATTGGCATGCCTTGGGAGGATTAATAGATTTGTGAATTAACTTATAAATAGGAATTTTTTTATTCGAAATTTTGCATATTTTTCCTATGTAAGAGATAGATATCAACCACCTTTAATAATGTGGTTGTTCTAGTTGATGGTCGACATGCCTTGGGAGGATTAATAGATTTGTGAATTAAGATATTAATATTAATAATATTAAAATATCTATGATATTTTACTATGGTTGACCATGGTTAGTGATGGCTAGGGATGGTAGACCATGGTTGACAATGGTTGACTATGTTTGAGGGTATTTGAATATATTTGGCCATGGTTTTCTATGGTTGGATATGGTTTGACCATGTATAACTATGTTTGACTATGGTTAATCATGGTTGACCATGTTTAACTTTGGTTGATCATGTTTGACCTTGGTTGACTATAGGTGATAATCGTTAATGATGTTTGAATATGGTTGACCATGTTTAATAATGGTTGACCAAAGTTGACTAACGTTGACCATGTTTGACAATGGTTAACATTTTTAATTATGGTTGACCATGTTTGAATATGGTTGATTTTGGTTGACCATATTTGATTATCATCAACCATGGTTGACTATGTTTTTCTATGGTTTAATTTGTTTGACTATTATCACACCTTTATTTTGCACCGTAGGCCAAGGCATATATAGAATAATAGAATATGTTATCAGGTCACGAATATTTTACTCACAAAACAATTAATTAGCAAGAGGATATTATGGTCGCATTTTTCCCTAGGAAGAAGGGCGAACTATTGCACTTTTCCTTGTAATAAGAGCATATGGTCATGGTTTCTCAATGCAAAAGATGCAACCATCCCTCAAAGCTTTGGAAATCATAAAACTTGTGAGAATATATAAGAATAGCCAATTTATGAAAGCCAAAAGGCTCACATGAAAGAAATGCATGGCTCATATCTTCATATTTGTGCATGCCATGCAAACTATTATTATCTTCTCAAGAATCTATATGTAGGAGAGCCAAAGATAAGGGAAAGGAGGTCCATACAAAAGTGTCCTTATGCTAACAATATGCAACAAGAATCTTTGGTCTTGAGTGTGATACAATTGTCGAATGTTGGGCATCAACATTAGTGTAATTTGATCCCAAGTGGGGACTATTAGTCATGCATTTGGTTATCTTGCAATGATACGATTTCAAATCATGCCTGTTAGATGGAGATGGGCTTAGGACTAAGGAGAAAGAATTTGGGTCTTGGAGCTAGGAGTACAACACTGAATATCAAGGTAACAATCATTGTTGTTACTCTCTTTCAATAAATATAGATTTATCTTTCTTCCCCTTCAAATATTTGTGTTTATGGATCTCTTTTGCACCTTTTCATGTAGTTTTGTGGATCTAAATTTTCTTGAGATTATTAGATTAAGACTTTAATCATGCAAGTTTATATTTATTGTTTTATGAAAGAATGAGAAAAGTATCACTTGTTGAATTATTATGCAGGTTGGTGGTGAATCAATGGATCTATAATGAGGTCAAGTGTAAGCCATTGGATATATTGGACAAACATAAGGAATCAGGTATGTACCTTTTTCCTTCTCATATTTATTTTTGAAAATGCATGTTAGTTTTAGGAGAAAGTAAGATGTTATCTATCCATTTGTTTTTCATTGAAGTACACCTGTTCATTGGTGATTTTGACTGTTTATTCGTATGTATATTATACCATAATAGAATTGGTGATTGTATTGGGGAATGAACTTAGAGGTATTTCCTTAGTTTTCCCAAGTGATTTCTTTCTCTTTTTTTCTTTAGGGTGAGTGCAAGAAGTTCATGGCTGAAAACGTGGCAAGTGGCTTAGCAAGAACGTGCACTCGCACGAATGTGTGCATGTTCTTAGGAATGTGCATGTGTTCCTAAACCTATAGGTTTGGAAGTGGTGGAACCTCCAAGAGGATTTCCACGTAGGTTTAGTGGCAATAACATGCACGTGTTCCTTCTATTAAAATTCTTGAAAGGGTCGCGAGTGTGATTTGTGCACAAATCATGCTCATGTTTTGACTCTCACTAAGCAAATATAGAGGAACTAAAGAGGAGAAACAAAGGGAGGATATTTCCACCATGTCAAGGTGTGTTTGATTTATCTTATTTTTAATTTAGTCATTTCCAATTTAGTCTTTTTCTCCCAAGAATCTAAATTTAAAAAAAAAAATGTAATTTTGTATTTTTTGTACAAAATTTACATGTCATGGCTTTTTCATCCGGATTTATGTAGGAACATAATGAAATACAGAAATACACATAAACGCAGAGATGCAGTGGAAACAAGACTTCATTTCATTAATAACAAATGACTGAAAAATGCTTACAGACAGAATGGAAATAAACTAGCTAAGGTGTTGGTAGCTTATCTCTGAGAAGAGATGTGGCGGCTACTGGCCTCTGAATTGCCTCTTACAATGAGGCTCCAAGGCCTATATATTACTGAGAAACAATGGAAAACCCTAAACATCCAAAAACCTAACCCTAGGAGATGAAACGCCAGAATATGGGCCCCGTTGGCGTAAATTGGTACATCAATTTCCCGAGGTCGTAACTTTGGCATACTATCTCCGTTTGATGTACAGGATACATCGTTAGAAAGATCTATCCAAGGACTACATTGCTGATAGCGAATATCAAGTCCGAAACAGACTCATATTCACTGTAGCATTCATGCCCAAAAAACGTCGTTTAGGGCCTCAAAACAGCTTCGGAAGTTCAGGACCCGAAGAATTGCTAAAAATAGTAAATTGTGCTACAATTAAGGAAACTGAAAAACTGAAAGAAAAAATGGTGTGGATCCAAGTGGAATAGGCGGGTGGCCACAAATATCCACCTGGATCAGTCCTCCCCCCTTAGGAATCAATGGTCCCCATTGCGTTGAGTTTCTCCATGAGATGAAGAAACTTCTGTTGAACTTGGTCCTTGGTGAGCCACTTGCCCTGGTGAAGGAGTTGGCCTGCTTTGACAACTCGATATAGCTGGATCCTCTGTTGGTGGGTGTTCTTGATCTATGTGTCCATAAGTTGATCAGTTGTGGCTTGTTCCATGCAATCTGGGTTTAACTCTGTTGGTGTGAGTTGTTCTGCCATGTCGGATGTGTCTAGTAGAGGTGGAAAGTAGGGCCGAAGGCGGTCCACATTGAATACTGGGTGTAGACCAAGGAATGGTGGAATATTGAGCTCAAAGGCATTGTCCCCTATAGCCTTGGTGATGGTGTATGGCCCATATCGGAGCGGATGAATCTTTTGATAAGGTCTAGCGAGGTGCTCCTTTTGCAAATGTAGCCACACTTTGTCGCCCACCTAGAAGTTGTGTGACACCCGATGTTGATCATGTCGTTGCTTGTACTTAGCATTGGCTCTGTCCAAGATGTCATGAACTTGTTGGCAGATATGCTGAATGCACTCAATGAATTTGTTTTCCTTGTTAGCCTCAGACTGGACATGGGTTGAATCTGCCCGAGTAGCCACAAATGGCATGGCTACATCAATGGGACATAGTGGTTGGAATCCCAAGCCCACTTGAAAGGGGTTGTGGCTGGTTGAGCTATGGATAGCCCGGTTGTAGTTGTGTTGTACATAGGGGAGGCTCTCATCCCATGTGCGTGGATGCTTTGAGTTGTACATGCACAGAATGTGTACAATCATCTGATTGACGACCTCTGTCTGGCCATCAGTTTGCGGATGGAAAGCTGTGGACTTGGTGAGCTTGGTGTCCAGCATCGACCAGAGGCTGGACAAAAATGTACTGAGGAACCTACTATCCCGATCTAAGGTGATAGACTGTGGGATCCCAAAGTGTACCCACACTCGTTCAAAGAAGAGTTTAGCAGTGGATTCTGCTGTGATATTCTTCTTCCAGGCCATCATAATGAACATCTTCAAGAATCGGTCGATGACCACAAAAACACAGTCATTGCCATGCTTAGTAGAAGGAAGACCCAACATGTAATCCATAGATATGGATTCCCAAGGTTGACTGGGGGTAGGAAGCGGAGTATAGAGGCCTTGCTTCTTGATGGTCGGTTTGGTAATGGCGCAAGCAGTGCAGGACTTGATGTACTTCCCAACATCCTGTCAAAGGTTCATCCAATAGAAATACTTTTGCAGTACTATCATGGTTTTCTCGACCCTGAAATGCCCAGCGACCCGACTGTAGTGTGCCTCCCAAATCATCTTGGCACACTCACTTGAAAGAACACAAAGGTGTCCTAGGTGACAAAGAAGGGCATCCTGGAGGTGAAAATTGGGAACTTTCTTACCCTCCAAGAGTGTATTGTATGTGTGGCCGAATTCTAGAACACTTGTGTAGAGAAGTGGCCAATCGAAAGTCTCGTGACCACAAGAGTTGAGCACAGTGGTTATCTCCACGATGGGTGGTCGACTGAGGCAGTCTGCAACATTATTGGTGCTGCCTTTCTTGTACTTAATGTTCAAATGAAACTATTGCAGGTATGTGGGCCACTTATGATGGCGATCGTTCTGCAAATTCCCTTGTGTCTGTATGAACTGCAGGGGTCGGTGGTCTATGTGGATGACCGTTTCCTTTCCCAAAATGTAATGCTTCCATTGTCGACAAGCCTGCACAATGGAATACATTTCTTTGTCATAAGTGGGATACTTCTGGACTGTGTCAAAAAGTGTCTCACTATGATATGCCACTGAATGCCCATGTTGAGTAAGGACTGCCCCAATGGCATAGTCAGAGGCATCTATCTCGATCTTAAATGGTTGTTGCAAGTCTGGTAATGTGAGAACTGGTGCAGAGTAGAGGCGATGCTTCAACTCCCTGAATGCCTTCTGTTGAGATTCAGACCAAAAGAATTTTGCTTTGGCTCCTCTCTTGGTGACTTGACTCAAGGGCCAAGTGATATGAGAGAATCCCAACACAAACCTACGGTAGAAATTATCAAGACCTAAGAAGTTGTGGAGCTCTGTTAGGGTGGTTGGGGCTGGCCAATCCCTAATGACTTGGATCTTTGTTGGATCCACATGCACCCCCCGCTCATCAATAATGTATCCCAGATACTGAACTTGGGTCATGCCAAAAGTGCATTTCTCCAAATTGGCACACAACTTGTGTTGTCGCAGTGTTTGGAGGACCTGTTGGATGTGGTGGAGGTGCTCTTCCCAAGTCTGGTTGAATATCAGAATGTCATCCAAGTACACCACTACAAATGAGTTGGTGAATGGTCATAGGATGTCGTCCATTAGCCTCATGAAGTTTGTAGGGGCATTCGTCAACCTGAATGGCATGACCAACCATTCAAAAAGGCCCTCCTTGGATTTGAAGGTAGTCTTCCACACATCAGAGGGTTCGATTGGTACCTGGTGATACCCCGACTTCAAGTCAATCTTGCTGAAATATTTCACCCCCTTGAGTTGGTCCAGAAGGTCATTAATCTGTGGGATCGGGTACCTATTCCGAACAGTGATCATGTTTAGTGCCCAATAGTCAATGCAAAGTCTCCAAGTCCCATCCTTCTTCTGCACCAACATGATCGGGCTCCCACAGGGTGATGAAATCGGTCGGATGTGACCTTTCTGTAACAGCTCCTGAATCTGCCTCTTGATTTCGTCATTCTCCATAACAGAGCACCGATAGATGGGTCCATTGGGTAGCAGCGCACCTGGGGTCAGATCGATGGGGTGTTTGACCTGGTAGTGTAGAGGCACCCCTGTGAGGGAGGTGAAGATGTCCTCGTACTCCTCCATGACCTTATCCATCTATTGTTTTCATGCAGCGCGGCCCTGTCTGGAGGTCATGGCCACAATATTCCTCTTTCCCTGAGGGTGGATCATCAGGAAAACAAATTTCCTGGTTTTGGAAATGATCTTACTACATTGTTTTGTAGTAACCAAAGAGATGGTGGTAGGTGGTGCTATCTTTGGTATCCTGTACAACTTATTGCCCAAGGTGATAATAACAGCACGAGGCCTGGACTCATACACAACATGTCACTTCCACAAGTACGGTTGGCCTAATAATACATCAGAAACATCAAAAGGAGTAATGTCACATAATACCTCATCTGTGAAGGGCTTGATGCTGTAGGGAAGGCAACATTATTGGTTGACGCGGAGGTCCCGTCCTTGGTGCAACCACTCGATGGTGTATGCTTGTGGGTGTGTTGTGGTTGACAATCCTAGCAGCTTCACGACCTCTACCGAGATGAGGTTCTTCTGGCTCCTGCTCTCGACTTTATTTGGAAACAATTTTAGGTAGCCTCTTGTCTTCCATGTTGTTTAACTTGGTCTTATACTTTAGGTATCTAGTCATAGCCATGCTCTCAATGGGGGAGAGGCTTGTTTCTATGAGGAGGATGTGATAGGATGTATTTCCTTTAATTTTGAGATTATAGGTTATAAAATTCTTTTGTATTTGCTTTATCTTTCTCCAGGATTCATGAGAGATACTACAGCCCCAGACTTCACATCCATAAAGAATAACAGGTGTAACAAGAGTCTCAAAGAGAAGTTTCTTCTTATCCCAACTCCAAAGTTCAGCTGATTTACATCTGAAATTTCTTCATATAAAATCAAAATAACTTTATAAAAGAAAAATCATAACATAATTTGTTTGCCCAATTATTATTCATCTCAATGAATGATTGATATATCTCCCATTGAAATAACTTTATTAAAAAACATCATAACATTTAATTAATTATTTAAATATAATTAATGTAAATGCTCTACTTGTAAATGTAAGAGTAAAATATTAATGTAAATATCAATCACTGATATATCACAAATTAAAATAATTTTATTTTAAAAAAAACATCATAACATAATTTATTTCTCTAATTAATTATTTAAATATGATTAATGTAAATGTTCTACTTGTTTGTCTAATTAATTTTTATTTTTTTTTGTTACCTTCTTGGCAGGGAGATTTGTTAGCGTAAGAAGTCACTCCTGGATTTCTTACAAGAGAAGAGCCCAACGCCCATCAGTTTTATGTCACGATAGTTTTAATGGGTGATAAAATGGGTAGAGACTCAGGAAGGTATCGCTCTAACTCGGGAACTGAGTCCAGTATGTAAGGAACAAAGGAGGTCTTGATCTAACTTCAGTCAGTGAGTTGATTTAAAGATGAGCAGGTTGAAGACTTGGTGAGAGGAGTGAGCAAACTACCTCAGGCAACAAGCCTTTCAGTAGTTTTTAGAAGAAAAACTATGAATGCAAGATCCTCTTGGTTCAGGGCTTCGAGAAACTGAAAGGGGGACTTGACTGGATCCTCCAATTCCAAGTCGTCCAGCGCTAAGAAAATCACAGGGACCGATTAGAAACAATCCAATTGTTACAGTGATCCAACCTACATCATCCTATAATAGTTACAACTCGACTGGATCCTCCAATTTCGAGTTGCTCTAACACAGTGTAAACAAAGACGTGAAAGAAACCGACATTCATAAGGCAAGAAGTCTCAAGATTCCATGCATAACTAGAATAACAGTGCTTCATTAAAGTTTTACAACCGGGAGCCTCGCTCAACCATCGATGGATTACAAAATACAAAGACTGAGTCTATATACTCAGAAACATTCACCTAACAGAGGTGTGCTCAGTCATCCAAGGCGTGGTGTCCCTTCAGTCAAACTCGTGTTAGTAACAATTCTTGTCCTAGGCACAAGAGTATTCAGGTCTGCAAGTTGCGCGAGAAGCACCCAAGCGCAGCACGAAAAAATCTCGTTTCAGGCTTCCAAGCAAGTGAGCGGGTGAAATTATATTGACGATGGTCCGGATTCATCCATAGGAGCAGATCGACGGTCAACGGGAAATCGTGGTTAGAAAAGTTGCGCTGAGATTAGAGCGATGGATAGCGCCCATATTGCATACGAGAAAGGATGGCAGCCGTCCATCCAAAGGATACGTAGCATAAGATCTAGTCACGTCGACATTTCGGCATTCGAGAGTTCGAAGGGAAAGGGTTCCATGTCATTCTACACCTTGAAACCCTGAACCCTGAAGCGCTGAAGGTGCACAAGGTTAGGCCCACAGTATCACAGAGAAGTCTCAGCCGTCCATCCAAAGGGGACACCTAGTGCGCGATTAGGCTCCTCGCCTTTTCACCCGTTGCGACTTCGAAGCACAAGGAGAAGTCCCTTCATATCCCTAAGAAGTGAAGTGCCAAAAGCATCGAGGACCCAGGCCCACAGTATCGCCAAGTGAGTTTAGGACCGTCAGATCTGAGAGGGACGCGTGGCTCCCAATTAAGCCATCTCGGTATTTCGCTCATCGCGACTGTGATAAGCAAGGAGCAACTCCTTCCTATTCACGAATGTCGAAAGCTCCTTTGAGAATAAACGCATGGTCATAGCCCGTGGTCACTTGGGAAATAAAAGAACTGTGCAAGAGGGGCCAAAAGCGTCGGGTTTAGTCACAGAAGGGATCATCACAATCTCCAGGAGCCATCTGATTCAATCTCAATCCTGGTTCTCGATTGGAGTAAATGAAGGTGAGAAGGGGTGGTTGAAACCTCTCCTCACTCATTAAGTATAAAGTATGGAGGATCTGACAAGCTGTCTGCCCGAGAGGGTCTTGTGTACTGATTTTTTCCAAAGACGCCATGTCAAGTCCTCAACTAGCTAGAGAGGTCTGCACACGCTAACTCGGCACTTAATGGCTCAGCTACTCCCCTTGCAGAAGCCATGTGCAGTTAAGGTGAAGTCTGATGAAGAATATCCATCCAAGTTTGACTAAAGGGACACCACGCCTTGGATGACTGAGCATGCCTCTGTTAGGCAAATTTTTCTGAGTATATAGACTCAGTCTTTGTATTTTGTGAGGAGATGGTTGAGCAAGGCTCTCGGTTGTAAAACTTTAATGAAGCATTGTTAGTCTGGTTATGCATGGATTCTTGAGACTTCTTGCCTTATGAATGTTAGTTTCTTTCACGTCTTTGTTTATACTATGTTAGAGCAGCTCAGAATTGGAGGATCCAGTCGAGTTGTAACTATTATAGGATGATGTAGGTTGGATCACTGTAACAGTTCCATTTTTTCTAATCTGTCCCTGTGATTTTCTTAGCGTTGAACGACTTGGAATTGGAGGATCCAGTCAAGTCCCCCTTTGAGTTTCTTGAAGCCCTGAACCAAGAGGATCTTGAATTCAGAGTTTTTCTTCTACAAACTATTGAAAGGCCTGTTGCCTAAGGTAGTTTGCTCACTCCTCTCACCAAGTATTCAACCTGCTCATATTTAAATCAACTCACTGACTGAAGTTATATCAAGACCCCTTTTATTCCTTACATACCAAACTCAGTTCCCAAGTTAGAGCGATATCTTCCCAAGTCTCTACCTATTTGATCACCCATTAAAAACTACCGTGACATAAAACTGATGGGCGTTGGGCTCTTCTCCTACAAGCAATCCAGGAGTGACTTCTGACGCTAACATTTCTCGCGTCATTGTCGGGGACGAAGTTGAAAATTTTCCCCAGGATTAAACGACATTGAGCCTCTGATTCTGAAGCTGCATTAGGTATCAGAGCCTTTGAATATTTCTACTGTGCACCTGGTGACTCCATTGTGACGACTCCACTGTGGCGAACCTTCCGTGATAATTGTGGCTTTTAGAGGCAGACACACGCGATCCCATCCACAACTACCTCTATCGACACCTAAAACTAATCCGGAGGTGGTTCTCAGAAAAGGAAATGCCTCTGAGGGAGAATCTTCCATCGTCGAACCAGGTAATCTGCCATCTCCTTCTGTAGGAACTCCATTTTCTTCTCCTCAGTTTCTTAACAGACCTTTTTCTGAGGTTTCCCGTTTCCTGAATTTCGGGAGTGTTCCTGCTGAGTTTTCCCCTCCTGGTCTGGGATTGGAGGGATAAATCCTTGTCACTCCCCTCTCCTCTGAATCTGTACTTTGGCATAGACCCAAGACCCCAGAAGAGTGCCCCGTTTCTACCTTTACCACTCCTCCTCTTGTTACTGCTACCACTCCTGCACAAAGAGGGCCATCTGCTGACTTGAGCCCGTTAGGCTTCTCCTTAAATCCCCTTTTGTTTCCCATTCCACTTCGAGACTCATTCCCAGTATCCCCTTCACGAACTCCTTCTCCCCCAAGTTATCCTTCACCTAATATCCCTATGGTTGGTGCTAATCCCCCTCTAAATAGAATGGATGCCATAGTTTCTACCAGATATGCTCCCTTAATCCTACCCCATCCAATGAATCCTCTCTCTGCTGGAGATTACTTGAAGTATATGCCCAAGTTCACTAGGGAAGGGGACATAACTGCGGAAGAGCACCTGGCTGCTTTCTACAGTTATGCAGACAACCTGAACATTGAAAATGAAGATGTTTGGATGAGAGTCTTCATCCAGAGCCTGGATGGTGAGGTGAGGAAGTGGTTTAGAGGATTGCCCCCCGGATCTATTGCTGGGATCGAAGCTCTGGATAGTGCTTTCCTGAGGCAGTGGGGAGATAGGAAGGATTTCATGTATTACATGATAGAGTTCGGGTCTTTGAAGAAGATGGAAGGAGAGTCTGTCTCTTACTTCTCCAAAAGATTCAATAAGATGTATAATAAAATTCCTGCTGAGATATAACCCTCAGAAGCCTCGGCCAATATTTCTTATGCTAGTGCATTTGGTCTCGATTTCTGTCTTTTATTGAGAGAAAGAAGAGCCACCTCCTTAGCTCAAATGAAATATGAGACCATAGAGGTGGATTCTAATGTATTAGCAGCTGATAGACTGAGGAACAAGGCCGACGCAGACAGGAGAAAGGTAAGATCTGAAGCCTCAACTTCTAGCCCATCGGTGCCCCACCCTCAAGTGGATGAAATGACCAAGATGGTGAAGTCTCTATCTGTAGATATGGAGAGAATGAAGGTGGAGGCGAGGAAAGCATTCAAGGGCCCTCAAAGCGCCGAAAATAAAGGAGGTTTCAGGAGGCCAAACAATGTTGTTTCCCCGATTGTGCAAAGAGAGAGGGGAAGAGATAGAGAAGACCAGAAAATTCAGGCCCCTTTCCAAAACAATTTTATGGCCAAGGAAGAAGAAGGGGAAACAGACGAGCTTGATCCTAAAATCCATTGCTTTGGAGACACTCCTCCTTTTCCTCATCTCACTCAATCAGCATACGAGGAGTCTCTCATGGATAGTCAGCTAAATGAACTGAGAAAGGAAAACAAGGCTAGTGGCAACCAAGGCAGGTATGACCTGAGGTCCAAGAAAAGGACAGTAGCACCTGATGCTCCTGAGCAGTTCACTAGAATAGAGAAACCTGCTAATGAAGTAGCAAACAGTCACAGAGGTAAGAATACCTGACCCCTCTCTCCCATAGTCCAGAGTCATGTTCCTGAAATAAGAGAAATCCCGAAGCTTACATCTTCTTTTAATTTCGAGCATGAAATTCAAACGATCAGAATCCCTGTGCCCATGACCGAATTGATTAAACATGAAGTGTTCAAAAGATGCTTCTCTGAGATTTTACAGTCCGAGGTCTCATGCCTTCTCATAGACTCCATCAATTTTCAATATGAAAATCCTGCAGTTATTCTAGGTCCTATGGTAGAAGACAGAAATGACTCATCCCCTCCCTTCTACACTTCCTTGAACATACATGACAACGTACTGCACAACTGCTTGATGGATTCAGGGGATTCTCACAACCTCATGCCCAAAACTTTCATGGAAGAGTTAGGGCTAGAAGTCACTCGAGCCTACCATGACCTCTATTCCTTTGACTCCAGGAAAGTTCAATGTCTAAGAGTCATCAAAGACCTGGTCGTGACCTTGTTTCAATTGCCCATGAAAAGTGTGGTCATGGATGTTGTAGTGGTTGATGTCCCCCCCAAGTTCGGTATGTTGTTATCAAGATATTGGATAAAAAGACTAGGGGGAACTCTGCAGATGGACCAAACCTATGCTACTATCCCAGTGTTTGGAGGAAAGCATAGGAGGATATACAGAGAAGCCCAATTGGCCTATATAATCAGTGATGAAGTAAATCCTACCAACCATCCCATTTTTGCCTTGGACATTGATTTAGGTTCCAGTTTACTACAACTCACCCATGCTCCTAAGCCTCCTCTTAAACTCAGAAAGCAGCCCACCACTCCTCATGAATTTTCTCCCCCCATCTTCCCCGTATGGAAAATGTTTTTTGATGGAGCCTCTTCCAGGGAAGGCACTGGTGCTGGGGTATTTTTTGTATCACCTACTCAGGAAACCATGTCTCTTTCGTACAAGCTAGAATTTGAAGCTACTAACAATGTGGCAGAATATGAAGCTCTTATTCTAGGATTAAGAGTTGCAAAAGAAATGCGAATTTGGGAGGTAGCAGTGTTCGAAGATGTAGATTTGGTGGTCCAATAGATCATAAACACTTATCAGGCTAAGCATCCTCGACTCAGGAATTACAGAAATGAGGTATGGGACCTAATTGACAATTTATTCTCATCATTTAACATTTCTTTTGTCCCAAGAGAGAACAACACGGTGGAAAATTCCTTGGATACATGATCAAGCAATTTCAAAGTGCCCTTGCCACCCAAATTCAGATACAATGTAGAAGTAAAATATAGGCCCTCCATACCTGACAATGTCAAACATTGGAAAGTGTTCGAGGATGATCTTGAGGTCAAAATATTCTTGGAGACTGTTGAAGAATTTTTAGAGATGCATATTGACCAAGACTTTGTCTCTGAAGAAAATCTTGATGGGGGTAATATTCTAAATAAGATTGCAGAGCGTAACATTGTGCAGCTGCCCAGCAATCATATTCCAAGGGGACTGGTTCCTTTGGAAAGGCTTTTTGATAGAAATGATGTGGCATTAAAAGGGGAAATCTCAGAAGATGACATTGATACAACTCAGTGCAACATTGGCACTGAGAAGGAACCCAAGTTTGTCAAATTGTCAAGAAGACTGGCAATGGAACAGAGGGCTGAATACGCTAGACTATTGAGAGAGTTTTCTGATGTTTTTGCCTGGACCTATGGAGATCTCAAAACATATGACACTTCTTTCATCGAGCATAAAATCCTGTTGAAAAGGGAAGCAAAACCATTTAGGCAGAAGCTAAGACAGATCAATCCTATGTTGTTGCCTATCATGGAGAGGGAAGTGAAGAAGCTGCTACAGGCCCAGATCATCATACCACTGAGATACTCAGAGTGGGTGTCCAACTTGGTACCAGTAAGGAAAAAGAATGGAGAAATCAGACTCTGTGTAGCCTTCAGAAACCTGACCAGGAGCTCACGGAAGGATAACTACCCCTTACCAAAGATGGAACATATATTGCAGAGGGTAACAGGAGCATCCAGGATGTCCATGATCGATGGCTTCTCTGGCTACAATCAAATCTCTATTATGCCTGAGGACAGGGAGAAGACGGCATTTACCACTCCATGGGGCACTTTCATGTATGCCAAAATGCCTTTTGGATTGATGAATGCAGGGGCAATGTTTCAATGTGCTATGGATATAGCTTTCATTGGGGAAAAGGATAAATTTGTGGTCATTTATCTGGATGACATAACAGTATTTTCGAAATTTGATAAAGAACACTGTTGTCATCTCAGAAAGGTTTTCCTGAAATGCAGGAGATTTGGCATTTCATTAAACCTCAAGAAATCTTTGTTCACCATGCAGGAGGGAAAGTTACTAGGCCACATAGTATCAGCAGAAGGAGTCAGGATCGATCTTGGCAGAGTTGAGGCAATACAAGCCTTATCAATCCTGAGATCGAGGAAGGAGGTCCAATCTTTCCTTGGCAAGATTAATTTTTTGAGGAGGTTTGTTCCTAACTTCGTTGAGGAGGTAAAACTTATAACAACCATGTTAAGAAAGGGAAATGAAGTAAGGTGGAATTCTGAATCATGAAAGTCCTTCGAGCAAATAAAGAAGTCCTTGACTAAAGCCCGTGTGCTTATCAGTCCCGATTACTTGAAGGATTTCCTTATTTTCTCCTTTGCCTCACATGCCACAGTGGTTGTTGTTTTATTACAGACAAACGAGGTTGGGCTAGAGCAGCCTATTGCCTATTTCAGCCAATCATTGAGGGATGTCAAAGTCAGATATGACACTATGGAGAAGCAGGCCTATGCCCTGGTCAAGGCTCTCAAGGCCTTTAGAACCTATGTATTGTAGTCAAAAATCATTGCCTATGTCCCCTCAGTTGTTGTTAAAGACATTCTTATTTAGCCTGACATAGACGGGAGGAGAAGTAAGTGTGTTGGCAAATATTTAACAGACAACGAATGCTTTTCATTGATGGCAAGTTTGTAATCGACAGGAAAACAGAAGATAAGTTCAGGAAGGTTGAATGATCGAAGGCAATGCAACTTTAATCGAGTGATCGAAGACCCATAAATTTTGAGAATAATTTCTGATCGTTGGATATCATTCAAAATTCCTGAAAGAACGAGAGTCGTTAGATCAAGGTTGAATCTGGATCGTTGATTCTAGTCCATGTCATAATTTCGGAGATCGCAATGGAGAGGCAAGTAAACAATACAACAGGAATCTCGATATCGTGATATGCAAAATTGCGATCTAATCTGAGCCGTCAGATCAAGATTTGATATGGACCGTTGAGCCAACTCCATATCGGAGTTTCATGAATCGCGACATAAAAAGACAAGAAAACAACGCAACAAGAATGCCGAAATCGTGATATGCGAATTCGCGATTCAATCGCAGCCGTTGAATCAAGATCAGATCTAGACCATTGAGCCAACTCCATATCAGAGTTTCATGAATCACGACATAGAGAGACAAGAAAACAACGCAACAAGAATGTCGAAATCGCGATATGCGAATTCGCAATTCAATGGCAGTTGTTGAATCAAGATTGAATCTGGACCGTTGAATCCAAGTCCATTTCGGGAATTCGAGGATCGAGAGTTGGAGATGTCAAGAAATGTTAACATCAAGAATTTCGATAATGTGATATGCGAAATTGCGACGTAATTGCAACCGTCAGATCAAGATGTGATCTGGACCATTGCTACGACTTCTTTACGGAGTTTCGTGGATCGGGATTTGGAAGTGACAAGAACATTCACCACAGGAATGTTGAAATCGCGATATGCGAAATCGCGAAAGCGCCTTATGCATAAGGTTGTGGTCACAACCCATGGTCACGAGAAGGAAAGGAGTCAGTCCAAATAAGCTCCATTTCGGGGTTTCGGATATCGCGACTTGGAAAGTCGAGATGCCTCATCTCCAGATTCACGAAACGCGAATTCGCGAAAAGCGTTTTTTGCATAGGCGCTTGGTTATGACCATAGTCATATTGGGGAAGGAGCTAGAGCAGAAAAGTTCTATATCGGAACTTCGGAGATCGCGAAATAAAGTGTCAAGACAGTCAGCACAGGATTGTCGAAATGTCGAAGCACGATTTAATGACAATGTCAATAAAGTTCATCCAACGGCACAAATAAATTTTAATATGATCAGAAGGTTACTGTTCTCTGTCAAAGTCAACCTCTCAGTTATGAATCTGTTAGTGAAACAGATTCATGATTACGAATCAGTTGGCGTTTCAGTTGCTCGGGCAGTTGTCTTTCGTTTGCCGAAGGAGATGGGAAGTTGAACCACCATGATTGTGTATAAAAGAAAAATGAGACAGACAACGCAAGGTTGGTTGTTCTGGATGAGAAAAGAATGAAACTGTAAGAAAAGGAAAATGAGAGGATGCGCAGGAGGAGATTGAGCATATGTGCAGTGTGAGATGAAACGCAGAGCAGAATAATAGAACAAGTTGAAGAAGACCAGAATGATAGAACAAGTTGATGCAGAGAAGACCTGCTGAACAGACTGAGGAAGAAAAGAACTGCAAAACAATCAGAAGAAGACCAGAGTTACATAACAAAGAAAGATTGGTAAGAATTGATGTATCTGTGTAGTTGAATGTTTTTATGTTCATTTATTAAATAGGGAGGTTGGGAGGTGCTCGGGAGGACTGTTGTCCTTAGAGGTTCAAGTGGGAGCTTGAACACAGGAAGTTGTAGCTTCCATCTGGTTGCAGCCAGAGAAATCAGGGTGGCAGGGTGGTGCAAGGGAGAACAAGTGTTCTCTATTATACAGGTTGGAGCCTGTGTAACTGGAAGTTGGTGCTTCCATCCAGTTGGTGTTGGAACATATAGGGAGTTGGTGCTTCCTTCTAGTGGGTGCTAGAGAAACCAGAGAGTTGGTGCTCTCAAACAAGTTGCAGCTTGTAAAATAGAGGTAGTAGCCTCACATTGAGTTGGTGCTCAATTAAAGATGATGTACAAAACTTAAAAGACTGCTTATCATTTCGAAGAAGAAGAGGTTTTCTCCCTTTATGGGTTTCCTTGTGAAAATCTGTCTCTGTGCATACCTTGTGTGTGACTAATGATTTTTACTTTTACTGTCCATATGTTGTATAATGTTGATGATCACTTGAAGAAAGATTAAGAATATATTAATAGACTTAAAATTATTTAAGCTGAAAGACAATTGATTCACCCCCCCTCTCAGTTGTATTAGTAATTTCAACAATTGGTATCAGAGTGGATTCCTTTTATTTAAAGGTAGATATGTAAGCTTAAACATGACAAGTCATGAAGGGACTTCAGCCTCTAAGCCCCCTGTGTTTGATGGAACAATTTTTTCCTTCTGGAAGATTAGAATGAGAAGATATTTAATGGCCATGGGTGTTATCCACATTTTTGGTCATCGGGATGATGTCATGACAGTATCATGATAATAGGAAATCAAGCTCTTTATTGAGAACATTTTCATGAGAAAAGTTGCACTTGTCAGTTTCCAGAAAACTTAGTTTAAAGATAGTTCGCAGGCTGCATATATACTCTCCTGCGGGAGTCCTTAATTCCCGCAGGCTACCTTCAGCTTGACTGCGAACTTCTCGCACTGTACTTTAATTCAGGGTGCGGACATGTTTCTAAAGAAGGAAAATGGATGAGTTCTCGATCCTTCTAGAAAGAATCTTCTAGAAGGATGAGTTGGATTTCGAATGGTTGGCAAAATACTGACTTTCCAGATATCTTGGGATCATTCTCTATCCA
>ML778504.1:66649-94806 GCA_009831015.1 Picea engelmannii | reverse complement strand
CTCAGAACAATCTCATGTTGCCTTTTTATCTATGACTGAACCTAAAAATTTTGAGGAAGCTAGCCAGGAAGATAATTGGATTAGAGCAATGAATGAAGAGCTTGATCAGATTGAGAAGAAAAATACTTGGGAGCTTGTCCCTAGACATGAAGATAAGAATGTAATAGGTTCCAAATGGGTGTTCAAGAATAAAATGAATGAAAAAGGACAAGTTGTTAGAAATAAATCCAAATTGGTATATAAGGGATATGCACAAGTTGAAGGTCAGGAATTTGATGAAACTTTTGCACCAGTGGCAAGATTGGAATCTATCAGAATATTTCTTGCTTATTCATGTCATAAGAACTTCAAAGTTCATCAGATGGATGTTAAGTCAACATTTCTTAATGGAGATCTAGAGGAAGAATTATATATGGAGAAACCTGAAGGATTTTCTTTGACAGATAATCCTAATTATGTTTGTAAGTTGAAGAAGGCCTTATATGGACTAAAAAAAGCACCACGAGCTTGGTATTATACACTGGACAAATTTCTACAACAAAAAGGATTCAAGAAAGGTACTGTTGACAGTAACCTTTACATTAATTCTGAAGGTGATAATTTACTTGTTGTTTTGGTTTATGTAGATGATATTATTTTTGGCTGTACTAATGAATCATTTGTCCAGTGGTTTGCTAATTCTATGCAAACAGAATTTGAAATGTCCATGATAGGAGAACTGTCATACTTTCTTGGCCTACAAGTAAAACAAATCTCTGCAGGAATTTTTATTTCTCAAGAAAAATATTTGAAAGAGATGTTGAAGAAATTTCAGATGGAAGATTCTTCTACAGTTAGCACACCTATGGTGGTTGGTTGCAAGCTGAGTAAATATGATATCTCACCTGATGTTGATCAAAGGACATATCGCTCCATGATAGGTAGTCTTTTGTACATCATAGCATCCCGTCCTGATATAATGCAAGTTGTTGGAATGGTAGGTCGTTTTCAATCTACTCCTAAACAAAGTCATTTGGTATCCATCAAAAGGATATTTAAATATTTGAAGGGAACAATGACTTATGGTCTGTGGTATCCTAGAAATCAGAATTTCTAGTTAACTGCTTATTCAGATGCAGACTGGGCAAACTGTGTTGATAAAAGAAAAAGCACCAGTGGAGGAGCATTTTTTCTGGGTGACTCATTAGTTGCATGGCTTAGTAAAAAGCAAGGATCCATTTCACTATCCACTACAGAGGTAGAATACATTGCTGCTACTACTTGCTGCACACAAATTTTATGGATGATACAAACTCTTGCAAATCTGAAGGTAACTTACACTAATCCTATTCCAATTCATTGTGATAACACAAGTGCCATTAGTGTCTCCAAGAATCTTGTTCTTCATTCCAAGACTAAGCATATTCCAATCAAGTACATTTTCTTAGAGAACAAGTTACAAACAGAATTGTTCAACTAAATTATATACCTTCTACAGAACAGATTGCTAATATCTTTACTAAACCATTAGCAGCAACTCCTTTTGGATATCTTCGTCAAAAGTTGGGGGTTATAATCTCTTGTGTCTAATCTGTTCACCTGGTCAGGGGCAGTACTTATTGAATATCTGGTGTATTTCCAAGATGCTTATAGTCGACAGGGGGAGTATGTTTTGCAACAGATTAGGGGAAGAGTGTTTCTTCTTTGACATTGATGTCAAAGGGGGAGAAAAGAGTTCGGGAGAGTTGAGTCTGAATGCATGTGGGTGCTTGTGTTGCCATCAATGCCAAAGGGGGAGATTGTTGGCAAATATTTAACAGACAACGAATGTTTTTCATTGATGGCAAGGTTGTAATCGACAGGCAAACAGAAGATAAGTTCAGGAAGGTCGAATGATCGAAGGCGAATGATCGAAGGCAACACAACTTTGATCGAGTGATCAAAGACCCGTAAAGTTTGAGAATAATTTATGATCGTTGGATATCATTCAAAATTCCCGAAATAATGAGAGTCGTTAGATCAAGGTTGAATCTGGATCATTGATTCCAGTTCGTGTCGGAGTTTCGGGGATCGCAATGGAGAGGCAAGTAAACAATACAACAGGAATCCCGATATCACGATATGCGAAATTGCGATCTAATCTGAGCCGTCAGATCAAGATTTGATCTGGACCGTTGAGCCAACTCCATATCGGAGTTTCATGAATCGCGACATAAAAAGACAAGAAAACAATGCAACAAGAATGACGAAATCGTGATATGCGAATTCGCGATTCAATCGCAGTCGTTGAATCAAGATCAGATCTGGACCGTTGAGCCAACTCCATATCGAAGTTTCGTGAATCACGACATAGAGAGACAAGAAAACAACGCAATAAGAATGCCAAAATCGCGATATGCAAATTCGCGATTCAATCGCAGTCGTTGAATCAAGATTGAATCTGGACCGTTGAATCCAAGTCCATTTCGAGAATTTGAGGATCGAGAGTTAGAGATGTCAAGAAATGTTAACATCAAGAATTCTGATAACGCGATATGCAAAATCATGACGTAATTGCAACCGTCAGATCAAGATGTGATCTGGACCATTGATGGGACTTCTTTACAGAGTTTCGTGGATCAGGATTTGGAAGTGACAAGAACATTCACCACAGGAATGTCGAAATTGTGAAAGCGCCTTATGCATAAGGTTGTGGTCACAGCCCATGGTCATGAGAAGGAAAGGGTTCAGTCCAGATAAGCTCCATTTCGGCGTTTCAGAGATCGCGACTTGGAAAGTCGAGAGCCCTCATCTCTAGATTCACAAAACGCGAATTCGCGAAAAACGCTTTTTGCATAGGTGCTTGGTTATGACCATAGTCATATTGTGGAAGGAGCTAGTGCAAAAAAGTTCTGTATCGGAACTTCGGAGATCGCGAAATAAAGTGTCAAGACACTCAGTACAGGATTGCCGAAATGCCGAAGCACAATTTAACGGCAATGTCAATAAAGTTCATCCAACGGCACGGATAAATTGTAATATGATCGGAAGGTTACTGTTCTCTCTCACAGTTAACCTCTCAGTTACGAATCTATTAGTGAAACAGATTCATGACTGCGAATCAGTTGGTGTTTCAGTTGCTCGGACAGTTGTCTTTCGTTTTCCGAAGGAGATGGGAAGTTGAACCGTCGTGATTATGTATAAAAGAAAAATGAGACAGACAACGCAAGGTTGGTTGTTCTGGATGAGAAAAGAATGAAACTGTAAGAAAAGGAAAATGAGAGGATGCACAGGAGGAGATTGAGAATATGTGCAGTGTGAGATGAAACGCAGAGAAGAATAACAGAACAAGTTGAAGAAGACTAGAATGAAAAAACAAGTTGATGCAGAGAAAACCCACTGAACAGACTGAGGAAGAAAAGAACTGCAGAACAGTAAGAAGAAGACCAGAGTTACAGAACAAAGAAAGATTGGTAAGAATTGATGTATCTGTGTAGTTGAATGTTTTTATGTTCATTTATGAAATAGGGAGGTTAGGAGGTGCTCGAGAGGACTGTTTTCCTCAGAGGTTCAAGTGGGAGCTTGAACACAGGAAGTTGTATCTTCCATCTGGGTGCAGCCAGAGAAATCAGGGTGGTAGGGTGGTGCAAGGGAGAATAAGTGTTCTCTGTTATACAGGTTGGAGCCTGTGTAACTGGAAGTTGGTGCTTCCATCTAGTTGGTGTTGGAACATATAGGGAGTTGGTTCTGCCTTCTAGTGGGTGCTAGAGAAACCAGAGAGTTGGTGCTCTCAAACAAGTTGCATCTTGTAAAACAGAGGTAGTAGCCTCACATTGAGTTGGTGCTCAATTAAAGATGATGTACAGAACTTAAAAGACTGCCTATCATTTCGAAGAAGAAGAGGTTTTCTCCCTTTATGGGTTTCCTCGTGAAAATTTGTCTCTGTGTATACCTTGTGTGTGACTGATGCTTTTTACTTTTACTGTCCATATGTTGTATAATGTTGATGATCACCTGAAGAAAGATTAAGAATATATCAATAGACTTAAAATTGTTTAAGCTGAAAGACAACTAATTCACCCCCCCTCTCAGTTGTATTAGTAATTTCAACAAAGTGGATAGCCAAGATTTTGGAATTTGACCTGGAAATAAAGCCTACCAAATTGATCAAAGGTCAAGGTTTAGCCAAGCTGTTGGCTGAAGAAAATTGCCCAGCTTTGGGGGTATGTTTCATCAACGAATGTTCAGGAATTCAGTGGGACCAACTGTCTGAAATAGACCCTCAAAGGGAGCCCCCATTGGCTCAATGTCCCTGGTATAAGGATGTCATATATTTTCTGCAAGAGTTATGGCCTCCAGACGGCCTGCAAAGAAATAAGGCAAAGGCTCTGAAGCTCAAAGCAGTCAGGTACTGCCTTATCAATCAAGTTTTATATTGGAAAGACCCCCTGGGGTTTCTTTTGAAATGTGTATATCCGCAAGAGGCTGACAGGATCATGGTTGAATTTCACGATAGCCTATGTGGAGGGCATCATTTCTAGAAAACCACAGCCTACAAAATCCTCAGGGCTGGATACTACTGGCCCACTGTATTCACTGACGTCTGCAGAAGGGTCAGAGCTTGCATCAAATGTCAAATATTTGCAGGAAAACAATAGCTCAAGTATTTGCCATTAAATCCTATGGTTGTTTTAGGACCTTTCTAGCAATGGGGCCTAGATTTCATTGGAGAAATTCACCCCGCTTCCAGTGGGAAGAACAGATGGATCCTGGCTGCTACAGATTTCTTTACCAAGTGGATTGAAGCTATCCCCACCAGGAGTGCTTCCCACAAGGTAATCATTGGGTTCCTGGAAGACCTCATCACAAGATTCGGCTGCCCAAGTAAGATTGTCACTGATAACACAGCCTCTTTCAGGGTTGAGTCGTTAGCCGATTTCTGTGAGCAATTCAGGATCAAACTGATTCACTCCACCCCATACTATCCCCAGGGAAATGGTTTAGCATAGTCCTCCAACAAAAGCCTGATAAGGATCATCAAAAGACTGTTGGAAGACAACAAGAAGGCCTGGCATTCAAGATTGAAATTTGCTCTATGGGCCGATCGAGTGACCACGAAGAGATCTCTAGGAATCTCTCCTTTCCAATTAGTCTATGGAGCAGAGGTTGTTTTTCCTTCCCATTTAGCCATTCCTGTAGCAAAATTCCTCCAGGATCATCGAGAGGAGCCTGATGACATAATCAGAAGAATTCATCAGCTAGTGGAAGTCCAGCAGGCCAGGGAGAAGATAGTGGGCAGAATTCAGGACCATCAGCAAACGATCAAGCAGGTTTTTGATAAGAAGGCCAAGAAGGAAGAGTTTCGAATAGGAGACCTGGTATTGAAATCAGATGCTCCTAAGCAAGATAAAGGTAAGCACGGAAAATTCGAAGCCCTGTGGATTGGGCCTTTCAAAGTCTCCGAAGTATTCTCGAATAACACCTACAGGTTACGGGATTTGAAGGATCAAGAAGCTTTCAATGGCCCTGTGAATGGGAATTTCCAAAAAAGATTTTTCTCTTGAGCCGCACATGGCTCTTTCGCGGTTGTAAATATTGTTTTCTTTCCATCTTTAAGTTTTAAATAAATGACTCCATAGCCCAACAGCAAGGCACTGGGACTACAAAACGAGTCCTTAGAGTATCACAGGGATGACTCTATCCCCCATGGAGCCTAATGTTAGTAACAATTCTTGTCCTAGGCACAAGAGTATTCAGGTCTGCAAGTTGCGCGAGAAGCACGCAAGCGCAGCACAGAAACATCTCGTTTCAGGCTTCCAAGCAAGTGAGCAGGCAAAATTATATTGACGATGGTTCGGATTCATCCATAGGAGCAGATCGACGGTCGGCGAGAAATCGTAGTTAGCAGAGTTGCGCCGAGATTAGAGCGATGGATAGCACCCATATTGCATACGGGAAAGGATAGCAGTCATCCATCCAAAGGATGCATAGCGCGAGATCTAGTCACATCAGCATTTTGGCATTTGGGAGTTCGAAGGGAAAGGGTTCCATGTCATTCTACACCTTGAAACCCCAAAACCCGAAGCATCGAAAGCGCACAAGGTCGAGCCTGCAGTATCATGGAGCAGTCTTAGTCGTCCATCCAAAGGGGACACCTTGTGCGTGAATAGGCTCCTCGCCTTTTCGATCGTCGTGACTTCGAAGCACAAGGAGCATCCCTTTCACATCCCCGAGAAGCGAAGTGCCAAAAGTGTCCAGGACCTAGGCCCACAGTATCGCCAAGTGAGTTCAGGACCATCAGATCTGAGAGGGACGCATGGTGCCCAATTAAGCCATCTCAACATTTCTCTCATCGCGACTGTGATAAGAAAGGAGAAACTCCTTCCTATTCACGAACGTCGAAATCACCTTTGAGAATAAACGCATGGTCGCAGCCCATGGTCACTTGGGAAATAAAAGAACTGTGCAAGAGGGGCCAAAGGCGTCGGGTTTAGTCACAGAAGGGATCATCATGATCTCCAGGTGCCATCTGATTCAATCTCAATCCTGGTTCTCGATTGGAGTAAATGAAGGTGAAAAGGGGTGGTTGAAACCTCTCCTCACTCATTAAGTATAAAGTATGGAGGAATTGGCAAGCTGTCTTCCCGAGAGGGTCCTGTGTACCGATTTTTTCCAAAGACGCCATGCCGAGTCCTCGACTAGCCAGAGAGGTCTACACACGCTAACTCAGAACTTAATGGCTCAGCTACTCCCCTTGCAAGAGCCATGCGCAATTAAGGTGAAGTCTGACAAAGAATATCCGTCCGAGTTTGACTGAAGGGACACCACGCCTTGGATGACTGAGCACGCCTTTGTTAGGCAAATTTTTCTAAGTATATAGAATCGGTCTTTGTATTTTGTAAGGAGGGGATGGTTGAGGAAGGCTCCCGGTTGTAAAACTTTAATGAAGCACTGTTAGTCTGGTTATGCATGGAGTCTTGAGACTTCTTGCCTTATGAATGTCAGTTTCTTTCATGTCTTTGTTTATACTGTGTTAGAGCAGCTCGAAATTGGAGTATCCAGTTGAGTTGTAACTGTTATAGGATGATGTAGGTTGGATAACTGTAATAGTTGCATTTTTTCTAATCTGTCCCTGTGATTTTCTTAGTGCTGAACGACTTGGAATTGGAGGATCCAGTCAAGTCCCCCTTTCAGTTTCTCAAAGCCCTGAACCAAGAGGATCTTGAATTCAGAGTTTTTCTTCTACAAACTGTTGAAAGGCCTGTTGCCTGAGGTAGTTTGCTCACTCCTCTCACCAAGTCTTCAACTTGCTCATCTTTAAATCAACTCACTGACTGAAGTTAGATCAAGACCTCTTTTGTTCCTTACATACTGGACTCAGTTCCCGAGTTAGAGCGATATCTTCCCGAGTCTCTACCCATTTGATCACCCATTAAAAACTATCGTGACATAAAACTGATGGTCGTTGGGCTTTGCTCCTGCAAGCAATCCAGGAGTGACTTCTGACGCTAACAAATCCGACGGATATTCTTCGTCAGACTCCACCTTAACTACGCATGGCTCCTGCAAGGGGAGTAGTTGAGCCATTAAGTGTCGAGTTAGCGTGTGCAGACCTCTCTGGCTAGTCGAGGACTCGACATGGCGTCTTTGGAAAAAATCGGTACACAGGACCTTCTCGGGCAGACAGCTTGCCAGATCCTCCATACTTTACACTTAATGAGTGAGGAGAGGTTTCAACCACCCCCTCTCACCTTCATTTACTCCAATCGAGAACCAAGATTGAGATTGAATCAGATGGCACTTGGAGATCGTGATGATCCCTTCTGTGACTAAACCCGATGCCTTTGGCCCCTCTTTCATAGCTCTTTTATTTCCCAAGTGACCACGGGCTGTGACCCTGCGTTTATTCTCAAAGGCACTTTCGGCGTTCGTGAATAGGAAGGAGTTGATCCTTGCTTATCACAGTCACGATGAGCGAAACGCCGAGATGGCTTAATTGGGCACCACGCGTCCCTCTCAGATCTGGTGGTCCTGAACTCACTTGGCGATACTGTGGGCCCGGGTCCTGGACGCTCTTGACAATTCACTTCTCGGGGATATGAAGGAGCTGCTCCTCGTGCTTCAATGTCACGACGGGCGAAAAGGCGAGGAGCCTAATCGAGCACCAGATGTCCCCTTTGGATGAATGGCTGAGACTGCTCCAGGATACTGCAGGCCTGACTTTGTGCGCTTTCGATGCTTCAGGGTTCAGAGTTTCAAGATGTAGCACGACATGGAACCCTCCCCCTTCGAACTCCCGAATGCTGAAATGCCGACGTGACTAGATATCGCGCCACGCGTCCTTTGGATGGACGACCGCTATCCTCTCCTGTATGCAATATGGGCCCTATCCATCGCTCTAATCTCGGCGCAACTCCACTAACTGTGATTTTTCATCGACCGTCGATCTGCTCCTATGGATGAATCTGGACCGTCGACAATATAATTTCGCCCGCTTACTTGCTTGGAATCCTGAAACGAGATTTTTCCGTGCTGCGCTTGGGCACTTCTTGTGCAACTTGCAGACCTGAATACTCTTGTGCCCAGGACAAGAATTGTTACTAACATTAGGCTCCATGGGGGATAGAGTCATCCCTGTGATGCTCTAAGGACTCATTTTGCAGTTCCAGCGCCTTGTTTTTGGGCTATGGAGTCATTTATTTAAAACTTAAAGACGGAAAGAAAAACAATATTTACAACTGCGAAAGACCCATGTGCGGCTCAAGAGAAAAATCATTTTTGGAAATGCCCATTCACAGGGCCATTGAAAGCTTCTTGATCCTTCAAATACCGTAACCTGTAGGTGTTATTCGAGAATACTTCGGAGACTTTGAAAGGCCCGATCCACAGGGCTTCGAATTTTCCGTGCTTACCTTTATCTTGCTTAGGAGCATCCCATTTCAGTACCAGGTCTCCTATCCGAAACTCTTCCTTCTTGGCCTTCTTATCAAAAACCTGCTTGATCCTTTGCTGATGGTCCTGAATTTTGCCCATTACCTTCTCCCTCGCCTGCTGGACTTCCACTAGCTGATGAATTCTTCTGATTATGTCATCAGGCTCCTCTCAATGATCCTGGAGGAATTTTGCTACAGGAATGGCTAAATGGGAAGGAAAAACAACCTCTTCTCCATAGACTAATTGGAAAGGAGAGATGCCTAGAGATCTCTTCATGGTCACTCGATCGGCCCATAGAGAAAATTTCAATCTTGAATGCCAGGCCTTCTTGTTGTCTTCCAACAGTCCTTTGATGATCCTTATTAGGATTTTGTTGGAGGACTCTGCTAAACCATTGCCTTGGGGATAGTATGGGGTGGAGTGAATCGGTTTGATCCCGAATTTCTCACAAAACTTGGCTAACGGCTCAGCCCTGAAAGAGGCTGCATTATCAGTGACAATCTTACTCGGGCAGCCGAATCTTGTGACGAGGTCTTCCAGGAATACAATGATTACCTTGTGGGAAGCACTCCTGGTGGGGATATCTTCAATCTACTTGGTAAAGAAATCTGTAGCAGTCAGGATCCATTTGTGCTGCCCACTGGAAGCGGGGTGAATTTCTCCAATAAAATCTAGGCCCCATTGCTGGAAAGGTCCTGAAACAACCACAGGATTTAACGGCAAAGACTTGAGCTGTTGTTTTCCTACAAATCTTTGACATTTGATGCAGGCTCTGACCCTTATGCAGACATCAGTAAATACGGTGGGCCAGTAGTATCCAGCCTTGAGGATTTTGTAGGCCGTGGTTTTCCAGAAATGATGCCCTCCACATAGGTTGTCGTGAAATTCAACCATTATCCTGTCTGCCTCTTGCGGATGTACACATTTCAAAAGCAACCCCAGGGGGTCTTTCCAATATAAAACTTGATCGATAAGGCAATATCTGACTGCTTTGAGCTTCAGAGTCTTTGTCGTATTTCTTTGCAGGTCGTCTGGAGGCCACAACTCTTGCAAGAAATATATGACATCCTTATACCAGGGACATCGAGCCAATGGGGGCTCCCTTTGAGGATCTATTTTAGACAGTTGATCCTGCTGAATTCTCGATCATTCGTTCATGAAACCTACCCCCAAAGCTTGGCAATTTGCTTCAGCCAACAACTTGGCAATTTGCTTCAGCCAGCAGCTTGGCTAAACCTTGACATTTGATCAATTTGGTAGGCTTTATTTCCAGGTCAAATTCCAGAATCTTGGCTATCCACTTACTCCTCCTCCCGTCTATGTCAGGATAAATAAGAATTTCTTTGACAGCAGCTGAGGGGACATAGGCAATGATTTTTTACTGCAGGACATAGGTTCTAAAGGCCTTGAGATCCTTTACCAGGGCATAGGTCTGCTTCTCCATAGTGTCATACCTGACTTCGGCATCCCTCAATGCTCGGCGGAAATAGGCAATAGGTTGCTCTAGCCCAAACTCGTTTGTCTGTAATAAAACAACAGCCACCGTGTCAGGTGAGGCAAAGGAGAAAATAAGGAAATCCTTTGAGTAATCGGGACTGATAAGAATAGGGGCTTCAGTCAAGGCCTTCTTTATTTTCTCAAAAGACTTTCGTGATTCAGAAGTCCACCTTACTTCATTTCCCTTCCTTAACATGGCTGTTATAAGTTTTACCTCCTCAGAAAAGTTAGGAACAAACCTCCTCAAAAAATTAATCTTGCCAAGGAAAGATTGGACCTCCTTCCTGGATCTCGGGATTGATAAGGCTCGTATTGCCTTGACTCTGCTAGGATCGATCTTGAATCCTTCCGCTGATACTATGTGGCCTAGTAACTTTCCCTCCTGCATGGCGAACATATATTTCGTGGGGTTTAATGAAATGCCAAAACTCCTGCATTTCAGGAAAACCTTTCTGAGATGACAACAGTGTTCTTTATCAGATTTCGAAAATATTGTTATCTCATCCAGATAGATGACCACAGATTTATCCTTTTCCCCAATGAAAGCTATATCCATGGCATGTTGGAATGTTTCCCCTGCATTCATCAATCCAAAAGGCATTTTGGCATACATGAAAGTGCCCCATGGAGTGGTAAATGTCGTCCTTTCCCTGTCCTCAGGCAGAACAGAGATTTGGTTGTAGCAAGAGAAGCCATCGATCATGGACATATTGGATGCTCCTGTTACCCTCTGCAATATATGTTCCATCTTTTGTAAGGGGTAATTATCCTTCCATGAGCTCCTGTTCAGGTTTCTGAAGTCTACACAGAGTCTGATTTCTCCATTCTTCTTCCTTACTGGGACCAAGTTGGCCACCCACTCTGAGTATCTCAGTGGTACGATGATCTGGGCCTGTAGCAGCTTCTTTACTTCCCTCTCCATGATAGGCAACAACATAGGATTGATCTGTATTAGCTTCTGCCTAAATGTCTTCGCCTCCCTTTTCAACGGGATTTTATGCTCAGTGACAAAAGTGTTATATGTTTTGAGATCTTCATAGGTCTAGGCAAAAACATCAGCAAATTCCCTCAAAAGTCCATCGTATTCAGACCTCTTCTCCTTTGTCAGACTTCTTGATAATTTGACAAACTTGGGTTCACTCTCAATGCAAATGTTGCACTGAATAGTATTAGCGTCATCCTCCGAGATTTCCCCTTTTAATGACACATCATTTCTATCAAAAATCCTTTCCAAAGGAACCAATCCCCTTGGAATATGGTTGTTGGGGAGCTGCACAATGTTACGCTCTGCAATTTTACTCAGAAACTTACCCCCATCAAGCTCTTCTTTAGAGACAGAGTCTTGGTCGATATGCATCTCTAAAAATTCTTCAACACTCTCCAAGAATCTCTTGATCTCAAGATCATCCTTGAATACCTTCCAATGTTTGGCGTTGTCAAGTATGGAGGGCCTGTATTTTACTTCTACATCGTATTTGAATTTGGGTGGCAAGGGAACTTTGAAACTTCTCGCTGACGTAGCCAAGGAATCGACCACTGTGTTCTTCTCTCTTGGGATGAAAGAAATGTTGAATGCTGAGAAGAAACTGTCAATTAAGTCCCATACCTCATTTCTGTAGCTTCTAAGTTGAGGATGCTTAGCCTGATAAGTGTTTCTGATCTACTGGACCACCAACTCTATATCTCCGAACACTTCTACCTCCTGAATTCCCATTTCCCTCGTGGCTCTTAATCCCAGGACAAGAGCTTCATACTCTGCCACATTGTTGGTAGCTTCAAATTCTAATTTGTATGACAGGGATATGGTTTCCTGAGCAGGTGACACAAAAAACACCCCAGCACCAGCGCCCTCCCTGGAAAAGGCTCCATCAAAGAACATTTTCCAGACGGGGGTGATGGAGGGAGGAAATTTATGGGAAGTGGTGGGCGGCTTTCTGAGTTTCAGAGGAGGCTCGGAAGCATTAGTGAGTTGTAGTACACTGGAACCTAAATCAGTGTCCAAGGAAAAAGTGGGATGGTTGGTAGGGTTGTTTTCATCACTGATTATATAGGCCAGTTGGGCTTCCCTATATAGCCTCCTATGTTCTCCTCCAAACACTGGGATAGTAGCATATGTGAGGTCCATCTGCAAAGTTCCCCCCAGTCTTTTTATCCAAGATCTTGATAACAACATACCGAACTTGGGGGGAACATCAGCCACTACAACATCCATGACCACACTTTTCATGGGAAATTGAAACAAGGTCACGACCAGGTCTTTGATAACTCCTAGACATTGAACTTTCTTGGAGTCAAAGGAATAGAGGTCATGATAGGCTCGGGTGACTTCTAGCCCTAATTATTCCATGACAATTTTGGGCATGAGGTTGTGAGAAGCCCCCGAATCCATCAAGCAGTTGTGCAGTACCTTGTCATGTATGTTCAAGGAAGTGTAGAAGGGAGGGGATGAGTCGTTCCTGTCTTCTACCATAGGACCTAGAATAACTGCAGGATTTTCATCTTGCAAATTGATGGAGTCTGTGGGAAGGCATGAGACCTCAGGCTGTAAAAGCTCAGAGAAGTGTTTCTTAAACCCTTCATGTTTAATCAATTCGGTCAGGGGCACACGGATTCTGATCTTTTGAATTTCATGCTCGAAATTAAAAGAAGATGTAAGCTTCGGGACTTCTCTTATTTCGGGAACATGACCCTGGACTATGGGAGAGAGGGGTCGGGTCTTCTTACCTCCGTGACTGTCTGCTACTTCATTAGCAGGTTTCTCTATTCTAGTGAACCGCTCAGGAACATCAGGTGCTACTGTCTTTTTCTTGGACCTCAGGTCATACCTACCTTGGCTGCCACTAGCCTTGTCTCCCTTGCTCAGCTCATTTAGATGACTGTCCATGAGAGACTCCTCGTATGCTGATTGAGTGAGATGAGGAAAAGGAGGAGTGTCTCTGAAGCAATGGATTTTAGGATCAAGCTCATATGTTTCCTCCTCTTCCCCCTCGGCCACAAAATTGTTTTGAAAAGGGGCCTGAATTTTTCGGTCTTCTCTGTCTCTTCCCCTCTCTCTTTACATAGTCGGGGAAGCAACATTGTTTGGCCTCCTGAAACCTCCTTTGTTTTTGGCGTTTTGAGGGCCCTTGTATGCTTGCCTCCCCTCCACCTTCATTCTCTCCATCTTTGCAGACAGAGACTTCACCATCTTGGTCAGTTCATCCACTTGAGGGTGGGGCACCAATGGGCCAGAAGTTGAGGCTTCAGATCTTCCCTTTCTCCTATCTGTGTCAGCCTTGTCCCTCAATCTATCAGCTACTAATACATTAGATTCCACCTCTATGGTCTCATCTTGCATTTGGGCTAAGGAGGTGGCTCTTCTTTCTCTCAATAAAAGACAGAAATCGGGGCCAAACGCACTAGCATAAGAAATCTTGGCTGAGGCTTCTGAGGGTTTTATTTCAGCAGGAATTTTATTATACATCTTATTGAATCTTTTAGAGAAGTCACAGACAGACTCTCCTTCCATATTCTTCAAAGACCCGAACTCTGTCATGTAATACATGAAATCCTTCCTATCTCCCCACTGCCTCAGGAAAGCGCTATCCAGAGCTTCAATCCCAGCAATAGATCCAGGGGCCAATCCTCTAAACCACTTCCTCACCTCACCATCCAGGCTCTAGATGAAGACTCTCATCCAGACATCTTCATTTTCAATGTTCAGGTTGTCTGCATAACTGTAGAAAGCAACCAGGTGCTCTTCCGCAGTTATGTCCCCTTCCCCAATGAACTTGGGCATATACTTCAAGTAATCTCTAGCAGGGAGAGGATTCATAGGATGGGGTAGGATTAAGGGAGCATATCTGGCAGCGACTATGGCATCCATTCTATTTAGAGGGGGATTAGCACCAGCGATAGGAATATTAGGTGGAGGAGAACTTGGAGGAGAAGGAATGCGAACAGGGGATATCGGGAATGGGCTTCTGAGTGGAATGGGAAACAATAAAGGATTTAGGGAGCAGGCTAATGGGCTTAAGTCAACGGATGATCCTCTTTGTGCAGAAGTGGCAACAGTAACAAGGGGAGGAGTGGTAAAGTTAGGCGTGGGGAAATCTTCTGTGGTCCTAGGTCTACGCCAAGGTACAGCTTTAGGGGAGAGGGGAGTGACAAGGATTTGTCCCTCCGATCCGAGACCAGGAGGGGAAAACTCAGCAGGAACACTCCCAAAATTTAGGAAACGGGAAACTTCAGAAAAAGGTCTGTTAAGAAACTGAGGAGAAAATCGAGTTCCTACAGAAGGAGATGGAGGATTACTTGGTTCGGTGGTGGAAGCTTCTCCTTCAGAGGCCTTTCCTTTTCTGAGAACCACCTCCAGCTCAATTTCAGGTGTAGCTAGAGGCAACTGTGGATGGGACCGCGTGTGCCTGCCTCTGAAAGCCACAATTAACACGGTAGGTTCGCCACAGTGGAGTCTTCAAAATGGAGTCGTCAGGTGCACAGTGGCAATCTTCAAAGGCTCTGATACCTGATGCACCTTCAGAATTAGAGGCTCAATGTCGTTCAATCCCGGGGAAAATTTTCAACTTCGATCCCCAGCAGCGACGCCAGAAATGTTAGTGTCAGAAGTCACTCCTGGATTGCTTACAGGAGCAGAGCCCAATGCCCATCAGTTTTATATCACAATAGTTTTAATGGGTGATCAAATGGGTAGAGACTCGGGAAGGTATCTCTCTAACTCAAGAACTGAGTCTGGTATGTAAGGAACAAAGGAGGTCTTGATCTAACTTCAGTCAGTGAGTTGATTTAAAGATGAGCAGGTTGAAGACTTGGTGAGAGGAGTGAGCAAACTACCTTAGGCAAAAGGCCTTTCAATAGTTTGTAGAAGAAAAACTTTGAATGCAAGATCCTCTTGGTTCAGAGCTTCGAGAAACTGAAAGGGGTACTTGACTGGATCCTCCAATTCCAAGTCATCCAGCGCTAAGAAAATCATAGGGACCGATTAGAAACAATGCGACTGCTACAGTGATCCAACCTACATCATCCTATAGCAGTTACAACTCTACTGGATCCTCCAATTCCGAGCTGCTCTAACACGGTGTAAACAAAGACGTGAAAGAAACTGACATTCATAAGGCAAGAAGTCTCAAGAGTCCATGCATAACCAAAATAATAGTTCTTCATTAAAGTTTTACAACCGGGAGCCACGCTCAACCATTGATGGATTACAAAATACAAAGACTGAGTCTATATACTCAGAAAAATTCGCCTAACAGAGGCGTGCTCAGTCATCCAAGGCGTGGTGTCCCTTCAGTCAAACTCGGACGGATATTCTTCGTCAGACTCCACCTTAACTGCGCATGGCTCCTGCAAGGGGAGTAGTTGAGCCATTAAGTGTCGAGTTAGAGTGTGCAGACCTCTCTGTCTAGTCGAGGACTCGGCATGGCGTCTTTGGAAAAAATCGGTACACGGGACCTTCTCGGGCAGACAGCTTGCCAGATCCTCCATACTTTACACTTAATGAGTGAGGAGAGGTTTCAACCACCCTCGCTCACCTTCATTTACTCCAATCGGGAACCAGGATTGAGATTGAATCAAATGGAACCTAGAGATTGTGATGATCCCTTCTGTGACTAAACTCGACGCCTTTGGCCCCTCTTGCACATCTTTTTTATTTCCCAAGTGACCACGGGCTGTGACCTTGTGTTTATTATCAAAGGCGCTTTCGGCGTTCGTGAATAGGAAGGAGTTGATCCTTTCTTATCACAGCTGCGATGAGCGAAACACCGAGATGGCTTAATTGGGCGCCACGCATCCCTCTCAGATCTGACGGTCCTGAACTCACTTAACGATACTGTGGGCCTGGGTCCTGGACGCTCTTGGCACTTCGCTTCTTGGAGATATGAAGGAGCTGCTCCTTGTGCTTTGAAGTCACGACGGGCGAAAAGGCGAGGAGCCTAATCGCGCACCAAGTGTCCCCTTTGGATGAACGGCTGAGACTGCTCCGGGATACTGCGGGCCTGACTTTGTGCGCTTTCGATGCTTCGGGGTTCGGGGTTTCGAGATGTAGCACGATATGGAACCCTCCCCCTTCGAACTCCCGAATGTCGAAATGCCGACGTGACTAGATCTCGCGTCACGTGTCCTTTGGATGGACGGCTGCTATCCTCTCCTGTATGCAATATGGGTGCTATCCATCGCACTAATCTCGGCGCAACTCCGCTAACCTCGATTTCCCGCTGACCGTCGATCTACTCCTATGGATGAATCCGAACCGTCGACAATATAATTTCGCCCGCTTACTTGCTTGGAAGCCTGAAAGGAGATTTTTCTGTGCTGCACTTGGGCGCTTCTCGTGCAACTTGCAAACTTGAATACTCTTGTGCCCAGGACAAGAATTGTTACTAACAAGATTAACCTTTGGCTTGAGAAACCGCGACTCAAGGGGGCTTCCTTTGTCTTGAGAAACTGTGACTCAGCACTGAGATCGCACCTGCCCTGACCCACACCAACCCTTAACATGGTTGGATTTTTGTCCCCTCAGATTTCGAACCAGTGACTTTTCAACACAGAGTGGCTTAACAACGACTGTCCTACAGCTCGAGGATTGTCTAATTAATTATTTAACACAATTTATTTGTTTAATTAATTATTTAAATATGATTAATGTAAATGTTGTGCTTGTTTGTCTAATTAATTATTTAACATAATTTATTTGTTTAATTAATTATTTAAATATAATTAATGTAAATGCTCTACTTGTTTGTCTAATTAATTATTTAACATAATTTATTTGTCTAATTGATTATTTAAATATGATTAATATAAATGCTATAGAATAAAATACAAAATTGAAAGGTTTGATTATAGGTAATATCTTTGAGCTTCAATTGGATTTTATTATAATACCATCCTTTCACATAATTGTTAGCATCATTTTTATATGAATATTCACATGACATTATCTAAAATTCATGAGTTAAATTTGACTTAAAATATTTTCATATCAATAATATACCATTTAATTTATAAATAAATAAATTGGTAATTTACAAAATTTCATTTTCAAATATTTTCAAATCAATATTATATCATTTAAATTATAAACAAACTGGTCCTTTACCAAATTTTATGATTAATGTAAATGCTTTACTTATAAATGTAAGAATAAAACATTAATGTAAATGCTTTACTTGTATATGTAAGAATAAAATATTAATGTAAATGTAACACTAAAAGGTTTAATTATAGGTAATATCTTTCAACTTCAACTAGATTTTTTTTATTATAATACCATCTTTTCACATAAATGTTGCATCATTTTCATATGAATATTCACATGACATTATCTAAATGTCATGAGTTAAAAAATTTAACTTAAAATTTTTTCATATCACTATTATAACATTTAATTTATAAATAAATTGGTCATTTATCAAATTTCATGAGTGACTTCAATATTTTCAAATCAATATTATATCATTTAAATTATAAACAAATGATTCCTTTACCAAATTTCAAGTCACATTAATGTTGAAAATAATCTGAAAAGACCTAAATGTTGAAAGTTTATCACACTCTTCCTCCATGGAATCTTACTTTTCAACATCTTATATTATAGAATGCATATGTCACCATCCTCCCTGACAAACACCACAAGCCCTAAAGTTTGATTGCACAATGTGATATGGCCATTTTTATTATTTTAATAACCAATGATGAAGAAAAGAAATAAAGACACTCACATACAATTATGGTCATGGACTCTGCCATGTCACTATGAATACCAAGCTAAACGTTGGACCAATACATTGATGCAAACTCATTATAGTGGGCTCCACATTGCCATTATGGAGAGGAAGGTGAGCCCACTTGCCAAGGTGTCTTGTTCTTGAATAAGATACTTTGCTTAGGTGTCCCACTAGTGGAAGTTATTATCAGGACTTTTGAGAAAAACTTTGGAAAATGATTTAATGATTTCTAGGGAGCCAATAATAGCATGCCATGACGACCAATAATAATGCATTGCGTATGTTTGCTTATATCTACCCATTTCATAAAAAGTAGAAGAAGCATTTTATCTCCAACAATTCAAATAGTGTGAATTACGCAAAGTTCTGGCACTGTGCCTGACAGTCCCACACCCACCAGCTGCGCTCTATTAGAGCAAAATAGAGCAAAATATAGTATAAACGTTTTATCTTTTGTTTTGATTGTTTTTTGGTACTTTTTTCAGTTTAATTTTGTTGGAAATTTGGTGATGAATGGTTGGATCTGCAGATTTGAGTGGCTAAGTTTGTATAATTCAAGTGTTCTAGAAGTTTTCAGCCGAATCCAATTCAATTTAAACAACAGAAAATAGAGATTTTGTTCAAATTTACATGCCGGAGTGTTCTAAGAGTTTTCAGCTTAATCCATTTATGTATTTAGAAATTCAATTTAAACAACAGAAAATAGAGATTTTGTTCAAATTTACATGCAGGATTCCGACCAAAAAAACCCAAAAAGTAGAACCCCCCAAAAAAAAACCCACTTTGTTTGCTGGTTGTATTGTTTGTTCAAGCAATCCATTGCATTTTAATTGCAATCAATATTCTCCTCTACCATTCCCTCCACAGAATTATCATGTATATACACAAAAACCCTACTGTATATATACAGAGAATGCTGTGAGATGAGCTTGTGGGCTGTCCAGACCATCAGTCGCCGAGCTCTAGCACAGCTCGTGTGCAAAGAGCAGATGCAAAACATCAGCAGAAACATTTATGACGCCTGGAATGGAGTGCATGTCGGAGAGCAAGGTCTCGGGTTAGAAAACGCACAGGCCAATACATTCAAGACGGCTGGGCAGTAATTTTTTAACTTTGAATCCGATTTGTTATATTTTTAGCTGAGCAGAGATGGAGATGAAGCCCAATATTCTGATGGGGAGGTACGAATTAGGGCGCCTGCTGGGGCAAGGGACGTTCGCCAAGGTCTACCACGCGAGAAATCTCAAGACGGGCGAGAGTGTCGCCATTAAAGCTATGGACAAAGAAAAAATCCTCAAAGTCGGCATGATCGAGCCGATTAAACGAGAAATCTCGGTTATGAGATTGGTCTGCCACCCCAACATCGTTCGGCTCTACGAAGTCATGGCGAGCAAGACGAAGATTTACATTGTCATGGAGTACGTTAAAGGCGGCGAGCTGTTCGACAGGGTTGCGAAGAAAGGAAAACTGAAGGAGGAGGAGGCGAGGAAGTATTTTCAACAGCTGATATGTGCGGTCGATTTCTGCCACAGCCGGGGAGTGTACCACCGGGATTTGAAGCTGGAGAACTTGTTATTAGACGACAATGGGGTCATGAAGATCTCCGACTTCGGCCTCAGCGCGCTGCCGGAACAGTTCAGGCAGGACGGCCTTCTCCATACGGCGTGCGGCACGCCGTCCTACGTCGCACCGGAGGTCATAACCAACAAGGGATACGACGGTGCCAAGGCCGACATCTGGTCGTGCGGGGTCATACTGTTCGTGCTCATGGCAGGCTACCTGCCGTTCCAGGGCGCGAATCTGATGGTGATGTATAAGAAGATCTACAAGGGGGAATTCAAGTGCCCGCCCTGGTTTTCCTCCGAAGTTCGGCGGCTTGTCCTCCGGCTGCTGGACCGAAAGCCCCGGACGAGGATAACCGTCCCGCAGCTGATGGAGGTCCCCTGGTTTCGCCGGGGCTTCAAGCGCCCGCAAGTCGACAATGATGTTGATGTCGGCCTCCTCGACGATGTCGACTCCGCCTTCTTCACCCCCAAGCCGGCCTGCCTCAACGCCTTCGACATAATCTCCCGCTCTCCGGTGTTCAGTCTCTCAGGGCTGTTCAAGGACGAGATCGTGAAGCAGGAGGAGTCGAGGTTTACGTCGACTCAGCCGGCGTCGAGCATAATGTCGAAGCTGGAAGAGATCGCCAGGCTGTTCCGGTTCAGCTTTAAGAAGTCGAAGGACTGTAAGGTGAAGTTGCAGAGGTCGGAGCAGGGGCGGAAGGGATATTTGTGTATTGATGCCGAGATTTTCGAAGTCACGCCCTCGCTCTTCGTGGTGGAGCTAGAGAAAACACAGGGGGATTCGCTCGAGTACAGTAAGTTCTACAGCCAGGATCTGAGGCCTGGCCTCGAAGATATCGTTTGGAGATGGGACGCCAACAGTTAATAAGAATAATTTCACTGTATATACCTCCTTCTTGGCTAGAAAGGATAAATCTAGTTGATATATTCACTAAGCTTGAGATGTATACAGGTGTCAAAAGTCAGGGGGAAATCCATTTCATGTATTGTGACATAAAAGAAAACTAAGCTTGAGATGTATACAGGTGTCAAAAGTCTTGCATAAGTTTTTATGGAAGGGGGAACTCCATTTTATGTACTGTGACATAAATGAAAATCTAGGGGAATCCATTTTATGTATTGTGACATAAATGAAAATCTAGTTGATGTATTGCTATAACACTTTGAATAAAGTCAAGTTTGATATGTATGAAATCCTAATCATCATGGATGTAACAAAGAATAAAGTCTTTAATAGGAAAGACAACGAAGACTTTGTTGAGTAGTTGAACATTGATAAAGCAAAGCAATAGGAATAGGAAAGAGAATGAAGACTTTGTTGAGTAGTTGAACATCGATAAAGCAAAGCAATGGTTAGAGAGAACATCTCTTTCATGTAAATTAAATTTGTAGATTTTTAATTTTTAATTGTTGTAGTTTAAATGTTTTACGAAATTATTATTTTTCGATGATATTTTCTAGAGATATTTGCTTGACAAAAAATTATTAGATTATTAGATTTTTAGTATGTTAATCCATTTTTGTATTTAAAAATGGATTTTAAACAATAAAAAATAGTGATTTCGTGCAAATTTATGTTACCACTGAAAAAAAAAAAAAAAAAATCCTTTGTATCTTGGGTTTTATTACTTTTAATTTTCCTCTTGGTTTTATTTGATCAACATGATTTTTTTATTTTAGATTTTGCATCTTTTTCCTATAAAAGAGAGTTTAGTGAAAATAATTTTATGGGGTTCTCACTATCACATTTTCATGAGTTTGCTTACTATTTAGAAAAGTCTATTTCAATCAATTTATAACAAGTACAATCACATTATTAAAGGTGGTTCTAAGTTGTCATTAATTTTAGAAGGTAGAGAATTATGTCAATGGATAGATATCAATCACCTTTAATAATATGGTTTTTCTAGTTGACAATTGGCATGCCTTGGGAGGATTAATAGATTTGTGAATTAACTTATCAATAGGAATTTTTTTATTTGAGATTTTGCATATTTTTCCTATGTAAGAGATAGATATCAACCACCTTTAATAATGTGGTTGTTCTAGTTGATGGTCAACATGCCTTCGGAGGATTAATAGATTTGTGAATTAAGATATTAATATCAATAATATTAAAATATCTATGATATTTGACTATGGTTGACCATGGTTAGTGATGGCTAGGGATGGTAGACCATGGCTGACAATGGTTGACTATGTTTGAGGGTATTTGACTATATTTGGCCAAGGTTTTCTATGGTTGAATATGGTTTGACCATGTATAACTATGTTTGACTATGGTTAATCATGGTTGACCATGTTTAACTTTGGTTGATCATGTTTGACCTTGGTTGACTATAGGTGATAATCATTAATGATGTTTGAATATGGTTGACCATGTTTAGCAATGGTTGACCATGTTTGACAATGGTTAACATTTTTAATTATGGTTGACCATGTTTGAATATGGTTGATTTTGGTTGACCATATTTTAATTTTGGTTGACGATATTTGATTATCATCAACCATGGTTGACTATGTTTTTCTATGGTTTAATTTGTTTGACTATTACCAGACCTTTATTTTGCACCATAGGCCAAGGCATATGTAGAATAATAGAATATGCTATTAGGTCACGAATATTTTACTCACAAAACACTTAATTAGCAAGAGGATATTATGGTCGCATTTTTCCCTAGGAAGAAGGCCGACCTATTGCACTTTTCCTTGTAATAAGAGCATATGGCCATGGTTTCTCAACGCAAAAGACGCAACCATCCCTCAAAGCTTTGGAAATCATAAAACTTGTGAGAATATATAAGAATAGCCAATTTATGAAAGCCAAAAGGACATGAAAGAAATGCATGGCTCATATCTTCATATTTGTGCATGCCATGCAACCTATTATTATCTTCTCAAGAATCTATATGTAGGAGAGCCAAAGATAAGGGAAAGGAGGTCCATACAAAAGTGTCCTTATGCTGACGATCTGCAACAATAATCTTTGGTCTTGAGTGTGATACAATTGTCGAATGTTGGGCATCAACATTAGTGTAATTTGATCCCAAGTGGGGACTATTAGTCATTCATTTGGTTATCTTGCAATGATACGATTTCAAATCATGCTTGTTAGATGGAGATGGGCTTAGGACTAAGGAGAAAGAATTTGGATCTTGGAGCTAGGAGTACAACATTGAATATCAAGGTAACAATCATTGTTGTTACTCTCTTTCAATAAATATAGATTTATCTTTCTTCCCCTTCAAATATTTGTGTTTATGGATCTCTTTTGCATCTTTTCATGTAGTTTTGTGGATCTAAATTTTCTTGAGATGATTAGATTAAGACTTTAATCATGCAAGTTTATATTTATTGTTTTATGAAAGAATGAGAAAAGTATCACTTGTTGGATTATTATGCAGGTTGGTGGTGAATCAATGGATCTATAATGAGGTCAAGTGTAAGCCATTGGATATATTGGACAAACATAAGGAATCATGTATGTACCTTCTTCCTTCTCATATTTATTTTTGAAAATGCATGTTAGTTTTAGGAGAAAGTAAGACGGTATCTATCCATTTGTTTTTCATTGAAGTACACCTGTTCATCGGTGATTTTGACTATTTATTCGTGTGTATATTATACATAATAGAATTGGTGACTCTATTGGGGAATGAACTTAGAGGTATTTCCTTAGTTTTCCCAAGTGTTTTCTTTCTCTTTTTTTCTTTAGGGTGAGTGCAAGAAGTTCATGGCCGAAAACGTGGCAAGTGGCTTAGCAAGAATGTGCACTCGCACGAATGTGTGCACGTTCTTAGGAATGTGCATGTGTTCCTAAACCTATAGGTTTGGAAGTGGTGGAACCTCCAAGAGGCTTTCCACGTAGGTTTAGTGGAAATAACGTGCATGTGTTCCTTCTATTAAATTTTTTGAAAGGGTTGTGAGTGTGATTTGTGCACAAATCACACTCGTGTTTTGACTCTCATTAAGCAAATATAGAGGAACTAAAGAAGAGAAACAAAGGGAGGATCTTTCCACCGTGTCCAGGTGTGTTTGATTTGTCTTATTTTTAACCTAATTTAGTCATTTTCAATTTAGTCTTTTTCTCCCAAGAATCTAAATTAAAAAAAAAAAATGTAATTTTGTATTTTTTGTACAAAATTTACATGTCATGGCTTTTAAATTGCAACATATATATTATAATGGAACCCCAAGAAAATGTAAACTGCTCAGAAGAAAACTAAGAAGATCAAAACCCCAACCCACCACAACCACCCAATGTAAACACTCAAATTGATGAGATTTTGGTTATATTAAGAACCCTTGAGGAACAATTAAGGGACACTAGAGAGCCTAACAGAGTCTCCTTAAACACTTCTTTATACGTCATATTGAATTCCATTGCAAGTTCCCAAGGGACATTGACCTCTATTTCTGATTATAGGGCAAGAATGTATGATTACTGTTGCATTGGTTTGGACAGAAACCAAGTAAAAAAACTAGGCATTTCAAAACAACAAATATTGTCTATTTTTAGGGATCCTAGAAATGGATAAGAACTACCATTGACCAAGAAACGTATCTCCATTAAATAGTGCATCCATCCCCATATTAGTCAAAACTGGATGCATATGTGGTATATGGTTTTTTATAAACCTCCCTGCAATAACATGAAGATGCCCTTATATTTTATTTGAAAATTATGGGCTGAGTTTATTTTGGGTAAGAATGTCAACTAGTTTGACATTGATGAATTTCAGGGGGTGGGTCGAGGGTCCACACTGGACTGAGAGCATGTCAGGCATGATCACGTGTTAGCCCCTCATACCCCTAGGCAAAGGCCTGACCCCCCTACCCAACATCCTCATGTTGCAAAGTGCTTGCAACAGGTACAACTAGCCATTTCATCACTGACTCATAGCCTAGAGAAACATAGTAGTTTTGTTGCACTATCTCAGTAGGAGGTTCCTTCTAGTGACATTGATAGAGGGGTTGGAGCTTCAACATGCACATGAGAGTACAGTGAGGAGAGAGCACATGGACATAAAAGTCGTCCATGTGAACCTCACAGATGCTTGAGTTGTGGGAATGCATTTTATGGGTGTATAGACCCCAATGGATAACATAGCTTCATGAAGGAAGTTAGTATCATAATCCTCTTTATGTTCTTCATCGTTATATATTTATTTTGTATTTTGTGTATTTATATCGATATTTTAATGTATGTTGTTTTGCAGTTGTTATGTCTGAGTAGTAGACCCTCTACACCGATGGATGCATCAGTGCCTAGCCCCACCATTGATGCAACAATAGAGACATCTTGCTCATTTGGTGCACCCCACACATAGGTATGTATCACATTTAATAAATTCACCATAGTAATTTATTTATTTTATGGCATCCTCAAATTTTTAATGTTCTCATGTTTCTACAAGATTTGGGACTAGGCGATGACGAGGAATGCCCATCTAGGATAGACAAGTCACCTGTGTCACAGGTGTCATTGTAGAGTTAAATATCGTATAATTCTCAAATAGTTTTTGAATTTTACTATTTGGTACTAATAGTTCAATTTTATTAATATGTATGCATGTTGTGGATATATTTGCTAGCTATAGTATTATTGCACTCCCTAGGCAACTGGGTGTTTCTTTTGGGTTACCTTTCTATAACATACCCACTACCTAAAATCAAACTTTTTCGCTGATTTCTCAACGATGAGAATCCCCGAAGCTCGCAGCAGTAAAAATTCCAAACCCGATCCATAGGTCCTTATTTCCCTGTCACGACCTCTTCTTCGCGTGCCTGTGACATTTCCCTGATGATAATTTCGGGTTTCGGGGTTTCGTGATCCCTGATGACAAGAGTTCATGTCCTCTCGAACTCCCGATATCTGATTTGTCGATGCGCCCCTTTAAGCGCTAGCCCCTCCTGGCTATGCCCTAGTCCATGTGACCGCCTCTCATAAGACCACAACCTTATCTTCCTTTCGAGGATTTGGGCTTCCAAAAGCCAATGCGCTCTGACTTCGGCTAGCCCTTTGGGATAGAACTTTGGTCCACGTGACTTTTCCCTATATGACCGCAGCCACACTTCTTATCGGGGTTTCAGACTTTTCAATGAAGAAATGCATTTGTCCTTGGGACTCACAATCCTCCGATTCCCGATATGACGTCAGTTAATAACCCCTTTTCACCTTTATCGCGATCAACGACTGTGATCGCCCATGGAACCAACGGTCCTTGATTTCTATCGGGACTTCGGGGTTTCAAATGCCGAAATGCATTTATTCTCGGGACTGTCGATCTCTCGAATCTCGATTCTCCACTATGTTGACAGCTGGCCCCCACGATGGAGCTTTCCCTTCCTTGTCAGGATTTCGGACTTTGGGATTCTGAATTGCAAGGACTTCTTGTCCACGGGATTCTCGATTCCCGGACTCCCGAAATGTCGATGGACGACTTTATTTTTGGGAAACCTCCCGAATGATCTGATCTCCTCCATGCGTCCTCCTCAAGATGGATGGCCCTGATCGTCTCTCGTGATTTCGCGACTTCTGATGCTCTGGAAGTCTTGTCCTCCGGACTCGCGAAATGCCGAACCCCGATGCACCTATTGACTTTTCTATCGGGACTTCCCCGGTGGTCTGAATCTCCGCCACGTGGCCCGGCTGATAGACGAACCTGATCCAATCTCGTGATTTCGAAGTTTTTGATACCCCGATGACAGAAATTCTCTGTCAACTCAAAACCTTGGTAGCCGATATACCGACGGGCTCTCGATTTTCGCCACGTGTCTGCACAAACGGACGGTCCAGACCACTTCGTTGTTTCGGGACTTGAAATGCCCCGACTTTCTCGACCTCAGAAACTCCGATATCCCGAGTACCAAGATCCCGATGTGTCAACCCTCTCGTCGGGATTTTACCTCTACTGTTCACGAAGGTTTAACCCTCATGCATCTCTTAACAGATCCAACAACTATCGGGTTTTTCTAGCTAAGATCTAACAGCTCAGATCTGTCCCACCTCGCGCATTCCTCCACTATTTCAAGGATGTGGAAAGAAAATCAACGGTCCAAATATTCTCATGGACCTTGGGGGTCTACGATCCTGATTTTCTTCGTTGTTCATGAAGATAGAGGGAAAAGGGGCAAGGTATGTAACGCCCTTGTTACTTTCGTCAATCTAACAGTCGTGAATGACCATGGGTCTTTCGACGGTATCTCATCCGTCGATCGATACATATCCTTACGCTGCTACTTCGGGATTTTAAGAGGGTCATTCCTCCTCATACAGGGTTGTTAAGACTTGCACATTGAAGTCCTTTCTCCAGGTTCTTGGTAAAATTTTCTAAGGTGGGGAATCTCTGTGAAGAGATCTATTCCGGGGCATCCTTGGAGACAGATAAGGGGAAACAACTTCCCAAGAATGGGCTGGAAGTCTGACTTGGTTCAACGTAAGAATAATTAAATTCATTTATCAACCTAAGCCATGTGTGGCTTTTCTGTTATAAGCATATACAACTACTAGTACTAATCCAAATACTACACAGATATTCTTAAAATGAAAACATTCATAGTTCCACAACTTATGAGCATAATTATCAAAAATACATATATTTCAAGGTGCCAGAGGAAAAACACTTATCCGAAATAACACCAGAGTTAAGTAACTGTTGATAGGGGTGCTCGTTTCCACCCAACCGTAGGCTCAGCGACTCCCAACGGATTTACCACTAGCCACCCCCGAGCTGAGACCATGATGTTGTGAGACTGCGTCTCCGTTTTCCAGTGACCAGGAGCAAAGGTTGCAATCCTTCCTCTCTACTATCACTCATTCTAAGTAATGCCAGAGTTCCCCTTGCGTCTGCCCCTAATCGCTTCTACCCCACGCCTTATCTTCTTGCGAGGTTGCGTGTGGCCCGATTACCCTCACGTTGATCAGGTCTGACGGCTCTACGGATGGGAGGTTCACCTCCCATCCCTCATTAAACCATCCACCTACCAACCTGTGAGACATTTAATTCAGGGCCAGCGAGCCACTTTTGGTTCTCCGGGCCAGTGGAGTCCAAATACAGTATTAATTCTCGGTGGAAGTTAACGCCACCTTTCCAGGTGCCTTCCACCGCCATCGTGGTCTCTTTTTCTGCACATCCCCTCTCAGCAGTCCTGCAATAAATTCAAAATGTTATTTACATTCATCGACCTTCTTCATAAGATCCATTCACATCATACATTCACATTTTCATCATGCTTTAGCATGGTAATTCCTATATTAGGATTAATTACAAATTTGGGGGAAACAGGGTGTTACAATTCCCTCCCCCTTATAGGAACACCGTCCTCAGTGGTCTTTCTCAAAACACATGTCATGCCTTTCTTATTCAGCCACTTCAGAAGTCTTGATCTTCGTCATCTTCCTTCAATAATTCCTGGACAACAAGCACATTAATTCACAATTTTGTGCAAAAACATCTTACTGATGTTCAAATTT
>ML778504.1:36445-65246 GCA_009831015.1 Picea engelmannii | reverse complement strand
ATTAATAACCAGGGTGCCAACACTCATGGCCACCCAAATTTTATTTTCTCTAACACCTATACCACGTGAGTAAAAATGTTGGAAGGTCCTCCTTCCTCAATGAGAAATCCATTGTTTGTCTTTTATGCAAATATGCATTTCCTAGAAGTAATTCCAAGCAACGTCCTATCCATGAGCACTTTTGTTTCCAATCGTTCCTTGATTGGTCCATGTGTTCATGACATATCAGTTCATGAATTCTTCTGAAGGTTACGATCGGTCTTTTAGTACCAAAGGTTCGTGCCTCCATTATTCAAGTCATCCTCCCCTAATCATACCCTACTCGGGTATCCAAGGCATACAACTGCACTTTCAATTTTCAGGTATAGCATGCAATAATAAATATTTTGGAAGAGGTTCTTACCAAATCCCTTCATACCCTATGCCACACAGGCACGAATACCTTTATACATGTTCTTGGCTTCTTGCACCCTTTCTTTGTCCTCTACCTTATCAGTACTACTTTAGCAGGATTTCCACAGTTCCTTCAACAACCTTTCGACCGCAGCCTTTCCATGGTCACCCTCTGCTTGAGGTTGTTCATTATTGGAAACTGTCTTCCTCAACAGTTCCAATATTATTCCTTTCTACACATGAAATACACCATAGGCATATTAATCGTCATGAATTTGAAATGCAAATATCATAGTGTTTAATTAATAAAAACATTTTCAATCATGTCTAGCATATCAGTATGCACTTCATCACATTATCCTTAATGTTTTTCATGAGTGTAACACAACAGTTCTCAATCATTTTTCACAGCATTACAACCATCATTATTATGGTGTCAAAGCATTTTCATTCATCAATGTACTGGCTTTCTCATCCCCTAAAAGCGTGATGCACAGTCAAAGAAATAATTGAGGGCTCTCCCCTTCTTCCAATTCTTTCTACATCGCTTGGGGATTTTCAGCCCAGTCAAGTTATCTCTAAGGCCTCACTTCCTTTCCTTAATCACATCTTCAACCAAGCTGTATCAATTAAATGTACTCATTTATTCAGTTAATCATACTCAGGGGTTTACTGGCCTCTTACCAACCAAACTGGTTTCCACAACTGCTCTTTTTATGAGCAGCCCTGGTTTAGGCCCATCCTAACTCTTAGGATACTTCAACATGATTTAGTAGAAACTCTTTGTTCATAATGGGTCAAGAACATGTGCATCCTACACACTTCCATTAGGTTATCAGAATGGTCACTATTCAGTTATTAGTCTTCTATTACTTACATGATTCTTATACATGGACAGGCCTTGCAACCCATTGTCCAATCCTTCAACAATTATCAGGGTTGTGACTATGTTCCTCTGACAGAGACCTTATACAGTTCCTCCACCGGGAACTCCTTTAGCATGCAACTTCCTTGTTGCAGATCCATCACCACTGTGATGGCCTCAACCTTGAGTTAGCTTTTTAGTGGTCTACCAAATATTCCCTTAAGGAATATAAACATGCATCTGTGTTAACTTACATCTATGATGTACTTAACCACTTTCCTAATCCTAAGCCTTCATGTAGCTATCATAGTTATATTTCATAGCCTACATACATTTTCATTTTTAAAATTAGTCATCTCAGGATTTATTCACAGTCCTTCTCATTGTGATCTGCAAAGGCATAAACATTTGCCTCTTATCATGACAACATAGCATCCTTGCTCATTTACTCTTTCATTTAATTGTACTGGATTTTTCCTAGGGATATGGGGTACATTCCCTTTAAGCTATCCTTCAAGACAGATCCTTCACGACTCTTCAGAACGGAGTCAACCATGCAACCATGGTATTCATTCAATTTTGGCAAGTGTAAGTCTTGCCTCACGTTTCACTCATCAGGGCCATCATGTTGGGCCTTTAGTATATTTATACTCTTACATCATACATGTGCATTACTTTCACGTTTTATATACCATTCATACCTTACTGGTATGATTATCAGGCTTCTTAATAGGAATCTCCTCGGTGCATTGAACTCATGCACTACTCATTATATTGGCTTACACCCTCTCCTCACGCGACCATCGGTGGTGACCACGATCCGAATAAAAGGCACTTCGCATTTCGCGATTTTTCAGAATTCCCATTGCAAGGAATTTTTGTTTCCTTGATTCTCGAAATCTGAAAACCCGAAAGATTGAGGCTAAGGTTTTCTCGGCTCTTTCATCCACATGACCCTTCGCTCGGAACCTGGGGTCAATTCTCAGACACGCGTCAGGATCCCATATTTCGGCGAATCTGTGGACAACACTCCACCGTTTCCCAAACTTCTAATCTATGCGGGCCCGACAATCTGGATCCCACGGTCTAGATCTCTCTAGAAACCAATGGACCTGATCAAATTGGTGATTTACCTGGCGCAACTTTGGGAAGTCTATGCTTCCATTTTCCCATAGACGAAACCTCGAAGTTCTAGATCAACGACTCTCGTTGATTCCAATCTAACGGATATTATTCCTCCTAAGATTATGAGTGATGAGAGGTTATCCTCACTGTCGATTCTAACCATTATAGGTTAGGTAAATCTGACCCTACATACTTTCACTAGTCCTCTCAATCATGAGGAATTATATGCTCAGGGTTTAGTCTCTTAATAATACAGTAGTCATGACTTTCTAAGGATCCTACCAGTCCTTACCAGATTTCCCAAATCATCAAGGGGTTCTTCCTTTGGGTATTAATCCTTACCTAACCAGCCATCTTAATCGCAAGAGACTCTACCTGTTTTAGTAGGTAGTCATCGTTACACTAAAACAGAACAACTCAGTTCATGTCCCTTGTCCGGCTCGTGTAGATTCATAGCACAATTTATTCCACCTATGTTATTTGCACTCGGATCTTATCAGTAATAATGATCAGTGCACCCCTACTCCTATGAGAGTAGTTACCATTTTAACAGAGGGGTTATAGAAATTTCCAAATTATAGTTTCATTCTGCAGTCCTTCTCCTTAAAGAGAAACGCAGATAACAATATCTTCTAACATGGCTCGTGCCTGAGCCCAAGCAAGCCAAGTGTTGTAACCATGCTCTGATACCACTTTGTAACATACCCACTACCTAAAATCAAACTTTTTCGCTGATTTCTCAACGATGAGAATCCTCGAAGCTCGCAGCAACGACAATGCCAAACTCGATCCACAGGTCCTTATTTCCCTGTCACGGCCTCTTCTTCGCGTGCCTGTGACATTTCCCTGATGATAATTTCAGGTTTTGGGGTTTCGTGATCCCTGATGACAAGAGTTCATTTCCTCTCGAACTCCTGATCTCTAATTTGCCGATGCGCCCCTTTAAGCGCTAGCCCCTCCTGGCTATGCCCTAGTCCATGTGACCACCTCTCATAAGACCGTAGCCTTATATTCCTTTCGGGGCTTTGGGCTTCCAAAAGTCGATGCGCTCTGACTTCGACTAGCCCTTCGGGCTAGACCTTTGGTCCACGTGACTTTCCCCTATATGACCGCAACCACACTTCTTTTCAAGGTTTCAGACTTTTCAATGACGAAATGCATTTGTCCTCAGGACTCGCGATCCTTCGATTCCCGATATGATGTCAGTTAATAACCCCTTTTCACCTTTAGCGCGATCAACGACTGTGATCGCCCATGGAACCAACGGTCCCTGATTTCTATCAGGACTTCGGGGTTTCAAATGCCAAAATGCATTTGTTCTCGGGACTGCCGATCTCTCGAATCCCGATTCTCCGCTATGCTGACAGTTGGCCCCCACGATGGAGATTTCCCTTCCTTGTCGGGATTTCGGACTTCGCGATTCCGAATTGCAAGGACTTCTTGTCCACGGGATTCCCGATTCCCCGACTCCCGAAATGCCGATGGACGACTTTCTTTTCGGGAAACCTCCCGAATGCTCTGATTTCCTCCACGCGTCCTCCTCAAGATGGATGGTCCTGATCGTCTCTCGCGATTTCGTGACTTCTGATGCTCCGGAATTCTTGTCCTCCGAACTCGCGAAATGCCGAACCCCGATGCACCTATTGACTTTTCTATCGGGACTTCCCCGGTGGTCTGGATCTCCGCCACGTGGCCCGGCTGATAGATGGCCCTGATCCAATCTCGTGATTTCGGAGTTTTTGATACCCCGATGACAGAAATTCTCTGTCAACTCAAAACCCCAGTAGCCGATATACCAACGAGATCTCGATTTTCGCCACGTGTCTGCACAAATGGACGGTCCAGATGACTTCGTTGTTTCGGGACTTGAAATGCCCCGACTTTCTCGACCTCGGGAAATCCGATATCTCGAGTACCAAGATCCTGATGTGTCAACCCTCTCGTTAGGATTTTACCTCTACTGTTCACGAAGGTTTAACCCTCATGCATCTCTTAACAGATCCAACAGCTGTCGGGTTTTTCTAGTTAAGATCTAACGGGTCAGATCTATCCCACCTCACATATTCCTCCACTATTTCAAGGATGTGGAAAGAAAATCAACGGTCCAAATATTCTCATGGACCTTGGGGGTCTATGATCCTGATTTTCTTCGTTGTTCACGAAGATAGAGGGAAAAGGGGCAAGGTATGTAACTCCCTTGTTACTTTCGTCAATCTAACGGTCGTGAATGACCATGGGTCTTCCAACGGTATCTCATCCGTCGATCGATACATATCCCTACGCTGCTACTTCAGGATTTTAAGAGGGTTATTCCTCCTCGTACAGGGTTGTTAAGACTTGCACATTCAAGTCCTTTCTCCAGGTTCTTGGTAAACTTTTCTAAGGTGGGGAATCTCTGTGAAGAGATCTATTTTGGGGCATCCCTGGAGGCAGATAAGGGGAAACAACTTCCTGAGAATGGGCTGGAAGTCTAACTTGGTTCAACGTAATCATAATTAAATTCATTTATCAACATAAGCCATGCGTGGTTTTTCTGTTATAAGCATATACAACTACTAGTATTGATCCTAATACTACACAGACATTCTTAAAATGAAAACATTCATAGTTCTGCAGCTTATGAGCATAATTATAAAAAATACATATATTTCAAGGTGCCAGAGGCAAAACACTTATCCGAAATAACACCAGAGTTAATTAACTGTTGAGAGGGGTGCTCGTTTCCACCCAACCGTAGGCTCAGCGACTCCCAACGGATTTACCACTAGCCACCCCCGAGCTGAGACAACGATGTTGTGAGACTGTGTCTCCGTTTGCCAGTGACCAGGAGCGAAGGTTGTAATCCTTTCTCTCTGCTATCACTCACTCTGCGTAATGCCAGAGTTCCCCTCGCGTCTGCCCCCAATCGCTTCTACCCCATGCCTTATCCTCTTACGAGGTTGTGTGTGGCGTCATTACCCTCGCACTGATCAGGTCTGACGGCTCTACGGATGGGAGGTTCACCTCCCATCCCTCATTAAACTATCCACCTACCAGCCTGCGAGACATTTAATTCAAGGACAGCGAGCCACTTTTGGTTCTCCGGGCCAGTGGAGTCCAAATACAGTATTAATTCTCGGTGGAAGTTAACGCCACCTTTCCAGGTGCCTTCCATCGCCATCGTGGTCTCTTTTTATGTACATCCCCACTCAGCAGTCCTGCAATAAATTCAAAATGTTATTTACATTCATCGACCTTCTTCATAAGGTCCATTCACATCATACATTCACATTTTCATCATGCTTTAGCATGGTAATTCCTATATTAGGATTAATTACAAATTTGGGGGAAACAGGGTGTTTCACTTTCTCTAGGCCCGGGGAGTTGTGATCACTTATATAGCATGTGAGGGTCCATCGCAACCCACCCTCATCATAAGTCTTATTGCATGCATCCTCAGTGGATTCACACATAGGCCACCCATCTTCACCACCTAGATGCCACCCACACCCACCACCATTTTCATTGGCTACATCGACCGAGACTGCCATAGTAAAGGTTGTTTGGAGCAAGTTGTACAACCTAGTGCTCCATCTTCCAATGAATCTCCATCGAGGACTGAGATATTCATGGTGAGATAATGCATTGATGATAATGTTTTTTGTTTCATGAATTTGATTTTACACATATATGTTTAATTTTCTTGAATTGATCCTTGTAACTGATGCAAGGTGGCATCGCAGAGAGATTGTGGTCGCGGAGGATGGTAACACCCTCACAAATGACAACAACATATGCGGTGAGTTGTCTTAGGTTAAATTAAAAAGTATCATTTTGTATGTTTATTAATTGATTGAGGAACAAAATTTATAACACCATTTATTCTTTGTGCAGTCTCCAGAGCATCGAAGCATGCCCAGACCTAGAACCTCTCGAGGTGTTTTCTCAAGCAAGAGAAGAAATATAGATTTCTGGGATGCTCCTGAGGTTGGTGAGGGTGGAAGTGATCAATGATTGACCAACTAATACCATTTTTTATCTAAGCCACCATATGGATGTTTTTTTTTATGTTAGGGCACTTGTTGTCGCTTTGTATATTGGGCACGAGTTGTCATTTTTGTAAAAAATGTACAATTTAGTTGATGTTGAATATATATATATATATATATATATATATATATATATATATATATATATATATATATATATATATATATATATATTTCATGGCATGTTTTTTATGAATCTCATTGTTTCTGCATTTCATGTTGATGAATATATGGATTTCAAAGTGTTTGAATTCCAAAGTGTATGATTTTTATATGTATTAATCCCTTGATTTTTTTCTAAAGTGATTATAAATAATTTCATTACGCATTAAGGAATATCTTGTGGTGGAAAAGATTGTTAAGTGCTAAATCCATAAGCAATTAATGGTTCTCAAGTAGCATTGTATTCTAATCAACCATGTATCTCTACATCATTGATAGATCATTCCTTCTGAATTATTTGCATGAATGTTGTGGATATCCATATTCTAACTCACAACCAACAATATGGACTACCTCTTGAATTATCTCCATCTAAATCCAATGACAATCCACACTCAAATAGTGGTCACTTGAAAATATTGTGACCTGAAAAATGGCATATTACAATAATTTATTATAGAAGTAAATTTTCTCATTTATCTTCTACATAATTGTAAATCACTTAACAATCTCAGCTCAATGTTATGCCAAATTAACCTCCATAACTAGGACTAGAATTACTCAATTATGAAGATGAAATAAGCTAAAATTCAATTATGCAAGTACACAACATTTAGACAACCCAAACACTTCATATATATTTAGAATATCAAGTACATGCACCTACCAATATATTATCAGGGTTTGTTAGAAGGCGGGCTCTTCAAACCCTCGCGATGGAAACCATAAGATAACATTAGCCAATATCTCACTCCATTAGAGATCATCAACAAGGTAGCATACACAATGGTTAGTCCTTTTTGGAACCTACATTTGTATCCCACACTTGTACAATATCAACTCCCTCTATCTTCTAGATAACAAGCACATTAGGTAGCACTAGGTTTTTTAAATGCCACAAAACCCTAACTTATTCTCTTACCATAGCTACATGATAAAAGTCTTTCTTTTCTCCTCTAGGTATAAGTCCTAGTATTCCCAGTCTCCTTAGGACAAAACCTTGACCCTAGTCTTCCATTAGCATTCCTTTGAGAAGCCTAGTTGTTAGTCTCTTAGTTGATTTAATCCATAATTTTACCATTTTCTAGGGAAGACACGTTATTCCCCTCTTTCTATGCATGACATATATAAAATCATTTGATTTGTGTGTAACCCTTCATAAATTCCAAAAAGACTAGTCAATGACTCATTAATGCACTTATGTTTGTTTAGATTGTGTAGTGGGTATATGTAAATTTTGTTAAACCCATCAATTATTAATAACATTTATTCGGTCTTCCATGATGTCCACTAAACTTATTGATTTTGATCAATAGAATGAGAGAGTTCACATGGAAACTAGATCTTAGAATGGGTATCATTTTCCACCTACAAATAAAGGTTTTGAGGTTACATTTCATGACACACCATAGAAAGTAATGATATGCTACCAAAATTCCTCTAGGGAGACTTGAAACCATTATTCTTTTCCCTTCACCATCTATGAGAGTTTATTGCACATTCCTACCGAATTTTTGGGTTCGAGCACACAAGGAGACAAAGGACCCTCCCAAACTCAATCCCACAAACATGTTGATACCGTGTCATTGCCATTGCCATGCCTTGTCATGCCATGCCATTGTCATGCCTTTCCAAGCCATTTCATGGCATGCCATTTCCATGCCATGTCATTCCATGTCATTGTCATGCCATGCCATTTCCATGCCTTGTCTTGCCTTTCATTTCTATGCCTTTCCTTGCCTTGCATTTCCATGCCATGCCTTTCCTTTCCTTTGCCTTGCCTTTCCTTTCCTTTCCATGGTATGTCTTGCCTTGCCATGGTATGGTATGGTATGGTATGGTATGATATGCCTTGCAAGGCAAGGCAAGTGAAGGAAAGGCAAGTGAAGGAAAGGTATGCAAGTGAAGGAAAGGAAAGTGAAGGAAAGGTATGCCATGTCTTTCCTTGCCATGCCATGCATTTCCTTTTCATGCCATGCATTGCCTTGCCTTGCCTTCACTTTCCATGCCTTTCCTTGCATTGCCTTCACTTTCCATGCCTTTCCTTGCATTTCCTTCACTTTCCATGCCTTGACTTTCCATGCCTTGTATTTCCATTCCATGCCATGCATTGCCTTTTCTTCACTTGACAATCCATGCCTTGCCTTTTGATTCCATGCCATGCCTTCCCATGCCATGCCATACCTTTCATTTCCTTCAATTTCCATGCCATGCCTTTTCGTTCCATGTCATGCCTTTCCTTGTCATTCCATGTCTTTCCTTTCCATGTGATGCCTTTCCATGCCATGCCTTGCCATGCCAATGATATGCCTTTCCGATCCATGCCATGTCATACCATGCCTTGCCTTGCCTTGCCATGGTATGGTATGGTATGGTATGCCTTACCTTGTTGTGCCTTGCCATGGTATGGTATGGTATGGTGTTCTTTGCTCTGCCTTACCATGGTATGGTATGCTTTGTCTTTCCATGGTATGGTATGGTATGATATGGTATGCCTTGCCTTGCCTTGCCATGGTATGGTATTCATTTCCTTACCTTGCCTTTCCAAGCCATGGTATGGTATGGTATGGTATGCTATGTTTTTCCTTACCATGGTATGGTATGGTATGTATAGTATGACGTGCCTTTCCTTTCCATGGTATGGTATGGTATGCCTTGCCTCACCTTGAATTTCCATGGTATGGTATGGTATGCCTTGCCTTGGTATGGTATGACCTACGATATGGTATCCTTGGCATGGTATGGTATGGTATGGTATGGTATGATATGCCTCGGCTTTCATTGCCTTGCCATGGTATGGTATGGTATGGTATGCCTTGCCTTGCATTTCCTTGCCATGGTATGGTGTGCCTTGCAAGGAAAGGAAAGTGAAGGAAAGGCATGGAAGGTAAGCAAGGAAAGGAAATGCAAGTGAAGGAAAAGTATGCAAGGTATGTAGGGAAAGGCAAGGAAAGACAAGCAAAGGAAAGGTATGCCATTCCATGCCATGCCATGCCTTTCCTTTCCATGCCATGTCTTTCCTTGACTTCGCTTTCCATGTCTTTCCATGCCATGCCATGCATTTCCTTTCCTTCACTTGCCATGTCATGCCTTCTCATGCCTTTTCTTTCCATTCCATGCCATGCCTTGCATTGCCTTCACTTTCCATGCCATGCCATGCCTTGACATGCCTTGCCTTGTCTGAGTCATATTTTCCAATATGCCATTGATAAGAGAAAGATTTCAAATGACTTGAATACTTGGAGCTCAATATTTCCCTAGAGAGATGACTACATCTGCTCTTCACTGCCTATAGTTAAATTTCATGTCAAATAGCAGTTTCCACAAATGCCTTTGGGGATGAAAAAATATGTGTTGGGAAGTTTGGGAAGTCATCAGATGCACACTTGATGGAAGGGCTTCTGACACACACCTGACCCCTAAGTACCTTTTTAATGGATGGGGTATAAATGTTTTTCTCTTCTCAATCATCTTGAATCCATGTAACTAGGATTTCCTTGCCTTCGATTCGATGAGGGTTTTCCAGCGACTATACATTTTTCCAAATCCGAGTTCTGGATCACAAGTTAGGGTCCTTCAAATTTCTTTAAGCCTTCATCGACTAAAGTCTCTCACTACCATGTGGCATCCACGTGGCTCCCTGTCACCTGACATGCCACATCATCATAACATAAAAATACGTGCCCAACCAGAGGTTGATGCTTGTGTAGCTCTTATAGGCCTATTAGTTTAATTAAACATCACCATGATAAAATCTCATTCTTTGCTAATCATTAAATCATTTATTTAATCCCTATTAGGGATAATTAATTCTTCATTAAAATTTATTTACCCCATAAAGTATGTTTTTACTTGATCTAAATTAATGGTCCAGTTAAACCAAGGATTACTTCCTTTTCACCTTGGTAATCCCATATTTCAGGGTAAAATTAGTGTTAATTATTATATCAATACTCTGTAATATCAACTCATAATTTAATCATGTGGCTAAATAGTCTTTTAAATAATGATATTATGATATAATCATAAAAGATTATATTATAATATAATTAAATATATTAAATGAGCACTTAGGATTTATTAATAGTAATTAATACATAAATCCATGGACTTTGGCGTGATTACTCTCCATACTCATATGGACATACCCAGAAACCCCCTAATGTCGAAGTTCTAGAGGGTCCTTCTTATTTTATACTTTCATACAAATATAATTAATTATATTACCACACAATATAATTAATTACATTTAATGTTTATTATAACATTGGAATACGAAAGGATGGGTCCGTGCCTTTAGCCCTTTTGTTTGTACACTCTATCACCCCCAAAAATCTCAGAGTCTCAAAGCTCCGAACTCCCATAGTTCTGAAGTCCTGATCCCTCAGAGCCCCAAATTCTCGAAGGCTCCACACTTACACGTGATTTCATATTAAATATTAAATTAAAAAGGGAAAAAGGGTTGGTACTTTATCACGTACTAGTATCATAATAAATTCATTTAAAATATATTATATTTTGCCTCTTTGGAAATTGTGCAGAGGTTTATAAAAATCCCCAATATTTTATTTAATATTGGAATGGGAGGGAGAGATCTCTCTGGGTCAACTCCTTTGGCTCTCCAACACATCATTTATACTCAAATCTCACGGAGTCTCGAAGCCCTGAAGTGGCCCCAATTATACACATTTCCACATTATTTAATATTTAAAAAGAGTTGGCTTCATTCACTTGTAACCATTTTAATAAATCTTAGTATAATATAATATATTATATTATACCTCTCAAAAATCTCACCCAGGTTTAAACAATATCTTATATTACATTTAATATTTAATATTGGAATGAAGGAAAAATATCTAGGTCCACACCTTTGGCTCTTCCACGCAATTCTTCATTCTCAAATAACTCGGAGTCCCGAAGGGGACCCACTTGTATTGAATTTTGGTTTAAATACAATGAATTACTTTGGATTATAATATAATATTACTTGGAGAATTTAAATGAAATTATTTTCTCTTACAGGAAAATAAGAGAAAGGAAAATACAGTTTTCCAGTCTTTATAAAGTGGTTTAATAAAATTTCTTCTAAAGAAATTTCTCCATTCTGGAAATTAAAAATATAATTATAATCTCTCCCTTCTTGTGGGTAAATGAGTAAATTGTGTTTCTTTATTAGTGTACTTTACTACTCTTACTAAATTTAAGGGGATTGGTCCTAAGACAAAGATTTACCTTCAGAGTAAATTCAGTATTTCTACTAGGATTTACTACCCACCAAAATGTAAGGAGATTCTTCCCAAATTTAGGAGATTTAACACAAGTTTAACATAAATGTTTACTTATGCCCCAAATAAATTTTTGAGAACATTTATATCTTAATTCAATTAGGAAAATTTCATGTTTATTTCCTAATTATTTTTCCTCAATAATCATTTATAAGGACTTTTAATGTTTTCTCATATTTGGGATTATTTCCTAAAGTCCACATACATCTGATATCCTCTAAGTTTTATGGAATAGGATTTGAGGACATACTAAAATAGAAAACTATTATGCAGAAAAAACACTCTCTCTTCTTTCAAATGTTTTATAGAGATTTTGTATTGATCAGTCATCATTTCCCAAGCATGCATTAAATTTTACAGCACAGTAAACCACAACATCCACTCCCAGAAATCTTATTTTAACACACAAATAGTCAAGAGATAATGAATTAAATGAAATGAGCTTCAGCTAAGACATTCTCTTTATTTTACTTAAATTTCTCAAGTCACTTTTGTCAAAAATTAAACTTACACGGTTCTAAAACATAGTATAAAATTTTCCACGATCTAAACACTACAAAGATTTAACCAAATATACTTATCTAGAAACTAGATGGTGATGCAACTACCGAAAAGGGTGCCCTTTTCCACCCAATCGTAGGCATAACAACTCCTGGAAGGATTTACCACTGGCCACCCCCTAGCTAGATCATGATGCTCTAAGAGATATTCTTTCTTTTGTTCAGCAACAACCAGGGATGAAAATCAATCTCCTCTTCCCACAGGAACTTGGTAGATTGATTTTCTTTCCACCAAGCAAGGGGGTCTGCAATGAGTGCTTCCTTAGTCACTCATCTTCTCTGCAACCCTGTTTATCAATTTGGATTGAAAACGTTCCCCAACAATTCATGTACCTAGAAACAAATTAATTTCTCATTTATTTTCCTAACCAGAGAGTTACACATGCCCTCCCTCTTCAGAAATGATCACTAGACCCATTCCCCTTTGCATTCTCTTTTCTTCCCACAAATTTCCTACCTTTTCTTTCCTTTCTCAATATTATTTCGTGGGTCCAATTCCCAATTTCGTGGGTTAGGTCAGGAATTTTTCCAGATGGGTATTTTTCCCATTTCCTCATTGACTCTTGAGGAAGACTTCCCAAATACTAGCTTGACTGGTAATTAAATCCTCCGGGTTAGAGGACTGTTCTGGGTCTGAACAATTTAAATCCAACAAAGTATTGGTTTGGTAGGAGTCATCTCAACCATTATTGGTTCCCCTCACCATATCTCTCATGCATCATGATCTAACTTGGCAACCCATTCAATAGTTATGAAACAATTTTCATTTTAATTAGTAACAAAAATATATATGCATTACCTTCTATCAAAAGGTTGATCAATTCCAACATCCACAGATAATCAGTCTTCCCATAGTATTTTAGCAGGCTATAGTTATATTTACAAGTTGGGGAAACATGGGTATTATAGCTTCTCAAGAATGAGATAGTATGGCTCCTATTGAGTTGGCTCCTATTGAGTTGGTTGGAGTCTTTTTAGTGTTGGGTAAGTTATGGTTTATTTTTCATTGTTTTGTTGTGTCCTATTACTGGTTAATGCTTGGTAATGTAGTGATCCGGATTTATGAGCGAAATGAAATGAATAAAATATTGAATACCATAACACAGAGAAACGAATAACAACAACAAATATCCAATGAACAATAACTTATATTGAATAAATAGAATAGGTTGAAACTGTAAAACTGCAGAACTGAAACAACTTGCTCGAACGGTGGTAGCTATCTATGAGAAAAGAGATGTCGCTTCTACGTGAATCTGTATGAGAAGAATGATTACAATGAGGCTCCAGATGTCTTTTTAACATTACTCATGAATGTCAAAACCCTATGCATCCAAAAACCTAACCCTAGGAGATGAAACGCCAAAAGTTATGTGGGCCTCAATGGGTAAGTTAGTACCTCAACTTCCTTGGATCATAACATTTGCATACGACCTTCATTTTAGGTGTGTGATAGCCCATTGGAAATGCATTTTCGAGAAATACACATTATGACATCTAACTCTAGATTTGTTTACAATTTGACTGTGGTAATACAATAAAATAAAATAAAATAAAAATAAAAAACATTGTTTAGGGCCCCAAAATGGCCCTAGATGTACAGAAAGATGTACTGATATGAAAACTTCCAAAATAATCCAGTTGGAATAGGACACCAATATACACGTGGATGTTGTGTAGGGATTTAGGACAACCCCAGAAGTGCAGAACCCACAATTACAAAGAAATGCCATCATGACACAGAAATGTGTTGAACTAAAAATTGTCAAGATGAGCCAATTGGAATAGGTGGATGGCCACCAATATCCACCTGGATCAGTCCTCCCCCTTTAGGAAGAAATGGTCTCCATTTCTTTGAGTCCCCCCATCAAGTGAGGAAACTTTTGTTGAATTTTTTCCTAGGTGAGCCACTTGCCTTGGTGCAGGAGCTTCCTTGCCTTGACAACCCGATAAAGATGGATCCTCTACTGGTGATTTCCCTTGACCTGTGTGTCCACTATATGATCAGCCAATGCATGTTCCATGCAATCAGGGTTGATCTTTGTTGGTTTCAATTGTTCTGTGATCTCCGAGGTGTCCAATAATGGTGGAAAATATGGCCGAAGGAGGTCGACATTGGACACTGGGTGCAAGCAAAGGAAGGGTGGAGTGTTGAGCTCAAAAGCATTGCTACCCACAACCTTGTTGATAGTGTAAGGCCCATAACAAAGTGGGTGTAGCTTCTGATGGGGCCCTGTAAGGAAATATTTCTGCAAAAGTAACCAGAACTTGTCTCCCACCTAAAACTAGTGCGGTGCCCAGTGTTTATCATAGTGTTTCTTGTGCTTAGCATTGGATTTCTGCAAAATATCATGGACCTATTAGCGAATGTTCTGAATCCGATCAATGACTCTGGTGGATTTCTCGACCTCAAACTGAACATGGGAAGATTCTTCCTATGTGGTTGCAAGAGATAGTGCAACATCAATGGGACCTAAGGGTTGGAATCCTATCCCTACTTGAAATGGGATATGGTCAGTGGAGCTATGGAGAGTCATATTGTAACTATGTTTAACATAGGGGAGACTCTCATCCCATATACATGGATGCTTAGAGTTGTACATGCATAGGATGTGCACAATCATTTGATTGACGACCTATGTTTGGCCATCGGTTTGGGGGTGGAAAGCAGTGGATTTAGTGAGTTTGTTGTCCAATAGTGACCAGAGACTCATCCAAAATGTGTTGAGTAACCTATTGTATTGATATGAGGTGATGGTCTGTGGTATCCCAAAATGGAACCACACCCGTTCTAAGAAGAGCTTGGCAGTATCTGCCATTGTGATGCTCTTCTTGCATGCTATGATAATTTCCATCTTCGAAAACCGATCAACCACAACAAATACACAATCATTGTCATGCTTGGTGGATGGAAGGCCAGACATGTAATCCATCGAGATGGATTATCAAGGCCTCTCGAGAGTAGGAAGAGGGGTGTATAAGCCTTGCTTCTTGATGGCTCGTTTGGATATGACACATGAAGTGCAAGATATGATATACTTTATGACGTCTTGTCGAATTTTTGGCCAATAAAATTTTTTCTGTAGAATGACCACAGTTTTCTAAACATCAAAATGTCTTGCCATCCGACTGTAGTGAGCCTCCCAAATCACATTTTCACGCTCTCTTGTGGGAACAAAGGTGGCCTAGATGGAATAATAGTCCATCCTAGATGTGAAAATTGGTGACATTCGCACCTGTACCCAAGAGTTGATATATGGTAGAGAAGTCAAAGTCACGCTGATAAAGTTTGGGCCACTCAGATACCTCATGCCCACGGGAATGGAGAACTGTGGTGAGTGCAACAATAGGAGGGTGACTGAGGCAGTCAATGACACAATTTGTGCTCCATGTTTTATACTTGATGTTGATATGGAACTGTTGTAGGCATGTGGACCACTTTTGATGGAGGTCGTTATGCAACTTTCCCTGTGTCTGTATGAACTACAGAGGCTTGTAATTAGTGTGGATGATTGTCTCCTTTACCAAAATGTAATGTTTCCATTGACAACAATCTTTCACAATGGAGTACATTTATTTATCATAGCTAGGATATTTCTAGACAGTATCTGAGAGTGTCTCACTATGGTATGCTACTGGATGATTGTGTTGAGAGAAAACTACATCTACAACATAGTCTGAGGCATCATTATCAATCTCAAACGGTTGTTGTAGATCATGTAAGGAGAGTACTAGAGCTGAGCACAAGTGATGCTTCAAATCAGCAAATTCTTATTGTTGTGCTTGCCCCCATGCAAAAGTTTTCTTGCCACCGCCCTTGGTTACTTGGCTGAGGGCCCATGCAATATGGGAGAATCCTAACACAAACCTTTGGTAGAAGTTGCCTAGTCCCAAGAAGCTCTGAAGCTCGGCTAGTGTGGTCGGGGATAGCCAGTCACAAATGACTTGGATCTTAGTTGGATCCACATGTACCCCATGCTCATCAACAATGTATCCCAAGTATTGGACCTTGTTCATGCCAAAGGATAATTTTTCTAAGTTGGCATATAGCTTGTGTTGTCAAAGAGTTCCCAAAACCTATTGATTATGTTGCATGTGCTCCTCCCAATATATGTTGAATATGAGGATGTCATCCATATATACCAACACAAAATATTTGGTGAAGGGTCTCAATACATCATCCATCAATCTCATGAAAGTTGTTGGTGCATTTCTTAAGCCAAAGGGCATGACCAACCATTCGAAGAGACCTTCTTTAGATTTGAAATTTATCTTCCATACATTAGTTGGTTTGATGGGAACCTGGTGGTAGCCAGACTTTAGGTCAATATTGTTGAATAAATTTCTCCCCTTGAGTTGGTCAAGAAGGTCATCAATTCAGAGAATTGGGTACCCGTTCCTAATTGTGATTTTGTTTAATGCTCTATAATCAATGCAGAGTCGTCAGTTCCCATATTTCTTCTGTACCAACACAATCAGGGTTCCACAAGGGGAGGAGTTGGATCAAATGTGCCCCTTTTGAAGAAGCTCTTGGATCTGGCACTTGATTTCATCATTTTCCATCAGAGAGAGACGATATATTTCTCCATTAGGAAGAGGTTCACCGAGGGTTAGATAAATTGGATGCTTGACTTGGTAGTGTGTTGGTACCCTGGTGGATGAGGAGAATATATCTATGTACTTTTCTACGATCTTGTCGACTTGATTTTGTTTCAAAGAGAGGCTCTATGTAGAGGTCATGGATGTGGCAATGACCTCCTTCTTACTGCAAGCATGGATCACAAAGAAGATGAACTTCCCGGTTTTTGAAAAGACCTTACTACATTTCTTAACAGAGATTAAAGAAATATCGATAGGTGACACTACCTATGGTATCCTATACAATTGTATACCCAAAGTAATAATAACACTGTAGGGTCTAGACTCATACATATCATGTCACTTCCACAAGTATGGTTGGCCTAAAAGAATATCAAAAACTTCAAGGGGAGAAATATCACACAATACCTTGTCTTTGAAAGGATTGATGTTGTAGGGAAGACAACATTATTGGCTGACGTAGAGATATTGTCCTTAGCGAAGCCAGCCGATGGTGTAGGGTTGTGGGTGCAGTGTTATCGGCAAGTCCAACCACTTGATGACCTCTGCTGAGATTAGGTTCTTCTGACTACTACTATCGACAATGAAATGCAGCGGAGTCCCCTTTACCCACATATGTGAGTGAAATAGGCGTTCCCATTCCTATGGTTCTTCTAGTTCGCTTGGTTGGAATTTGGTGGTAGTGACATTGGCACTAGGTTCGACATCAATGATCCACTTCCCACTTTCTGGATTTGATTCGAATTCATAATCTCCCTTTGAATCAAAAGCTTTCCTCTCGGCCACTAGTGACTACTTGGAGGAACATTATTCGGTGTTGTGCCAAGGGATTTTATGTTATTCACACCACTTTCTCGTGTCCTTATTTGAATTCTCATTACCCTTCTTGGGTTGTGGCTTGGACTGGTTATCTTGAGAGAAACCATCTTTTCTCTATCCTTATTCGGTGAGTTGGAACCAACTTTTCCTCGCTTCGACTGTGAGTAATTTGAAGATCCAAAATCTCGCCTCTTGTGCTTAAATTTCTGCTCGATCTTGACAACATATCTATAAGCCCCACCTTATGACGTGATTTCCAAAAACTCCATTTCTGTTTGAATGTATATGTGCATACAACCGCGGTATTTTATTACCAGATTTCGTTTAGAGTCTTTTATATCCAATTTGGTGCGAAGAGTATGGAAAATATTGGTGAAATATGGTACTGTTTAGTTCCTTTCTTGACACAGTGTGGTCCATCTTGTGTACTGGTCTTCGTAGCTTACAATAAGTTTGTATTGTTATTTAATGGAATCCCTGAAAGAATCCCAGGTGGGGGAAACCAAAAGTATTACATATTCCTTTGTGGCCTTTTACTATGTATCCCACCATTCTTTAACATGGGGGATGACCATGAGGAGTGCAAAGGTAATCTTTTCCCTATCGGAAAAATTGTGGACCAAAAAATACCCTTCGAGCATATTCAACCATTTATCTATAGCATATGCATCTATCAGTCCTTCAAATAATGGAGTATAAAAATTTACTTGTACCTTGAAGGGGGTTGCATTTGCATGGTTTCTTGATGAAGATGCATATCCTATGGGAAGTCGTCGAAGGCTCTGTGCAAAGTTGTCCATCATCTCATTCCTTTGTCGCGCAAGGGCTTCCTCGAGAAATTTTTTAAAAGGATCTCATCCTCCATCATCTTTATTAGCATCCCCCATGAGTTGTGGTCAGGTTCGACGTGACCGATATTGCAAAGGCTCGACTGGTTCGAGTCTCAGCTTCTTGTACCCAGATCTTGTCGGGGACATGCACAAAGAAAAACAAATGAAGAGCATGTCACTCTGATACCACTGATCTGGGTTTATGAGTGGAATGAAATGAATAACATATTGAATACCATAACATAGAGATTCATAGAACAACAACAGGTATCTAGTGAAAAATAACTTCTATTGAATAAATAAAATAAGTTGAAAATGTAAAACTGCATAACTGAAACAACTTGCTCTAATGGTGGTAGCTATCTATGAGAAGAGATGTGGCTGCTATGCGCATCATTCTAAGAAGAATGATTAAAATGAGGCTTCAGAGGCCTTTTTAACATTACTCATGAATTCCAAAACCCTAGACATCCAAAAACCTAACCCTAGGAGATGAAACGCCAAAATTTATGTGGGCCTCGATGGGTAAGTTGGTACCTCAACTTCCTGGGGTCGTAACTTTTGCATACAACCTCCGTTTTAGGTGTGTGATAGCTCGTTGGAAATGTATTTTAGAGAAATACACATTATGCCATCAAACTCTAACTTTTTCTACAATTTGATTGTGGCAATAAAAAAAACATTGTTTAGGGCCCCAAAACAGCCCTGGAAGTACAAAATGATGTACTGATACAAATAGTTCCAAAATAATCCAGTTGGAGTAGGTGGGAGGACACCAATATACACCTGGATGTTGTATATGGATTCAAGACAGCCCTGGAAGTGCAGAACCCACAATTACAAATAAATTTCATCATTACAGAGAAACGTGTTGAACTAAAAACTGTCAGGATGAGTCAGTTGGAATAGGTGGGTGGCCACTAATATCCACCTGGATCATTTAGTTGGTCTTTGAATTTTGGAACTAGATATCTTACTTTTCAGAATGTTTGTATCTCTGTTGATCTGTAAATTGTCATGGATATTCCACTAGAACAATTCGTCACAACAGATCTAATAAATAACTGAAATCTTTACTATTAAGGTTATTTTTCCTTTAGATCTCAAACTCTTGATTATTGGTTTTCTTCTTAAAAAAAACATATGAAATTGTTCAAATGTGAAAAATAGAGAACAAAAATAAATATACAAACCATCCATAAATAAACACAAGATATGACTTGGGAAACCCAATATGGGAGAAAACCCAGCTAGAAGGTGAGGTTGCTTTGCTCTCTTTTCTATGGTATAGAAATGGTGCAAGTACAAAGAAAGATGCACTCTCTATGAAGTTACCTTTGACATGTGGTCTGTGTGGCTACTACATAATCTCTCATCTTCTGTTATTCTTACAAAAAGCCAGTCTCCGATGTTTTTCTTAGCTATGGAACAAGATACAATCCAATATAATGCAACCCATTCTCCTCCTAGTGGCCCGATATTTAACATAGCCCGATAGCCATCTAGGGGTAGGTTTTTGACTTCCTCAACCCTCAATTGTGGTAGGGTTTTGGAACTTCTAGAATATTATTGAAATTATATATGTGGCTAGCCCCATATGCATGAGTAATGGGGATTGGCGTGGCATCCTCTCATACTATGGTGGTCAACATGACAAGTCAACTTGTGGGAGGCATAACGTTTACAAACGAGCTCCAATTGATGCACGATCTACACCATTGGAAAGGTATCGGAGTGTAGAACATCATTAAGGTGGTGGGAATTCTTTTCAAAAACTAAAAACTAAAAATAATTTGTTTAATGCCTCAAAATGGCTCTGAAAGGTTCTGGACCCCAATTTTCCAAACTGAGACCTACCACTAAAATGACCCTGCAAGCTAATTCCTTAGGTTTTTTCGAATTTGAAAGTATCGAGATAGATGAAAAATAATATAATGATCCAATCCAAATCAGTTGTGTTTTATGTAAGCATACAACTATATAACTTTCAATGGAATCATGTAGTTTATCAAGCTTTTATTAAAATTATCCATATAAAAACTGCATTTTTATTAGGACATTTGCATAATAGAATTATCCATTTAACATGTAACATTCTATTGGTATATGCATAAATATGTATTAGTCACCAAGATCATAACAAATAGTGTTAGAACAATTAAATTTTCTTATGAAAAGATGGAATTGGCCTTCCAGAAATGTGCAAGCCCAAATTGAGATGAATTGTAGGATAAACTCATAAACATAACTCTTAGATGGTTAGCTCTTAGCTCTAAACCCTAAATCAACATATTAACAACTCTATTCTAACTACCATTGCTTGCAATTGAAAAAAATACATGTTCACAACAATTTACGCCAATAGCTTCAGGAGGTGTCTTCACCACGTTTTAGATATTGTTGCAAAATGTCGAGCAACAGATATTGCTAGATGCCCTACAAGATAAGAACATGTGTATTGCGTACTTTTGCAAATCACTGAGTTCTGAACATTGCCAGATGTTGCACAACACATCACCAAATGTCCATCAATGGCAGTGATGCCTTATCGAGTCAGCACATGTTTCCTAATAATATGTGTGTTAGCTAGTACTCTATCATAGAGAAACATCCCGAAAGATATCTATAGAGTCCATACCTGTGGCTTTGAAAAGGAAAAAATTTTAGTACTATGAAGGCCCGCCAGATTTAGTATTGGTCAAAGCAGCCTTGGTGTGTTGTCAACCCAATGAACCAACACCACTCAATGTGGTGAAAAGGTATATGCCCTATACATTCATCATTCCCTGAGAAAACTAGCCTTTCAATGCAGTCATTCTTTGTTTCAGGATTAATCCGTAAGTGCGGACACAAACTGATCTCCCTAGATCCACCTGGATCTAGAACAAAACAAGACAGAATAATACTCTTTCCCTAGATCTAGACTATCGAATGAACTAAGAGGCAAGGATCATGAACATACCTTATGAATGCTTCCTTAGGTCTCTGTTGTTCCAAGATTCACTCCAACGCTCTTGTGTCGTTTAGATCACAACAGTACAAACCAATCGAAGTGAAGGCAGATCAATATATTCAATAGCTAATCTATACATATGATCAAGGAGTTATGTAATAAAGCGACATCATCTTTATGGGAAAGGGACATATTACTGTATTAAATTGATATAAAGTGAAACTTACAACCTGAGCCTTGATGTTGTAGATCTCCTTTCGATGGCTCTTAGCTTTGACACACACACTTTCTCATGCATGAAGAAAATCCACCACTTTTTATGACCTTGTTGGTATTTCTAGTTGTTGTAGCATCAGTCCTTCATACAATATTTCACTAATTCTCCAATCAATCTCTTGTTAGTTTGCTTCTAACCTTTTCATAAACATTCCTCTCAATATATAGGAGAGAATAGATTAGTTACTTGGATAGGAATGATCCCAAGATATCAGGAAAACCAGTATTTGACAACCATTCGAATGCCAACTCATCCTTCTAGAAGATTCCTTTCTAGAAGGCTCGAGAATTTTATCTTTTTCCTTCCTTTAGAAGATGTTCGCACCCTGACAGTTAGGTATAGTGCGAACCTCTCGCACCCTAGCTTAATGCAGCCTGTGAGAATCATGCATTCTCGCAGGCAAATATATAGGTAGCCTGCGAACCTCTCTTAAAAGTATGATTTCTGGAAGCAGACAAATGTAACTTTTCTCAGGAAAGTGTTCTAGTGAAGGGCTTGATTTTTCCATCATCATTGCATCATCATGATGACCAAAATTGTGGATAACAAAATTCCCCCAAAAGTCTAAGATTGGAACCAGTGACAATCGATAGACTTTGTAAGCTGCATGTGTGTGTCGAGAACCAAGAGCACATCTAATCGGAAACCTGCAAACATCCAAGCATCTGTAGAATATCATATATATCAATTTCTGAGGTAGGCATTCCCATACTCATATCATAGATCGATGACATCATAAACAAAGGCCATGGCCACCAATCATACACTGTGGATCCATATCGTCATAATATAGCATAGCCACCTAAATACACTATGGATCTATGCGACAAATTTTCAAATCAAGACGACATAGCCATGAAACATACACAGTGGATCTATGTGTCGCAAATTTTACATACTCCATCGCAACCTGGATCACAAAGATAATATCCAGGGTCTTCAATCTTGTCGCCCAAAGTACGAATCTAACCATGTGATTACATGTGTCGAAGTCGAACATGGTATAAACCACTTGATTACCGACCATTTATGTAACCATTAACAAGTGCGAGGGAAATCACCATTAATGTCAATGACTCCCAAGGTACTAAAGTACAATCCATCGACTGTGAATAAATGAGTTGATGTCGAACATCCGACGAAATCTTTCGATCAGGGGTCAATGATGTAAACCCACTGTCAAAAGTGAGGAAACTTGCCATTGAGGCATGCAAGCTCCAAGGTACTAAATAATTTCTAAGTCTTGATTCCAGATAATGTGCTAAAGTCGATGGATCAAAACTCATCACAGGGGGGGCTTGATGTATCCCCCATCAATGACACGAAATGAGTAACAGAGTTTGAAGGTGAAACATAGCATGTAGCAATTGGACTTTGGACACAGGGAAGGATGACACAGAGAGGATGGACAACTGCAGATGGCCGACTCAATATAGGTTTCAGATGGACTTCTCTTGAACATATGAACGACACGACCAATGATTTGGCAGCATTGACTCAAATATGACACATGAAATGACCTTGTAGAAAATCGAATGAGAGACAAATGGATTTCCCAAACTGGCTTCAAATGATGAATAGGGGGTGTCATGTTCAAGAGCGACACTTACTTCCAACCAATACAACGATGAAACATATCCCTTTCCCAAATTTTCCCCCACCATTTCTGGCAAGTACCTCTTTATTTTTACACAAGCTTGAACAGGATCACATATGCTTGTTGATATAAGCTCATCCTTCTGATGAGTCCCTCAGAGTATTTTTAACGAACCCTAGGAAGGAGTGGTTCGGTCCCATCACGGGTCTGTCAATGTTTGTTTAACGAGTCCAGAGATAGTAAACTCGAAGGTTTTTCAAGATTATAGAGTTTGGAAAAACACTTAAAAGAGAACTCTCTCAGTTCCTTTTTCGTACAGTAGTCCAACGAGACCGAAAAAGGGTTAAACTATCGCTCGAAGGACGCATACTTCAAATACTTTAGAGAGCATGAAAATAACAAGATCGCTTGGAAATCTTTTCCTGTTTAGAGAGTCTGAAAAGAGCTTAAAGAAAACTCCAGGGGGGTTCCTTTTTCGTATAACCACAGTGAGGCGAAAAAGAGATAAAACAACGCTCGATCACGTTCTTATGTTTTTCACAAGTGCAAGAACAGACAAAAGGCGCTCGAAGTTTTACGTAAAAACCATAGAAAACAATCAAAATCACACCACAACGGAGAAAAATATGTCCATATCCTTTTCGTAATCATCAATGTTTCATACCTGCAGGTCATTTCACTCATTTTCACATTAGTGATTAGGGATAAATAATAAATAAACATAAAAACTACATTTCATATAGTAAAAAGTAATTAAAATGAGTGAATAACTAAATTTACCATATCATTTCTCACTTTTACCATTGAGTTCCAAAAAACCCTCATTTTACCTTTTGCATTCAGTGTCGACTTCCGGGAGCTACGGGTGATCATTTGACTAGCCGTCAGCAGCATTTTGGTAAGTTCTCCATTCCTGATCTTTTCATGGTTTAAAAATTTGATTTCATTGGTTAAAAGTTCAGTTTTAAGTTAGTTTTTTAAACCCTATTTGCACGGAGGCATTCTCGCAGGTGACCCATATGGGACCTACGAGAATGACTCATTCTCGCAGGTGGGCCTTAAGCTTCCTGCGAGAAGTTCGCACTGTGCAAAGTATGGCACCTGCGAGCAGCACAAAACTCAAAAATTTATGAAACGTTTAGCCAATAGAAAAAAATTATGTCATGAATAAGATCACTAATCATATTCATATGTTTCTTATGCAGGTTAATAGCCACAATCATGGTGCTCGAGTGGCGAGAACGTGAACATGAGGAGGATAACACAAACGCCGAAAATCACCCTCCCACCATAGCTGCTTTAAGAGATTGCGGTCTCTTAAAATATTTCTACATCCTGGGCATGAGAGCCCAAGTTCGATTATTAGAGTACCTAGTCCGAATGTGGGATCCGGACCAACAAGTTTTCATTGTGGGAGATCACACATTAGCTATTGACATTGAGGACATATATTTCTTGACCAGATTATCTAGATGTGGGTCCTATGTCAGTATGACTGGCAGCAGAAGGGGCGGTTTGACAATGAGTGAATACTGCAACCAATATTGCGTACCTGAGTCCGAAAGAAAGAAAGGGAAAGTGGCAATCTGGGGAGTAACTGACTTGACTCTCCACACTATTCTCTTCACGATTGCTCGGATGGATGGAAGTGTCGCTCCCCATATGGATTTGCAGAGCTATTTCCAGTACGCCATCGAGTGTACTGAGCCCCGGGTATTTAACTGGGCTGATGCAATATTGCGCAATATCAAAAAACAACTGATCAAGTGTCGACGGGGTGAACTGAAACAATTTGGATATGGATCTTTGTTGGTGTCCTTCTTCTGTGAGAGGGTCCCCGTGTTTAGACTACAGGCTGAGTGGCACTTTCTGGGTCCCAGGGATCCAAGGATGTTGAGATGGTGTCAACTCATGGCCCAACATGTGGCAGGACCAATCATCAAATATGACGATATTTTCTTTGATTGGTTGCAGAACCAGATGCTGATGGTCGACGACTATGCATATGCTGGGTTGGATTTCTGAGGAGATCCATATCTATCCCTACCTGAGGATGCGCAGTGGGGAGACCTCGGTAAGAAGTACACAAATTTTCTCTTTGTTTTTAAATGTTTTTGAATTTTTGTCATATTTAAAATGTTTTTTTTTTTATATACTCATCCAAAGACTAACATAAAATATTTTGTTGGAAACACAGATGTTGGACCTTATAGACCTGCCGACAGTTCTCCTATCCAGCGATGAGGAGAAGTAGCAGCAGTATTACCACAGTATGCCGAGGATTACTAGATCGTGAAGCAAAACCTAAAAGGCCTGACCGCAGACATTCCAGATATGACTATGGAAGAGGTTCCACGACGCGATCAACATCACCCTGTAGGAGTTTCAACAGCCATGGCCCGACTGCTTCGCAGGGTAGCTAGGGCAGTAGTGTGTTACCATGAACGTCATCCATGACGTCACTATGTAGAAGCCAGGAGCTTCAATTTTTGATATTTTGGTCTTCCGACAAACATTTTGTAAAAATAAACTCTTTTGATCGTTATATATATACAGACGACTTCTATCGGTTTACTTTACATTGTGTGAATTGTAATGTGTTTGATTTATAAATAATTCAAATGTCTGTCCAGTACATAATTTTCCAATGCATCTGTTAATGAATTAAGACATCTAGGAATATGTTGATATTCAATGTGATCGAAATATCGTTCCAAGAGGCGAATTCGCAAATACACCCTTAATAAAGTAGGACTTCGAATAGAATAGATATTACTTAGTTGTATCACTACCAGCTGCGAGTCGAGTCGCACAACCAAGTGACGAATTCTGAGTGAGATAGCATCGATCAATAACTCAATTACGGCGCTATACTCCGCAATGTTGTTGGTTGCACGGCCAAGACATACACCTTGTAAGGATACAAGTTCGTTCGTTGGGGCATAGATTGCCCACGCAGCAGAAGCTAGGTTCTGAGTACTATGGCTAGCTCCATCAGCGAAGCCAATATAAGGTAGCAAATACTCCGACATCTGACAATCAAACACAACTTCATGTAAGGGCAGAGACCAGATAACGTCAAAAGAAAACTAAAGTAACACACACACAGTATGATACATAAAATACAAGTACTTGTGCACAAATGACGTATGCATAGTACTTATTCAAGTATAACCCATTTATGGGTTCACTCAAAGGTATACCATCGTAATCAACTAGCTCATACGCTCCTTTTTGCAAAACTTTGCGAACAATGTAAGGACCATGCCACATTGGTTCGAATTTCCCAGCTCCTAAGAAATCTTTATCTTGTTTATACAGAAGAACAAGATCACCTTGAGAGAAAACATGAGGCTTGACATGCTTGTCGTACTGTGCCTTGACGCACTTCTTCTGGGATTCTATTACTAGAGTAGCGTCACGTCGAGTCTCGTCTAATCGCATTAGATACAACAGACGTTCCTCTTCATCAGAAGTATTGGGTAAGAGTTCGACAGCTAGCTTAAGAGAAGGTATCTCACATTCTATTGGCAGAATGGCTTCCATGCCATAAACTAATCAAAAGGGTGTAAATCCCATAGCGGATTTAACAGATGTCCGATATGCCCACAATGCCGAAAACAACATCGTGTGCCAGCTGGTTTTATGTATTCCTATCATCCGTCGAATCATAGTTATAAGAACCTTATTGATTGCTTCGACCTGGCCATTAGCTTGCGGATAATAGGGTGTTGAGCTATCATGACGAAGACCCAACTTTTCTGTAAGTTCAGACATCATAAAATTCCTAAAATGACTACCGTGATCGGTAACGATAGCCTGAGGAACACCAAAACGAGTTATGACATGGTTGAAAAGAAATAATGTTGCGGTCTTCCCGGTATTATCGAATGTTGGCATCGCCTCAGCCCATTTTGTAAAATAATCAACAGCTACAATAATGTAACCATGCCCCCCGGCCGAGTGAGGGTGACATGTCATGAAATCAATGCCCCATTTTGCAAAAGGACCAACTGAGACCACAGAATGTAGGGGAGAAGGATGCGACCAAATTTTCTGATTGTAGGTCTGGCAGGCATGGCACTTATGAACAACAGTAATGTAGTCATTGAACAAGGAAGGCCAAAAATTTCCTTCACGTAAGATCTTCTAGGCAGTAGCATACCCAGACATATGACCACCACATGCTCCAGAATGGAAGTCATTCAAATCTTTCTCAGCTTCGTCAAAATTCAAACAACAGCGAAAAACAGAGTCAATGCCTCGACGGTGAAGAGTATCTCCAAGGATAATGTACTGGCGAGCTTGATAACAGATGCGACGTCGTTGAGCACTGGACAAAGCAGGATGTAAAGTTTGGGTTTGGAGATATATAATGATATCTCCATACCAAATATCATCAGTGTTGTTGAGGAAAAGAGATTCATCAGGTAATGAATCGACTGCTACATTTTCCGTGGCAGAGTGGGGAAAATCACAAATTAACTCAGAAAAAACTAAGGATTTCTTCGACGTGGCGTGATTTAATTCCAAGTCGAACTCCTGGAGAATGACAATCCACTTGGAGTACTTTCCCCCCAGAAATTGACGTGTCAAAATATGTTGCATGGGGTTACAATGTGAAATCACTGTAGTTTTCCTGGAGAGAATATAATGGCGAAAACATTGAACCGCTTGAACGGCAGCCAAAGCCAGTTTTTCAACATGTTGGTACTTGATTTTAGTTGAAGTAAGACTTCGACTCAAGTAGTATATAACATGTTCATCGTGTGCATCATCCTCCTGAATGAGAACCATGCCGATAGTATACTCGGAAGCAGCAAGATAAAGAAAGTAATCCCGACTATAATCTGGAGGGAAAAGAAGTGGAGCTTTCGTGAGGGACAGCTTCAACGCTTCAAAGGCATTGTTGGCAACTTTATCCCAGACAAACATTGAACCTTTCTTTAGAAGACGTGTAAAACCACGAGTAATCTCGACGTAATTAGGGATGAAACGATGAAGAAAGTTCACTTTCCCCTGCAAACTTTGTAACTGGTGCAGTGAAGAAGGAGGAGGAAGATTGAGAATCGCCTCAACCTTAATAGGATCTACCCGGATCCCTTGATGTGAAACAATGAAACTGAGAAGACGGCCAGAATCTATGCAAAAGACGCATTTATGAGTGTTATCCTCATTTTTGGTTATCAAGATGATGACATGATAATGACATGGTGATAGAAGATCTGACTCTTCACTAAGATCATTTTCATGAAGAAAGTTACACTTGTCAGTTTCTCAAAATCACTCTTTTGAAGACAGTACG
>ML778504.1:0-12841 GCA_009831015.1 Picea engelmannii | reverse complement strand
GGGAACCCGCAATCGAAAAAGTGGCTAAGTATGGAATAGGGAAACGGTAGGTCAGACTCGTTTTCGCTAATATATTGAAATTTGTAATAGATATCCCATTACCTGGAAAGATATTTTCTGCATGTTTCTGGACAAGTTGTGTAGGTATATTCAGTTTGACTGTCTCCTCGAGCCTTTTTCTTATTAATGATTATGTTTATAGTTGTTGCATGATGAACTATTAGCATTAAACCTTAGTTGTTTCATATTTGGAAAGAAGTACGAAGGTGGCAGGCACAGGAAACAGTGACTAGGAATTGGAGATTTTGTGAACCCACCAACCCGAGGATCCAAAATAGGGTGACAAGGGTGACAAGGGTTCCCCAGGAGACGTGAGGCCCCGATGGTCAAATTTTATGGCTCGAAACTTTTGAGTGTAGAATGTGTAACATGGAAGAGGGGATGATGTGGGAGTCCAACAGTCAATTTGTATATCACGAAGGTCTGGTTTTTTCTTGTAGGTCACGGAACAATGAAGTGCAATCTAGAGCCCGCTTTCCCAGGAATCCATGATCAAAAGTGGCTACGTATGGAATGGGAAAGCGATCAGTAATAGGGAGGTCAATTTCATAAATTATGTTGTGTAGTGGGTCGTAGATTGTGTTGTGTGGTAGCTTGGTCCCTGCCAAGTAGATTTGGAAATGGAGATGATAGTTGGCACCTTATAATTATTGATGATGATGATTATTGGAAGATGGGGAGAGACGAGGAATATTGTTAAAAATTCATAAAGTCAAGGGAAATTAGAATAGATCTTTAACAATAAGCAAATGAAAGTTGAAATATGTAAAATTAAATGAGAATTAAAGAAAAAAAGTAAACATTAAAAAGTTATGTTCAATTGTTTTTTAGAAATGAAATGATAAAAAAAATTTAATATTAAAACCTATGTTGAAATTTCATTGAATACTAATTTTAGATATAACTTATATCTTAATTTACAATTATTGTAAAAGAATCTACCCAGAAATACATGGCAGGAACAAAGTAATTAATATGAAATGGAATCTTCCCATAAATTAATATGAAATGTAACATGTGAAGAAGATAGTTGATAATATAATCTCGCGTAAATCGCGGTTTAATGCGTTTTAATGGGAGATGTGCTCGAGGTTTTTCTTATTCATGCCAATATTTTTGAACCTGTATGGTCAGTTGTTACTAATCAAATCATAATTAATGTGCATTGGGAAGGGTGTGAATGTGGCGGGGATGGAAGGGAGCGATAAATGCTTTGAAACTTTTTGTGAACCCGGGTAGAGTGAAGCTTGCGAGTTGGAGGAGCCCGAGGTGGAGTTGTAGATCGCAAAATTTTTGGGTGCAATATGTATATCACAAAACACAAGGAAAAAATTGGCTAAGTACAGAAAGGAATGACGGTCGGTCGGAGTCCCATAAATGGTGGTTTAATGCATGTTAATGGGAGATGTCCTCGAGGTTTTTGCTTGTTAATGCCAATTTTTTCCTACCAGTGTGTTGAGTTGTCACTAGTAAAATCATAATTAATGTGCATTGGGAAGGGAACGAAGGTGGTGGGGATGGAAGGTAGCGATAGATGTTTTGAAACTTTTGTGAACTCGAGTAGAGTGAATCTTGTGAGTTCGAGAAGTCTGGGGTGGAATTGTAGATCATGAAAGTTTTGGTGCAAGATGTATATCACGGAACAAGTGGTAGGAGAGTTCGATAGCGCCAACCCTGGAAGCCACAACCATAAAATTGGCTAATTATGGAAAGGAACGATGGTCGATCGAACTCGTGATGTGAGGATATATATGGATATGAGGATCTGTCAATCCACCAACCCTGGAACCCATGATCATAGAAAGGCGAATAAGTATACAACTAGAAATGGATAATAGAGGGGAAAAAGAAAAGGGAAAAAGGGGTAAGTATCTCACACAACAACATCTATTGTTCGTTTATTAATGTCAATATTTTCAAACCTGTGTAGTGATTTTTCACTAGTAAAATCATAATGAATATGCATTGGGAAGGGAACAAATGTGGAAAGGATGGAAGAGAGAAATAAGTGGTTTGAAAGTTTTTTGAACCCGGGTATAGTGAAGCTTGTGAGTTGGAGGAGTCTGGGGTCAAATTGTATATCACAGAAGTTTTGGGTGCAATATGTATATGACATAACACAGGGCATAAGAGTTCGATAGCGCTAACCCAGGACTCGGCAGTTAGATAATTGGCTAAGTATTGAAAGGGACGACAGTCGGTTGGGCTCATGATGTGATGATATAGATGAATATGAGCATCTTCCAGTCCGCCAACCTGGGAAGCCGTGATCATAGAAATGCAACTAAGTATAGAACCAGAAAGGGATAATACAGGGGAAGAAGACAAGGGAAAAATGGGTAATTATAGAGGTAAAAGAAAGGGAGAAATGAACATTTAGTCTCGGATGTGTAATATACTTGGAGGTCGACAAGGTCAGCTTCAAGTTTAAAGAGAATGTGTTTATATTTATTCGAATAGTATTCATATTAATATATCTTAATAGATTATTTGTGGTCCAAATGTAAACCATCTTCCAATTTGTAGGGTGTTTTTCGGCTCGCAAATTTCGCTCAAACCCATAAGAAATAGGAAAAAAAATATATGACATAACATTTGTATATGCAAGGATATTCTCAAATACAAGAAGTTGTAATACATGCACAATATTGAATAGGAGCATGACGTCAACACCTGAGTTTCCATGTTGAAATAGAGTCATTCATTGACTCTATTTCTGGGGCCCCGAAGAATGAAAGAAGGATGGGCCTACCCATTTATTTCTTAAGTATATGGTGGGTGCCATAGAAATATGTCCTATCACAAAGTATTCTTCAATGTAAAATGTAAGGAGCGAATAGAGTAGCTTTTATTTAAATCGAAGTGTTGGGCAGGGGAAAAAAAGGCTTATTGTGCATGTTTAAATATGGATCAAAGAGCGTCTTAAATTCTTGTAGAAAGAGGTTAAATTCATCTCTTAATAGTTGTATAGGTAAATCAGTCAATTTAAAAAAAAAAACAATATTAGACATTGGAAAACACCATACAATAACCTCAAATATTTTATATTCAAATAAACTAGGTTACAAAATAAAGCTGAGATTATTTCCCAAAATAGATCTCTTGGAATTTGTAAAAAAATATATAGTTCAACACATATTCTCTAAATTTTAAATGTGTTTTCCATAATCACTGGGATTGGGGCTCCCACATACCATAAAGAAAATATGTACAAGAATCAAGCTTGTAGAAAGAAGAAAGTTGGCGATGGAAGACAGCAAGACTTGACAAGAAGAAAGACAAAATTGTTAGTCCTCGGTTAAGCCTTTCTATTTAAAGAGGTAGACTAACTGGATGAAGATATTGACAAAGATAAAAGAATATGATCAGTATGAACTTACTATGATGGTTTCCCATGCCTTGTCATTTTCTCGTTGATGTAAATTTATGGCTTTCCTTGGCGGTTATGGGAACCGTCTCAAGTGCCCTTTGCCCTTCATTGGCAATCTTGTCGACAATCGTTTTGAACCACTCCTCGATGTAGCTCCTCATGGTCGCCACGTTGATTTCATGCTGGATTTGTATACTGAAGAATTCACTTTCCAAGTCCCTTAGATCAATAGAGAGGTTGTGCAATGCTTATTCAATATCTTGGTTTTTAATCCAATAATTAACTAGCCAGTTTTTCACACCATCTTCACCATATTCAAGAATGTTATAGAAATTTTCAAATGACAGTCTTTTATATATTTCAACTTGATCATCAAATGCTTTCCTGGTTAAAAACAACAATTTGAATATCAATTTCGGGTCTTGTACTTCATGGGTGATGTCTGCTAGATCTATCTCAGTTATCTTCTTGAATAGTTTGTCTCTTCTAGATATGGCCTGGCTACATTACCTTTTTATTCAACATTTTGTACTTTGATAAGTGTTAATTTCCCTCTATCATCAAAAACTTGGGGTTTAAGGTGCATTCCTTTTAATGTTCATGGTCATCCACATCTTAGAAAACTTAGATATGTGATTCATTCCCAATTCAAAGACGATGGAGTGGTTTTATGTGACGACAGCTTTGGGGGGGGGGGGATTGTGTTAGAAAACAGAAGCTCAGACAAAAATTTCAAGTATCTTATGATTGGTATTCTCCTTGTATTCGATCATTTGTTTGGTTGAAAGGCCTACCTGAAGATTTGTATGTTTAATTTTTTTTTCTAATTGTTGTAAATTGGAAGGGACGTTAAAGTCACCTGCAAAATTCTTCGTTGTTGAAGTATATAGCTTGTTCCAACAACACATATTTGGAAAGTGTATCAAATGTTGCAGACCACACCATAATTTATCTTTCCTCGGAGGAGTGGCACATATCATGGCTTACAAAATGGTCTGGAATATTCGGAAGTGATGCCAAATATTACTCCATGCCCGAATATACTCAGAAGGAAATTATAAATTTGGATGCTCGCGAAGGTGAGAAATTGTATGAGTGGTTGAATCAACATTATAAAATTACATAACTTTCTATCTCAAAGTTTGTTGAGCAACTTCTGGATGTAGTAACAGACTCGACAGACAATCAACTTCTGTCTCAAAGTTTGTTGAGAAACCTCTGGATGTAGTACCAGACTCGACATACAATCAAATTTTGATCAATACTGATGTCAAGTATATCAAGTCGTGAACCCAAGCTCCAGGTATCTTCAGCTTTAGACATCAAGACTGGTGGTGACTCCAGGCTCCAGATAGCTTCATCTTTGAACATTGACACTGGTGGTGGCAATGGGAACAATGTCATTGATTGTAGGGAGGTAATGTGGTGAACAAATAGGCATGTCATTGCCAAAGCACTTAGATTGCAGGGTTTTCAGACATGCAAAAGAGCATCAACTTTAGAGTTTCTTTGTCATGACAATTACAATGTTGCTATGAGTCCGGACATCTTTGGAGGGTGGGTGTCCTATGCCATGATGACCTCGACATTAGGTGCATGTCAGAAATTTATTATCTGGACATTGAATTTATTATCTGGACATTGCAGTGTTAATGTAATTGTCATAGTCGACAACGGGTTTAATGCATTGCCACAAGAAATATTAATTGTGTAATTAATTTACATCCTTGAAGGATGTGAATCCCAAACAACACCTGAAACTTTTCGACCAGTCGTGTGTTAAAAAAATACATTATTTTATATTTAAAAAAATAAAAAATTGTATTTTCTATGTCTAACATTAGGTTGCACACATAAATATTTTTAAGTTAATTGAAATTAATATATAATCAGCTCAAATCCCCAGAAGCGATCAAACTCCCTAGATCTAGTTTATTTCCATCATGTTAGTTGGGATAGAAGGATCCACCACTAGGAGAAAGAAACAAGATAGAAATAAAATCATATGTGCAAACCCAAGCTGGGGATGGAAGCACTCTACGACCAGGAAGGCACTATGTGCTTATCAACCCGTGATCTTGATGAACAACTTGAGAGACACTTGCAGCGAGGTGATGGTGATTTCTTTGAACCAGACAAGTTAATTCTTCAAGCATCAAGCAACATATTTTTTTTTCAAATATCAGATCTACTGCAACAGAAGAAATGCATTCTCCTTATTCAAAGCACAAGAAATAACAGGAAGATTGATATTCAGTGGAAATAGCTTTGGAATATCTATTACATCAAGGTCTCTTCTAAAGAATGAAACAAAATCATTACATGAAGGTGGTAGTAAAATGTGATCTTCAGAAACCAAATCATTACCTGAATACCTCAAACTTCCTACATAAGGTGGTAGTATAAAGTAATCTTCAGAAAGTATTGCAAAGTCCATAGTCCAGAATTCCTTCCCATTAACTTTTCGCAGTTATTTGTTGATGCAAGCATTAGAAAATTTTGAGAGTCGTGTTCCCTAATTATATACCAACCTTCAACCACTAGGATAATATTCTTGCAAAGAGTGGTAAGCTCTTTGACCCAGATGCAATTATTTGCATAGGAATAGTGAAAAAAATGTGCAATAGTGATAGAAAGTTGATTGTATGTCGAGTCTGTTACTACTTCTAGAGGTTGCTAAACAAAATTTGAGAAAGAAGATGACTTTCTGTCAAGTCTGTTACTACACCCAGAAGTCGCTCAACAAACTTTGACATAGAAATTTCTGTAATTTTAGGATGTTGATTCAACCACTCATACAGTTTCTCACCTTCATGAGGATCCAATATTATAATTTCCTTCTGAATATATTCGCGCATGGAGTAATATTTGGCGTCACTTTCGAATATTCCAGACCATTTTGTAAGACACGATATGTGCGACTCCTCTGACGAAAGATAAATTCTGGTGTGATCTACAGTATTTGATACACTTGTCAAATATGTGTTGTTGGAAGAAGCTATATACTTAAACAAAGGAGCATTTTGCAGGTGACTTGAAAGTCCCTTCTAATTTCCAGCAACAAAACAAAGAAGTTCAACATACAAATTTTCAGGAATGTCTTTCAACCAACCAAAGGATAGAATACATGGAGAATACCAATCATAAGATACTTGAATTTTTTTTTTCTGAGTTTCGGTTGGCTAACATAATTTTTTTCCCTCAAAGCTAATGTCACATAAAACCACTCCCTCATCTTTCAATTGGGCATGAATGGCATCTTTAGGTTGTCTCAAATGTGGATGACCAAGAACATTACAAGGAAGACACCTTAAATCCCAAGTTTTCGATGATAGAGGGAAATGGGAATAAGTATTTAAAATGAACATTGGAGGATGATAATATAATCTTTCATAAATATTGGTTTAATGTGTTTTAATGGGAGATGTCCTCAAAATGTTCACCTATTAATGCCAATATTTTTGAATATGTGTGGTGAGATGTCACTAATAAAGGAATGATTAATGTGCATTGGGAAGGGAGCAAAGGTGATGGGGATGGACAGGAGCGAAAAATGCTTTGAAAGTTTTGTGAACCTGGAAGCCCGAGAACCCGCGAATCTATGACAACAGGCCTTAAAAAAACTAAAGTAAACAAAAAAAATTATGATTTCAAGATCCACAAAAAACAAAGTTCAGATCCCATAATATTGACCTCTACCAATTCGATATTAGGTGACTGGGGTGCATATGGGGTGCTTATGAGAAAAGATAATGCTTTGATGAAGATTTGTTTGTATTGCAACATGTGACAGTAATTGTGTCCTAATAGTATTTAAAATGAACATTGGGGGATGATACTATAATCTCTTGTAGATCTTGGTTTAATGCATTTTAATCAGGGATGTCCTCGAGCTTTTCGGATATTAATGTCAATATTTTTGAACCTATGTGGTGAATTGTCACCAATTAAAAGCGTAAGTAGTTTTCATTGGGAAGTGTGTGAAGGTGGCGGGGATGGACGGGAGCAATAAATTATTTAAAATGTTTCTAAACCCGGGAGTCTGTGAACCTGCGAATCTGTGACAACAAGAAGTGAAGAATTGACTAAGTATGGAAAGGCGGGGTAGTTAGACGGATGAGGACAGACTCATCGTAGGTAGAGTGAAGCTTGTGAGTTCGAGGAGTTTGGGGTCGAATTGTAGATCACAAAATTTTTGGGTCCAATATGTATATCACGGAACAGGGGGCATGAGAGTTCGATAACGCTAATCTAGGAACTCGCGGCCATAAACATTAACTATTGGAAAAGCATTCTCAACTATGGAATATACCTAGAGCTCGACAAACTCAGGTTCAAGTACAAAGAGAATTTGTTTATATTTATTTTGATACTAGTCATATTATTTTATTTTAATAGCATTTTTGTGGTCCAAATGTAAACCATGTTCCAATTTGAAGGGTGTTTTCGGCTCGCAAATTTTGGTCAAACACATAGGAGATAGAGAAAATATGAGTTAACATTTTCATAGGCAAGTATATTCACAAATATGACAACTTGCAATATATGCACAGTATTAAAAAGGGACATGACGTCAACATCTTTGTAGATGACAGTGGGCTAGCACAATATTGCATTCTTACTATGATGATTCCTTAAAAAAACTAAAACAACCACCAAGTTTTTTCCAATTCAAGATCGACACAAAAAAATCAGCAGATCCCATAATATTCTCCCATTAATGTGTTTTAATGGGAGATGTCCTCGATCTTTTCGCTTATTAATGCCAATATTTTCGAACCTGTCTCCTGAGTTGTCACTAGTAAAATCATAATTAATGTGCATTGGGAAGGGGCGAAAGTGGCAGGGATGTAGGGGAGTGAAAAATGTTTTCAAACTTTTGTGAACCCGGGAGTCTGTGAACCTGTGAAACTTTGAAGACTCAACTAAGTATGGAAAGTCAAGGCAGTCAAACGAAGTCATCGTAGTTAAAGTGAGGCTTACGATTTCAAGGATTCCAGGGTCGAATTGTAGATCGCAGAAGTTTTGGGTGCAAGATGTATACCCCGAACATGGGGCATGAGAGTTTGATAGAGCCTACCCACAAACTCGCGATCATAAAATTGGCTAGGTATGCAAACGAATGGTGGTCGGTCAGACTCGTGATGTGAATATATAGATGGACATGAGGATTTGTTAGTTTTCCACCCTGGGAACCCGCGAGCATAGAAACGTGACTAAGTATAGAACCAGAAATGGAGAATAGAGGGGAAGAAGAAAAGGGAAAAATGGGTAAGTATAGAAGAGGAAAAAGAAAGGGAGAAAAGAACTCTATCCCTCACACAACAACACTTAGTTTGATAATTATCAAGCCATAGAGACACATTAACTATGGGAAAAACATTCTCAGCTATTAAATATAGTTGGAGCTCGACAAACTCTGGTTTAAGTTCAAAGAGATGTTGTTTATATCTATTTCAACATTTTTCATATTATTTTATTTTAATAGTATTTTTGGTGGCCCAATTGTAAAACCATTTTCCAATTTGTGTTTCTCAAGTGGAGATGTGTTTGTGAAGAAACATTTCCTTGAACCACATTCTAGGGGCAAGGAAAGTGCAACATGGACTGCTTGTTGAGCAGACATTTGTTGAAGATTAAGCAATGTATTTCCAAGTGCACGTATCATTTGCATAGCATCAATATGATTTTTTTCATGTTCTTTGTGTATTCATCTAAATGCACTTGTCCTAGATTTGTCAACCTTTGTCATGTACGAGGTACAATATGATGTTATGGCATATGCATTGAGGACATATTGTGCGTCTATATTTGCATTCCACATAACTGGTTGGTGCTTGGAGAAACTGTTGTTCCATATATGTAAAAGTTTTCGTTTAAGGAAAATTGTTCATCGTTTAAGTGTAGATTGTATATCTTGGATGTACACATCTTCTGTTAGATTTAGCTCTGCCAAGAAGTCTTGGAAGCTCATTAAGTCATCAAAGTCTCCTTTTTCTAGAAATGTGAACAAAGATTTAGATTTCTCAATGAGAACATTGTCCTCCAAACTAATTGGCTCTACGATTCTTGTTGTTCTCATTGGTGGAACAGGGAAGTTGTATATGAAATGTGATTTTTTTCATTTTTTACAGCTTCTTGTATGATAATGTCTATGAAATTTGGCAAGCTCTAGATCCAAATGATCTGTGTTGCATGTCATGTATTTGTCCAGAAACTGCTCAATATGTGAGTTGTTGTCATTTCCACAGACCGATGCACCCTCTATCCACAACTGTGTGTGGTCATGCCCACTCCCTCTATTCTGGAATTCAGTCACAAAATAGTAGTTCGATAGTAGTCACAAAATAGTGCATGTTCAATTGAATCACTAGTTTTTTGTTTGTTGCTTGCTCTTGTTTGCTTCAACTTTTCAAGGTTGAAGTCCTGCATCCACAGTTGGACCTGTTGTTGCACTTTGCATGGTTGGGATTCTGCATCCGTGATTGGAACTGTGTTTCTGGTGTTATGCATTGACGGGTAAGTTTCAGTGCTAGGGTTGCACTCAAGCGTATGGTTTTCAGGAACAGAAAATATGAGGATAACTTTCAATTTCCCTTTTTATATCTCACTATGGGTGCAACAGAGGTGGGTTATGTGTCTAGCATTGACATTCAAAGGGGAACAAGACGTTTTGGAAGGAAACAACATGAAAAAAATGCAGCAAACATATGGTTTTGAGGAACAGAAAATACAAGGAGAAAATTTGATTTCCTTTTTATATGTCAGTATGGTTGCGACAGAGGTGGAATCTCGGTAGAACATTGACGTTCAAGAACAAGACCAAAACAACATCACACTCATGTTTCTCTGTCAAACGTATCATTTTCAAAAACATAAAATATGAGGAGAACATTCGATTTCCTTATTTATATCTCACTATGGCTACAACAGAGGTGGGTTATGCGTCTAGCTTTAACATTCAAAGGGGAACAAGATGTTTTGGAAGGGAACAACATGAAAAAATGCACCAAACGTATGGTTTTCAGAAACAGAAAATACAAGGAGAAAAATTGATTTCCTTTTCTATATGTCACTATGGCTGGGACAGAGGTGGGATCTTTGTCGAACAACGATGTTCAAGAACAAGACCAAGACAACATCACACTCTTTCTTCTTTGGTCATAGTAGTCACATATGAAGATGTTCTGCAAGATCATTTTGGCTCAGGAATTCCCAGTATTGAAAATTCTTACTTGCAAACTGGAAATAGTAAACAACAACCAACAAATAGGAATGCAACCATGGCATCGAGACTTACCGGTCAATGGGGTATGAAAGAAGTGTAGTCCCAATCGTGGTTGCAAAATCCCTACTGTGAAAACTGCAACAACAGGTCCAACTGCGGATGCAGGACCCCAACCTTGCAAAGTTGAAGTAAACAAGAGAAAGAAACAAACAACAAACCAACGAACAAGCACCAAGAGGTCCAATTGTAGCTACAAGACCACAACTTTGCAAAGTTGAATAAAAAAAAAATAATCAACATCCAGCGAACCAACAAGAAAGCATCAACCAATCAACCAATAATGTCGATGAAGAACAATATTTCCCAAATTCACTACAGACAAGATTGTATCCAAAAATCGGAGGAAAATGTATTGTAACATGCCTGTTAAATAAAAATTTCAGGTTGTGAGGTTTGTCAGGTAAACATTTAAGGCTATGACGACCGTCCAAGGGCCTCCCACTGTAAACATTTAAGAAATTTGTAGTTTGCACGGTTGGGATTATGCATCCACGATTGGAACTACACTTCTGTCGTTACCCATTCATAGGTAAGTTTCATTGCCATTGTTGCATCGTTATTCGTTCTTTGTTTTTTCCAGTTTGCAAGTAAGAATTTTCAATATTGGGAATGCCCCAGTCAAAATCCTCTTGCAGAACATCTTTGTATGTGACTACTACAACTAGATAAACAAGATTGTATGGATGTCTTGGTCTTGTTCCTGGACATCATTGTTCGTCAAAGAACCCACCTTTGTCGCATCCATAGTGACATATAAAAAGGAAATCAAATTTTCTCCTCACATTTTATGTTCCTAAAAAACATACGTTTGGTACATTTGTTTCAGACTGTACCTCATATTTGTTTTGCATTTTTATTTTTCAATGAGTCTTGGTTTGATATCTAGGACATGGAAGTGGGCACATGTGATTGGAAGGGAACAACCTGAAAAAAATGCACCAAACATATGGTTTTTAGGAACAAAAAAAATCAGGACAAAAATCGATTTCCTTTTTTATATGTCACTATAGTTGCGATAGAGGTGGGTTCTGTGTCGAACATTGGCATTCAAGAACAAGAACAAGACAACATCACACTCTTGGTTCTCTGGTCGTAGTAGTCACATACAAAGATGTTCTGCAAGAGGATTTCACTCAGGTATTCCCAGTATTGAAAATTTTTACTTGCAAACTGGAAATAGTAAACAACAAACAACGAATAGGAAGGTAAACATGGCACTAAAACCCACCTGTCAATGGGGAATGACAAAAGAACAGTTCCAATCACGGTTGCAGAATCCCAAGTGTGCAAATTGCAACCACAGGTCCAACTACGGATGCAGGACCTCAACCTTGCAAAGTTGAAGCAAACAAGAGAAACAAGAAAACAACAAACCAGTGAACAAGCAACAAGAGGTCCAAGTGCAGTTGCGGGACCTCAACTTTGCAAAGTTGAATCAAACAACAATAAGCAACATCCACCAAACCAACGAGCAAGCATCAACCAATGAACCGGTAATGCTGCTAAAGAACATATTTCCCATATTCACTGCAGACAACATTGTATAAAACAAATCGGAGGAAAATGTATTGTAACATGCATGTTAAGTAAACATTTAAGGCTGTGAGGCATGTTAGGTAAACATTTAAGGCTGTCAGAACTGTCCAAGGGCCTCGTGTTGTGTAAACATTTAAGAAAGAATGCAGTGTGGAGGCATGTTAACGTACATAATAATAAAAATGCCTAGAGGTACTTAATAATAACAATAAGTAATAATAATAATAATAACAATAGCTCGAACAATAGAGACTATGCAAAACAAAATTAGTCAAAGGACAAACTAATATGAAGTCAACTAATAAAAAACTAACTCTCGATGCTCAAAAATTTGGATATCTAAACATTTAAATAAAAATAGTAAAAATTCAGAAAGACCGTAGATGATCAAAAACTTTGGATATGCTAACATATAAAACATTGGGAATAGAAAAGTTGGCAATGAGACCTTCAATTTGTTATCCAGTCAGATCATGACATATATGGTACTTTTTATTATATAAAAAATAATTTTTTTAGTTCTCTAGTTCCAACAATAGAGATTATGCAAATATTTTTAATCAAAGAACAAACTAATATGAAGTCAA
>ML778503.1:1089476-1101747 GCA_009831015.1 Picea engelmannii | reverse complement strand
CTACATAAAGTCGACACCCTTGTCTCAAGCATCGCTTAACCTTCATAGTTGATATAAAGCGTAATGACACTTTTCTCTGTACACCTTGGATCTCTATTGGTCTTCCTTCATCATCAATACAAAGTACCTTCTTGGTGAAACAATCTACCAAAGCTCGATGAGCTGCTAACCAATCCATTCCAATGATTAGGTCATATGCCCCAAGAGCAGTGACGTATACCTTCAACCTAGTAGTGCACACTCCTAGGTCTACTATACAATTATCAACACTAGGTCCTACAGCTTGTTTTTCCCCCGAATCCATCTTGACTTGCTTAAAGTCATCGTGCTCATAGGCTGCCAGCCCACTCTTTTCTAATGCAGATGGTGAAATGAAACTATCTATCACACCAGAATCAAACAAAATCTTAACATTAATATGATTTAGCGTACTTGATGACTCCACTATGGTGGATTGATGTTCGACCTGGCGGTTATTAACCGCTGCGTAAATCTGGTAGCTGCTACTTGACCTCCCCATTGGCGCCTTTCCTTCTCAATGCACAAACCCTGATTGTAACTCTAGACAGTCCCGTTCGTAATGGGCTCCTTCGCATCTCCAACAGGAAATACGAGATTGAACCGGTGCATTGTTAGGTGACTGATTCCTAAATGAGTTCCTTCCCCTGGAACCCCTGCCCCTACTAGTTGTTCCTCGAGATGGTCGTGGACCTGTCTGCATCGTTGGCGATGAATGAGATGCTGCACTAGCTGCCATTGAAATCCATGCAGCTACTGTCCTTGGCACGACTCTGTTACCGTAAGGTGGTGGCCTTGAGCCCCCTCCCCTAGGAAATGTCCTCGGGGTCTTTCCCACGAATCCCAGGCAATGCGGAAATGCCGATCTTGTACCCCCTATCAAATTCATGTGTTCTTCCGCGTAACGCGCATTTTCTACCGCCTCCGCTACTGAAGATGGTTTCCACATCTGCACCATAGCTCTTATCTTCGGGTTCAATCCATAAACGAAGTGCTCTACCTATCGCTGGTCATTGTCCATATACGAAACATACTTGACCAGTTCCATAAACCTGATCTCGTATTCTTCTACAGTTTTGTTTCCTTGTACTAAGGCATGAAATGCCCCTACCTGTTGCTCCTCGTAGTATGCTGGTAGATATTTCCTTCGGAACCTCTCCTCGAAAAGTTCCCAAGATACTGTGTCTGGGGTAAGGTGTAGATGTCTTTCCAAGTTGCCCCACCAGTGCAAGGCGTTGTCTCTTAACTGGAAAATTGCAATCTTGGCCTTTGAATTGGATGCATAGTCCCTTAAGGCAAAACACCTTGTCATGCCTTCCAACCATGCTTCCGCGCGTTCACTGGCATGACCTCCGACAAACTCCAGAAGTTTGATCTTCTGCAAATCTCACGTGATGTCTTCAGGTGGAAATTCTCCCCTTGAGTTCCTTGATGCTTTTGGATTACCCATTCCAGATGGTGGGGGTTCCACTTCATTCCCTGTTGGTTGGCGCCCCTTTAAAGTCTCGTTAATGGCTTCCAACGAGCGTAGTATGAGGGCCAATTCGGGCGATGGTGGTGGTGGTGATGGTGGTGTCGGTGGTGTTGATGGTGTTGGTGGTGTTGATGGTGTGGGTGGCGTCGGTGGTGCCCATGACGACGCTCCTCTGCCTCGACCCCTTCGAGTCCTGACCATCTTGTATGAATTAACCTGCATCACCCCAAAGTTATCAGGGTGAGTTCCAGGACGTCTCAAATTGGTGTTACTTAAACTTAGAAACAGGGTTAGGCATAAGTTTTCTTTACTTGTCTGTAAACAGACATTACTCCATCAGGGGAATTGGCTAGGTTTGGGTTAGGATTAAGCATCTAAGCTTGGTTAACGTCGAACTTTAAGGTAGATTAACCTTACACTTAAATAAAATAATTAATTTAAAATTATTATTACACTAATTTAACCCAAATTATCCTTACTTTAATTTAAACTAATTTGACCTTATATATATAAATTATTCATACTAAATTATTTAATTTATTTTAAATTATTTTTAACAATTTAAAAAAATATATAAAAATGACTAAACGTGCACCCAAGGATTCAGGCACGCATGGGTTCCACGTGCTCGTCTGGCTTCCTCAAGCTCCCTCGTATCTAACCTCCAAATTCTACACCTGTCAGCTCTTCGAATCCCTACGTGTCCTTCTCACTCACTGAGACCCTCCTCGCGTCATTCTTTCTCTTCCACAGATCTTCCTTTGCTCTATACAGAGGCTTCCTGGGTTTCCCCTGCCATGGCTCACATCCTCACCACCGTTCTGAGTACTTCACTTGCGTTGGTTATTGTTGTATATGCTCCAGTTCGTTTTGCAGAAACAAAGTATATTGATGTGGCCACTGACAAGATCCAGGACCTAGTGTCCAGTCTCCTTGAAATGTTGGGAACCAATCCCCTATCTGTACACTTTGCAGAGCTCGCCCTCATCTATGGTAAGGGGTACGATTCAGTCCGCCAGTTGTGCACAGTTTCAGTACCTTCATGAAGAACGTCGGGTTATTCGAATCGGGAATTTACATAAACCTTCCTTACGCTGTGGTAATGAATGGTGATTTCTTCTTTTGAAACCAAATGATTTGCTTGTAATTCCAGCCCTGTACGGATTTTGGTACTTTGCTTTCAATTAATTTCATTTATATTTATAAATTTATTCGTCTGTGCATATGTATGTAGTTAGCTGCATATACATTGCCTTCCGTTTTGCTCACGGCCCTTTGCTCCTAACTGTGAAATTCCCCACTTAAATTTCGGGTTTCGGGGTTTCCTTATGCCAGATGCCGAGAGTCTCCTACCCTCACGGACTCCCGATCTCTGATATGCCGATGCGCTACCTTCTAGCTTTAGCCCTCCCTTGGCTATGCTTTGGTCCATGTGACCCTATCCTATGTGACCGTAGTCCTATTTCTGTCGGGATTCGGGGTTTCACGACTTTCACTGTCACGAACCTCTGTCCTCCCAGACTGTCGATTACCGATATGCCGATACGGTACTTGTGTGTTAGCCCTTCGGGCTAAATTCCTGGTCCATATGACCATTATACCCCAAGGCCACAACCTTGTCCCTTATCGGGGTTTCGGATATCGCAATATCAAATTGCATGAACCCCGTGTCTACGGAATTCTCAATATCCCGATACCCGATGCACCTCTTCCTTGTGCATTCGCCCCTTTTCATCTAGGCCGAGGTCCATGCGACCTGTTCCTATGTGAACGTAGTCTTATGGCTCCTCATCGGGGTTTCGGTCCTCCTCGTGCAAGAATTTCTTCACTTCAAATTTCTCGATGCCTTTTAGCGTTTACCTTTGGCCAACGAATGGTTAAAATTTTTACAAAAGTATAAAGTTTCCAGCGCCCCCTTAAATTTTTTATTTAACGTGGGTTATAACCTTTACTTTTGCGAGTTAACTGTTAATGAAATCGGGATTCGGGATTTCCCGTATCAAAGAATCGGTGTACATTGAATCATGAAACCCCGATCTCTGATTTCGCGATGTGTTTCAGTCTTGACTAAAACGTCAATTAATTAGTCCCTCTTTTTTTTTTTTAACGAAGGTTTAAGTGTTAAGTTAATTACGTCAGGCGTTCGGGGTTCGCGAGTTCTCCTGACGTGATTTTCTCATCACCGAGAACCTTGAAATGCCGATCTCTGATGCACGTGTGAGCTCTCTCCTCCACGTCACCACTTCCTCGTGTCATTCTATCGGGTATCGCGAAATCACGACTTCTAATGCAACAATTCCTTTGTATGCAAAAAGCCCAAAATGCCGAACCCCGACTCCTTTAAATCCTTGGACATGCGTCCCTCAAAATGAACGGTTCAGATCTCATCGGGGTTCCTTGCTTTTATCGAGAATTTTTCTGTCGAAAAATCGACACTTACGCCGTCGTGATCCGCTGTCCTCATGGATGCCTGATTCCTGATCCCCGATGGTACCTTTCTCTACTCCTTAGCTCCCTCCGGCTAACTCCTTTCTCATACGACCTGCTAGTCCACAAGACCACAGTCCTTTCCCTTATCGGAGTTTCGGTGTTCACGAGTTCGCGAATCCAAAACCTATGAGTTCCGGGACTTGTCTTTTCCCGAACCCCGATCTGTGATCGTTCGGTGTGGGGCGACACCTGTCCACCACTCTAACCCTGGTGGTCCCCACTCTATCCTTGTACCCGTCGGGAAATTGCGTATCGGGGTATCGTGATTCCCGTTGTCATGTGCATGGGACTTTCAATTCCCCGATCTCCGACTCTGCGGGATCTCCTGGTACGTGTCCCCGCTGTTTGGACGGCTCTGATCCTATCGGGAAATCGTGGATCGCGATTCCTTGACACAATGGTTCTACACTCCTAAAATTCCCGATGGGTAAAATCCCGATACCTCCCCAGAATGCTGACGCGTGTCCCTACTGAGATCAACGGCTGGGATCCGTTCTCGGGATTTTGGGAACCATAAGGTCTCGATTCTCTGACTTAACAAAACCCTGATGACTCTGATATCTCGATGACTCTTCCGAGACTCCTCCTCTGCACAATAGGGCTTAAACCCTGCGCAACTTCTCGTGATCTAACGGCTAACAGGATTTCGCCCGAGATCTGATGGCTCAGATCCGTTCTCCCACGTAATAGACAGCTCTCCTTCGGGATAATCAATTAGTCGCATAAAACATTACGTAGTGTTAAATTTGCTTTCTAGGAAAGGTTAAAATTTGTATGGGTCTATAGTTCCTGGGATTCTTCATTATTTAAAATTTTACTGAGGCTAGTACAGGCAACTAGTTTACACTGTTCCCGTGCGATACAAGTCTTCTAAATTTCTTTTGTCCGACTGCGCATTGGCAGTTCCTTATTTAGGTAAGTTCGAGGTGAAGTAGGCCTTTTTAAGGTCTTGCAAAAGTCCTATTGCATTTTATATAGTATAATTCATGTAGTTATTGGATCTTGCCAACTTCAAGCCTTCGATAGAAGCTTCCCTCGACATTTTCATTGATTTCAGGTGTCTATTCCACCTGAAACTTCATTGACAAGTATTGCTCAAAATAAAATTAAGTTATCATCTCCGTTTTTCATGCTTAATAGCTTTATTCAGGTTGCTTTAAGGGTAGCCATATCATGGGAGGTGATCCTTCAAACTATCTGGTTTGCTTCCACTATTTTAAAGGCATTCCTTTGAATATTCAGACTAAAACTGTAGTGACCACACATGATCCAGTTAAAGGGTATTGCCTAAAGTGGTTACTTGTGATATATGAGATTATTGCTTGGGTAATATAAGGGTGCTACCTTCTGTATATTTTCAAATACTATATCAGTCATATTGGGTCAAACTGAACGTGTTTTGTTTGTAGTTTAAGCGTGGCTGGAGTTAACACTCGGGGTTTTGGCCCATAGGCCCAAATTTTGAACTAAGATGCTCTGATACCATATGTAACATCCAAATAATTCTAAACATCATTAAGTTTCATAAACAATTTATTTTATAAACCGAAACAATAACTTCATAGCATAATATTGATTTTCATAACAGCAACTTCAGTAACTTAGATTTATCAATTAATACTGATTTCATGGAAGAATGAAATAAATACATAACTTAACAAGTACCTGGTTCTGATGCTAATTTCTGTTGCCTCTTTGCCTTGCTGCTGCCTTCCTGCTACCTGATACACAGATCAACCCTGCCACAAACAAGAAAATAACTGCCCAAAACTACTGTCCTCCCTGCCAACTAGGAAAACTACCTAGCTCCAGGATATCTATGGATATCCTGGCCCTCAGTGCCCAAAACCTCCAGCAACTCGGTGCATCAACTGATCAAAAGTCACAACCAGAAACTCTCTGCTCACAGCAAATTCCTTAGTCCTCCGAATCCCTCCTTCGTCGAATGAATCCCCCACGTAAACCTTCCTTCCTCCCTTATCCCTCCTCCACCGACTCCTGCAGTTACTTCTTCAACCACCTCCGTGCATGTCCCTTCCCTTCCTTTAATGTTTTATCTTCTCGGGAGTCATAGGCTCCCTCTCTGCATACGCAACCATTTTATAACATTTCTTTTTTTTTTGATCTTTTAAATTTATTTCTCAGGTCATTAAATGTGATCTGTAATTAAATTATTACTTAGTTAACCACAATTATTTTCCTTAATTAATTTTACTTTATAATCTTTAACATTTATCCAACTAAGATCGTTACAGATATCCTTTGTTCCCTCAGTCACCTATAGATATTCAATATGCTCAAGTGTGATATAAAATGAGAGAGTCTTGCCTCTTATTTATACTCTCCAAAAATCTTCCTTAGAAACATCTTCTAGGTCACTTAACCCATTTCTAGGTCACTTAACCTATTTTCCTTATTTTTAGGGTTAACCACTTTCCATAATTAGAAAGTTCTCCATTACTTTATCATTTAAATAATCCTCGGCTTTGTCACCTCACTTTATCATTTAAATAATCTTCTTTGATTTTGTCACTTCACTTTATTATTTAAATAATCCTTCTTGACTTTGTCACTTTACTTTATCATTTAAATAATGATTTCTTCTTTGCAAGCTCTTTGACTTCTTTGACCTTTTGGGGCTTCAAGCCAACATATGAGGTTCCTCCAACTTTGTAAGGCCATAACTCTCAAACCGTGAAATATTCTTGCCTTCAAATATATCAAAACTCATACCATTATCCATCAAACAAACTTTGGTCCATTACCCAAACCTGGGTTCTCCAACTTCTCATGGCCATAACTCTCTAACCATGAGGAGTTATGTGACGTTCCACATACCACCAGAAATGAAATGATATGTACTATCCATATAGAATAGTCTTACCTTCAAATATATTAAAACTCATACCATTGTACATGAAACAACCTTGGGTCCATTACCCAAACCTTTGTGCTACCGAACTTTCTCCAAGGGTTGAGATTAATCACTAAGGGTTGACATCAATCTACAATATCACTCTCCAATAGTTGACATCAATGAAAACCAACTATCCATCAACCTAAGCCAATTGTTTGACAAGTAATACTAAGAAAATCTTAAAATAAAAGAAACAATAAAACATTATCAAACCATGCACCTTTGTATCTCATTGTATTTACTTAACCATTCACAATAAAGTATTTAGGTATTCCACAACATCAATTAACCTTAATATGCTCAACATGATTAGATTACAACCATAATCTCTTAATCATATCAAATTACAATGGATATAAGACCATGAGCTATAGTCACCCAAGAAAACCCATAAAATACACTTATAATGACATTTGAAAAATAAAGAACCAAACATGTCGAGATGAAGAGCCAAACATGTCGAGATGAACAAACTATACATGTAAAGTAAAACACATCCAACATCCCACATGTCCACGTATCAGCCTATTCTTTATTGCTTATCTTTCAAGGCACACTCTTGATATCATTCTTGTTACTAAGTGACTCCCCTACTCGCATAGTAAACTTTAGTTTCAAAATTTTAAGATATTGGAACCTTTTTGGACCACCTACCCCCAATATCCTAATATATTGTAACTATGAGAGTTGTTTAAGAAGGCCTATTAGTCCCTACGACCTCTAGCGAATTGAAGCTAATGTCGAGATCATAAGGCAATGATTCTTCAAAATATCGTTGGATTACAAGATGGAATTAAATGGTTTATTTTAAGGATTGTTGTATGTAATAAGTGAGATGAAATTGTTGAAATTGAAAATTGCTTAAAATGAAATCATTGAAATGAAAAAGTGCATTCAAACAAATTAAGATATCTTTGTGTTTATTATTTCAAATAATTTTAACCATGAGCAAAATATTAAGTAAACAATTACTAATCATGACCAATCATCATACAAAAGGGATAACCGCTGAAATATGATCCAACAAACTCTAACCAATCTTAAAATTCCAAAATTTAATATAAAACAAGCATAATGAAAATACACTGAATTTCAAATGGAAAGTAAAATTCTACTTTCTATATATAAAATTTAATGAGGTCGAAATCACTCTCAAATATTCTGAACAATAAAAAAATATATAAAAATTTAAGTAAAAGGAATATAAATAATAAATTACATAAATCCAAAATTTTACATAAAACAAACATAATAAAAATCTGAAACATACCAAATTCCACTAAATTGTAAGTAGAAATTGAAATCCTGCTTGCCATATATGAAGTTCAATGAAATCACACCTCTCAAATATGGAACATATAAAAATTTAACACACGCAATAAAAATTTGAAGCAAAGTCTAAACCACTTTCAAACATCGTGTAACAATAAATGATTATATAAAAATTCAAGTAAAAGGGAAATGGGAAATAAATACGAAAATAAGAGACACAATATATTATCTTTTAAACCTAAATTAACAGCACAACTCCGCTGAGAAGGGCAACCAGAAACACAACGTGAGCACACAAGATTTTATGGAAGTAAAGTGGCATAGCAGTTCACTTGTTTCTTTCTCTTTAATTATCTGTTTGTTTCTCTTTACAAAACAAAAGAAAATGGCTATTTTAAAGCTTTGAATGGGAAAAAGGAGACAAAGGCAGAAGTTTGATGGAATATCGATTTGAAAATGGCAAATTCTGAGAAAACTCTGGAATGAAATCAACTAATGAATATAGATGACAAATTTTGATACTCATATGTATTCTTCCACATTGACACTTTCACTCGGTATAAAAATTTCAAGTTGCCTTAACTGAGCTGAAGTGGCACACCATTCAAATTCAATGAAACTGAAAAAGGCACACCAGACAAATTCAACGAAACAAGTAACCGAAAAATCTTGCTTGAAAATCACTGCACTTAAGAAGACAGCTACAGGAAACTTCAATTACTTGCAATATTACCTTTGTTGTGACCTTAAACAATTTGAATGAAGAGAAACTGGCAATCACTCATCCTTTCCAAATTCAGTTTAAATTACAGAACGTGTCCAAGAACAATTGAGGAGAAAACACTCCCAAGAATGAAAAGGAAAAAATATGGAACTATTAATTGCAATGAGAAGAACAGTAAGGTTCCATAGGATATTCTGGATCTGGCAGAACAATTTAAGTAGGGCACAACGTTAGACTATTTGATTGCAAGTACTCGTAGTATAACAACAAAATCGAGAATAGAGTCATAAGGTTCATCAACATTGAGATATCCATTGTCTCCTCTTAAATTTGATGATGAAAAACAATATGAACCTAATGGCACATTGATTTTTCATTCATGCACGTTCCACAGAAAACCATGGCTTATGTGGAATACAAGAGAGTGATGTATAAGTGCCTAATACCCATTTTGAGGATGGCATGTATTTAAACAATCTATTTAATGAATTGCCAAAACAATGAAGACATGTATAAGTGCTTAATACCCATTTTGAGGATGGCATGTATTTAAATAATCATTTTAATGAATTGCCAAAACACTGAAAGGTGTTAATGAATTGCCAAGTCTTTGCAATTAATCTTACAAGCTTAACTATATGGATGTCATCATCAATGACACATTAAAACAGATCTAGATATGCAATCTGCTCAATATAATATTTCAAAACATAGATCTGCAATCTGCTCAATATAATATTTTAAAACATCTCATTTTCATGTTGAATATGATTATATATATAATATAATGTTTGCATAAATTTATTTGAACAACTTCATTGGAAGAGCATCAACAATATGGAAATCTTTTAGAGTTACAATTTTCACAAATTAAATGTATAGATTTAGTCATTTGATGTAGCTGCATCATTCTTAGTTCCACTTGTATTTCCAATGAACTTGGATATGCTTCGTGTTGGTCTCATTTTCTCACCAAATCCTCTTTGAGCCTTTCCAACATCATTGCCACATCTCTCATAGTTGGTCGTTTTTCAGGTAAATCCTTTGAACATAGCAAACCAATATGCAGAAAATAAAGTAGACATTTATATAAATCATTTTTTTCAAATGCATCTCCATCCACCTCCCTTAAAAGGTTGTTGTCAATTACCTCATTCACTGATGCAAAGTTCACCCAATTGTGTAGATTAAGGTCTTCAACAAACATGGCATTAGTTGGTCTTTTTCTAGTAATCATTTCCAATAACATAATGCCGTAACTATAAACATCTCCTTTGGTGGAAATTGTCTGGCCCAATCCATACTCTACATTTGAAGAAACTCTAATCAAATTTTATTCAACCAATCTATACAAAAAATAAAAATAAAAATAAATTCAAGTAAATTGATGGTTTGAAAAGTCATACTTGGGGCAATGTATCCCATAGATCCATTAAGAGAAAGTGTTGAAGCAAATAACTTGGTAGAGGTTGCACCGATTAATCTAGCAATCCCAAAATCTGTTACTTGGCCTGACATGTCTTCATCCAAAAGAACATTTTTGGGATTTATATCACAATGCACTACTTGAACAGGAGAATCGTGATGAAGGTATTCCATAGCATGGGATAAATCTATGGCAACGCCTAAAAGTGTTTCAAACGCCAATTCACATGCTTTCTCACCATTGTTGTCATCTCTATTAGGATATAAATGCTTCTCTAAGCTTCCATTACACATAAACTCAAACACTAAACCTTTGAAATGGAAGTTCAAACATGAGGTTATGATTCTCACAATATTTCGATGTCGAATATTTTGAAAGACCTTACATTCTACTTCAAAACTCTTCTTGGCTCGTTATTTTGCAAATTGGAAACTTTCACAGCTAGAAGTGTCCCATCAGTGAAAATTCCTTTGTACACTGATCCAAAACTACCTTTCCCCAACAAGTTCGCCCCATCAAATCCATTTGTTGCTAAGGAAAGCTCTTGATATGAGATTCTTCAGTGCTCTAGTTTTTGGAAAATAGCTTGTGGAAAATGAAAGCTTTGTATTTGCAACTTCCTTCTCCATGTAAATGCTAAAAGTAGACAACATAACATAAAACCCATAGCAACAACAATTGGCAACAATATGTTTTTCAAAACATTAAAATGGCTTCTTGATGTTGGGCATGCATGTAATGAAAATACTTGTGGTCCACACAAACCAAGGTTTCCAACTAAGGATATGGTTTGATTTGTTGAAAATCCTTCTCTGGATACTTCACCTTTTAGCTTGTTAAAAGACAAATTTAAATGTTGAAGCATTTTCATCTTCTCGAGAGCCACTGGTATTGTACCTAATAAGGAGTTTGAAGAGAGATCTAGGAGCATGATATTTTTCAAATTTCCAAGTGAATCTAGATTAGAACCTTGGAAGTCATTTCGAGATAAATTCAATGATTGTAGGGCAAGGAAATTTCCAAGTATTGCTGGAATGAGACCAGTCAATTGATTGCCAGAAATTTCTATAGCTTGAGCCTTTTCAATCTTACTAATCTCTCGAGGTAATGAGCCTTCTAATAAATTCCATGACAAATTCAAATAAAAGTGTAGATTATAAATCCCAGAAATTTCATGTGGTATGCTTCCAGTAAGTTCATTGTGAGATAAGTCAAGCAATCCCAAATTTGTGCACTCTCCTAAAGTAGCAGGTATCTTATCTGATAAGAAGTTGTGATGAAGATAAAGCATTCTTAGTTATGGAAGGTAGAACAAGGAAATCAGAATTCTTCTAGAAAGCATGTTTCTACTAAAGTCTAGGAGAACGAGATGTTTTAATGGTTTAAAGTCATGTGGAATGTTTCCTTCCAATAGATTGCTTTGTTAAAATAATGTAACTGCGAAAAGCATTCTTATTATTATTTTATTATTGGATTAAATCCCCATTGTGGATTAATCATGTCATTATTATTATTATTGTCATTGGATTAATCCCCATTGAGGATTAATCATGTCAGTAATTGTATAAAGACCAAATCCCCTTTTGCGGATTGGTCATCGGACAATTACAAAGGACAGAATAAGAAGTTGGCCCCAACAATAATTATGGAAGACCCAGAATTAATTAAAGGCAGGTTTACCCACCCAGAGTGAGAGGTCGGCCCTGCCAATTGTGACCTTTCACACGTGCCAGTCTGGTATAAATAAGAGGCTAGCACCTCACTTCAAACACACAACTCACTTGCTCATTTCTCTTATGAGGCAAGTTGCAATTACCAGTTGGAGAGAGGGAGAAGAGTGGTGCATCTCTTGGAGAGGACTATCTATATTGGTTTGAGTTATCTCTTGAACATTGTATAAGCTATTTATGATAAGGAAGTTTTTGCTGGGTTTTCTTCCCCTAGAGGGTT
>ML778503.1:1033308-1076880 GCA_009831015.1 Picea engelmannii | reverse complement strand
TAAACAAGTTACTAATGTTGTGGTACATGAAAGGGACTATGTCGTCTCATTGACATGGAACCGTCACGACTCGCATTACTAAGTTGTTTAATTATAGTATTATGATGACCAAACTGAAAACCAAGATGAATATGACTTATGGCACACCTAATGTCTACTCTGTTAAACTCTAACATTAAATTATCATATGTGCCAAGTGGGAGAATGTAAGACTAATTTCTCGAATTAGTTTTTGACCCATATGAACAGACAGAACGTGTTGGCAGCCGGATGTGTTGGTAGCCGTTACAGTTCTACGAAACAGTTACGAACAGTTCTTGGTAACAGTTTTTGAAACGGTGTCGAATCTCCTACTTTGATGGACAGGTGGAGTATAACGGTCTTGGGGAAACCGGTCCTCTCTCTGCCCATAAAAGAACCCTCAGTTTACCCATCTGATCGATCTGAAGGCGTATGGCAGCAGGGTAAGAGAGAGAAATCGATTTCCAGTCTGTGCAGAGGGTTTCAACAGAGGGTTTTGTGCAAACTCGATTTCTGTTTTGAACAAGAGGAACAACTCGTAGCCGCAAGAGGAACAACTCGTAGCAAGAGGAACAGAGGATTCGATTAGCAAATGGATCCAGGTTCGAATTTATTCCGTTGTATTAAGAAAGAAATTTAACATCTATCCCATATGAAGATCTAATAACTCAAATTATCAAGGAAACTATTCATTCTTTATAAGCAATGTACAGAAAATTTGATAAAATAGATATATTTTTGTTGAATATAAACTTATTAATAAAATTCTTACACACCTATAAATTATTATTTTTCTCCTTGTAAAAATAACATGCATTCAAGTGGGGTTATTCTCTATGTCTAAAATTCTATTTAATGTCAAAATCTAAAAAATCAAAATATTGTATTAAAATATTTTATTTAATGTTAAAATTTTAAAAATCAACTTATAAAAGTATTGTATTAAAATATTATATCTAATGTAAAAATATGACAAACTAAATTGTCAAAACATTGTATTAAAATAAGAGATCCACTAAAATTTCTAATCTTAAAATCTAACAAATTAAATTGTCAAAATATGCATTAAAATATTCATTCCACTAGATTTAATGTTAAATTGATCAAATTAAATTGTCAAAACATTGCACTAAAATTTTCATTCCCCTATAACCAAAATCGACTTAACTTTTATCTAATACTAACATTTAACAAATCAAATCATGAAACTAGTGCATTAAAATTGACCTAAGAATATGCATTTAAGTGGAATTATTATATATGTTTGAAATTCTATCTAATCTCAAAATTTAACAAATCAAATTAACAAAAAATTGCATTAAAATATTTATTTTACTAGAACCAATACCTAAATTATCTAATATTAACATTTAATAAATCAAATCATGAAACCGGTGCATTCAAATTGACCTAAGAATATGCTTTCAAATGGAGTTATTATATATGTTTGAAATTTTATCTAATGTCAAAATTTAACAAATCAAATTAACAAGAAATTGCATTAAAATATTTATTTTACTAGAACCAATACCTAAATTTACCTAACTATTTCTAATGTCAAAATCTAATAAATCAAATTGTGAAAATATTACATTAAAATATTCATAATCAAATTGTGAAAGTATTACATTAAAATATTCATTCCTTTATAGGTATTGTACACAAAGTTTGATGAAATAAATATTCTTTGTTGAATACAAGCTTACTAATAAAATATTTGCACACTTAGTAGCTATTATATTTTAGCTATTATTTTTCTACTTATAAAAATAGTCTCAAGTTTAATGAAATAGATATACTTTGTTGAGTACAAACTTCCTAATAAAATCTTTACACACTTAGAAGCCATTATTTTTATTTTTTAGCTTTTATTTTTCTACTTATAAAATTAGTGTGCATTCAAGGGGATTTGTCTAATATCAAAATCTAAAAAATCAAATTATGTAAGCATTGTATTAAAATAATATGTTTAACATCAAAATCTAACAAATCAAATTATAAAAACATTGCATTAAAATATTCAATCTTCTAAAACTTTATCTAATATCAAAATCTAACAAATCAAATTGTTAAATTTAATGTCAAAATCTAACAAATCAAATTGTCAAAGCATTACATTAAAATATGCATTCAGCTAGAACCAATATCTAAATCTAATGTCAAAATCTAACAAATAAAATTGTCAAAATATTACATTAAAATATTCATTCTACTTGAAAATCACCCTAACTTTATTAATGTCAAAATCTAACAAATCAAATTATCAAAGCATTGTTATTGTATTCAAATATCCATTCTACTATCTAAGTTTATCTAACATTGAAATTTAACAAATCAAATTGTCAAAACATTTCATTAAAATATCTATACAACTAGACTTTATGTAAAGTTGAAATCTAACAAACCAAATTTTCAAAACATTTCATTAAAATATCTGTTTAACTAAACTTTATCTAATATTTGAAATCTAACAAATCAAATTGTCAAAGCATATCATTTAAATATATATTCATTTAGAATTTATCTTATATTCAAATCTAACAAATCAAATTTTCAAAACAATGTCAAAATCTAACAAAGTATTACATTAAAATATCCATTTCTTATTAATAATTTACACAAAGTTTGATGAAATAAATATACTTTGTTAACTACAAAATTACTAATAAAACCCTCCCTTACACGTGTACCAACCATTATTTTCCTACTTATAAAATAAGTGTGCATTCAAGCAAGTCATTCTATATGCTTGAAATTCTATCTAATGTTATAATCTAAAAATCAAATTTTCCAAACATTGTATTAAACTATTCTATCTGATGTCAAAATCTAACAAATCAAAATTTTAATATAACATCAAAATCTAACAAAATCAAATTATCAAAACATTATTATCCCATTAAAATATTCATTAGTTAAACGTTATCTAATATTGAAATGTAACAAATTAAATTGTCAAAGCATTGCATTAAAATATCTAATGTAATATCCATTTTGCTAGACTTTATCTAATGTCGAAATCTAACCAATCAAATTGGTAAAGTATTGCATTAAAATATCTATTAAACGAGACTTTAGACTTTATTTAATGTGGAAATCTATCAAATAAAATCGTTAAAGCATTGCATTAAATTATCTACTGTTATTACATTAAAATATCTATTTAAAATATCTATTAAACGAGACTTTAGACTTTATTTAATGTGGAAATCTATCAAATAAAATCGTTAAAGCATTGCATTAAATTATCTACTGTTATTACATTAAAATATCCATTCAACTAGACTTTACCTAATGCTGAAATCTAACACAATATCTATATGTAAAAATCTAACGAGTCAAATGGTCAAAACATTGCATTAAAATATTTACTATTACATTAAAATATATATTCCATTACATTACAATATCTATTCAACTAAACTTTACCTAATATAGAAATCTAACAAAATATATATTCAATTAAATTTTATTTAATGTGGAAATATAACTAATCAAATTGTCAAAGCAGTGCATTAAAATATCTATTGCTATTACATTAAAATATATATTTAATTAAACTTCATCTAATATCAAAATCTAACAAATCAAATTATCAAAATCAAAACATGTACATTGCATTAGTAATCTAATATCCAAATCTAACAAATTAAATTATTAAAGCATTGCATTAGTAGTCTAATATCCAAATCTAACAAATTAAATTATCAAAACATCGCATTAATAGTCTAATATCCAAATCTAACAAATTAAATTAGCAAAGCATCGCATTAAAATATCTATTCAAAGCATACATTTCATTGGTAATCTAATATCCGAATCTAACAAAATAAATTATCAATGCATTGCATTAGTAATCTAATATCCAAATCTAACCAATTAAATTATCAAAACATTGCATTAGTAAACAAATTAAATTATCAAAGCATTGCATTAGTAATTTAAAGGATTGCATTAGAATATATATTCGGCTAGAACCAACTTGATCCAATACCTTAATCAAGCTACTAGCTTTATGACTGACCCTGCGAAGCCATTGAGGACCCGGGTTATCCAGGTGATCTAGGCCATCATACTCTCCTCTCTTTAGATCGCCTCAAGTCCTAGAGTGATATAGGGTACTTCTGGAGAAGGGTGACTACGTGCTCCACTATTCTCACAGCGCAGTTCTGTCACTGATGCCACACTACTGTCTTCCCGGTTATTATCCCTGTTTTTGTCTTCTTGCTCAGTCATCTGACATTTTGAAACCAAGCCCGATCTGTCTCCTCCTTTTTCTGCAGTTGTATCTACCTGAGACCTCTCCTTTTCACCACATCTGGCCCACCTACTATTCTTCCATCCGAATCTGCCTTTTTACTAGAAAACGGTGGGTCGCCTGAATCCCCACAATGGACTCACGGACTGATCCACTGGTGGTATCTTCCGATGATCCCTACTGGAGTTAGGAAGGACTCTTTGAAAAGGTGGATGCACTCATTTCGAACAGACAGCATTTTCCCTCCATTTCCCCTTTTTCAAAAACTCACTCTACTCCCGCTGTATCCCCTGTTGAACAGTCTTTCTCTCCAGAGTTTATTCCACTAGCATCTGATAGATCCATCCCTGCCTCCACTGTCCCTCCTCCTAGCCAAATATCGACAGATAGACGAAATAGTCGAAAAGTTTGGAAATCAAAAAGAAAGTCGGCTCGACTGGTGCTGGGTGACGGTGTGGGTCTGGAGGACCTGTGCAAAATGTCAACATGCGCTCTAGTTGGCAGGATATCTTATAAGAGTTTGAATCCACAGCCACTGGAGGAATGGATTGAGAAATCTTGGTTCCCTCTCCTGGGATACTCGCCGTTGGTGCAATATCTAAAAAAAGGTTGGTTATGTTTTCACTGTAATTCTCCGATTGATGCATCTCTTTTACTGTCCTCCCACTGGCCATTCGGTGGTAGTAGCCTCATGCTCAAGCGCTGGAAGCTGTCTTTTAACCCAGATTCCGATTATTTTACACAAAGACATCTTTGGGTGCTTCTCCCGGGACTCCCACTACACCTCTGGAATGTAGGAGCCCTGACATCTATCGGTAACTCTTTAGGAAATTTTATAGCTCTAGACACACAGTCACTCAACAGTTCTTTGAGGACATTGGGCAAAGTACTAGTTGAAATAGATATTACTAAAGGTCTGTCTGAAACCTTGGTGATTGACTGGAGGGGGTGAAAGATACTTCAGAAGCTGGACTACCTCGGGATCCCATTTACATTTAATCTTTGCCAGGAAACCAGTCATCTTCGTAGATCCTGTCCCGGTAAGCCCTCTCTAGAAACCTCGGAAGACTCTGAACTCTACCTCAACCCACCGGAATACCCCTCTACAGATCCAGCGCTAGATCATCTAGAAGTTCCTTTTGCCTCTCCCACTATTCTAGATCATTCTGTTGAGGCCACTCCGCGGTCCATTATACTCCAGCTCTGCCCGGTTCTCTACTCTTCTCTCACTACGTCTGAAAAAGAATCCATCGATAAATACACTTGGCTCACTCCTAACAATAGTTCATCGCCTCCCTATCCAGAAGCCGAGCAGATTTCTCTACCTGACTCCTCTCTCCCCTTTGCCTCAGCCTCCCTCCCAAATCCTGTAATTGATGCGAACCCTTGTAACTTTTCCCCCCATCCGAACCCGCTATCCTCCTCTCCACAGACTGCACACACAAGCACCCCTCACTCCCTTATGGATTTGGTTCCTACCTCTTCGGTACTTCCTGGATACAACCAGTCCGAGCAGCTGGTTGATAGTCTTTTGGAGGAGATAAATTCATTGACTCTACATTCGGGGCTATTCGGTTCCATACAGTCAGAGCAGGTGGGTGCTACTTCATTGGCGGATACAAATTTATTGACTCCATCTTCTATTCTTCCGACAAATACAGTTCATCTCCCGGTGTACCGTGGTAAGGATCTCTTCTTGCCTAGTTCAGAGGTTGGTACCTCTTCCTCCATTCCATTAGATTTGGGGACCAAGTCATATGCCTGGTCATGTGGAATCAGTTCGGAAATCTCCCCCCTCCAGACTAGAAGTTCCGGAAAAAAAAAGGAAAAAATGAACTTGCAGCATTCGGATCCAGCTCCTTCTTCCCTCGACAACAAATCCCTTAGAGCAACAAAAGCTTTGGCACGTTCCAAGTAATGTTAATACTCTCATTGAACATAAGAGGGATTGGAGGTGCCCTCAAGTCTGCCTCCTTCAGAAGATTATTAGAGAGCTCAAAGCCTGATATCTTATTTCTCCAGGAAACCCTCTCGACTAACCAAAAATCCAGAGATTTTGTGCATTTATTTCGCCCTTCGTGGGTCTTGGCAGCTGCAAATTCTATTGGAACTTCCGAAGGTCTGCTGGTGGCTTGGGATCCCAGCCTTTATAACTTCAGAACCTACCTTTCTAGTGGAGGTATCCTGATCCTCGACCATTGTTTGGCTTCCAAGCAGGATGTTGCTTTATTAAATTTGTATGGGCCCTGTGTAGATAAACAGAGCTTTTGGTCTAATCTTGATTCTATCGGTCTTCCTTACCAAACCTCATCATTGGTGGAGATATTAATTTAATACTTTTGGCAGACGAAAATTGGGGAGGTACTTTCCTGCCAGGTTCTTCAGAAGCTCTCTTCAAAAGGATCTTTGATACAAATAACCTGATTGATATTCGGCCATGTCGACTTACACCGACTTGGAGAAATGGGAGGACTGGACCTGCTGCTATCGCCAAAAGACTAGACCACTTCTTGGTTGTTGAGAGTATCGTTTCCTCATCGGGTTTTCCATCATCTTGGGTTGAGTTTCCTTTTGTGTCTGACCATGCGCCTGTCCTTCTTCAGTTGAGGCTTCCAATGCTACAACCTTGTCCACCATTTAAGTTTAACCACCACTGGCTTACGTCCGAGGCATACTCCGATTTGGTTCATTTGGTGTGGAGGGATCCTCGCTTTCATTCTGAAGAAAATCCTCAAAGGCGCCTAGTGTGGAAACTAAAATCTCTCAAATCTAAATCGAGGGAGTGGTATCACGCATTAAGAGCTGTGCAGAAATCGAGTTTAAACAAGATGGATTCGGATATTACTCATCTTATCCACTCCTCATCTATTTCTACGTTGACTCTGGAGAAGGGGGCCACTCTAAAAAAGCTGGAAACACAGAGAGCCTCCATTCTTCTCTCGGAGGAAAACCGCAGGAGGCTACAAAGCCGTGAGACCTGGTTGAAATGCGGTGATACAAACTCAAAGTTTTTTCATCATGTGGCCAGCTACAACAGAGCTAAAAAGTTTATATGGTCGATAAAAGGAAGTGGAGACGAAATCATTAGTGGTCAGAGGGCCCTCCAGGATGAAGCCGTTTCACATTTCAGTCAACTCTATAAAAAATCCAACAACCTTGATCTACAGGGGATGGTGTCCACGGCCAGCCTCTTTCCAAGCTTTGTCTCTGTTGTAGAGGCAGCTGACCTATACAAACCTGTTACCCTGTCTGAGATAAAACAAATTTTGGTTAAATTCAATTCAGAAAGAAGTCCTGGGCCTGATGGCTGGACGACTGAATTTTTTTGTTTCTTTTTCGATCTGGTTGGTCTGGATCTTCTTCAGATGGTGGAAGATACCCATATCACTGGAAAGATAGTGGGTAGTCTCAATTCAACATTTTTAGTATTAATTCCAAAAGAAAGTAATCCTCTCTCCTACAGTGACTTCCGTCCGATATCACTCTGCAACCTCATTTACAAGCTAATATCTAAGGTCATTTCAAACCGGATCAAGCCATTCCTAGAGAGGAGGCTCTCACTAGAGCAGTTGGGTTTCTTAAGGGGCAGGAGGATTCAGGAAGCGATTGGAGCTGCACATGAAGGTATCCACAGTATCAAAAAGTATAAACAAAAATCTCTGGTTATGAAATTAGATCTCAAACAAGCGTTTGACTGTATTGATTGGGAGTTCCTAAGATTGATTCTTTTCTCAGCTGGGTTTGGTGTTTTTCTCATCGATTGGATCATGTCTTGTGTCTCTAGCGCTAATTTTGTTGTACTGATAAATGGTGAGGCATCTAGTTTCTTCAAAAGTGAGAGGGGTCTCCGCCAAGGATGCCCTCTCTCCCCTTATCTCTTTATTCTGATTATGGAAGGTCTCAGCCTTCTTCTCAAACAAAAACTCTCTGAGCAACTCATCTCCGGCATAAAGGTCTCAAAACTTATAAAATTACTACATCTCTTATTTGTGGATGAAGTTCTTCTCTTGTCAAAGGCAGTTTTATCGGAGTGGTTGGTTATCCTCGAGGTTCTGCAGCTGTTCTGTTCTGTCTCTGGTTTATCCATAAATTTCTCCAAATCTACGGTCTATCACTGGGGTCTTTCGGATGCTGAACTGCTCATTCTCAAGGAATCAGTTCCATACACCTTTGTAAACCTGAGTGAAGGCTTCAGGTATCTCAGATTTCAGTTGAAATTGGGTACATCCACCCCGGATGATTGGAAAGGGCTGGTGGCACATTTTGAAAGAAGGATAAATTTTTGGTGTAACAAATGGCTGTCCCTGGGGGGCCGTTACATCCTGATTAAGTCGATTCTGGAAAGTCTTCCTATTTTCTGGATGTATCTGGAAAAAATACCAAACAAGATCATTATACTTTTACGAAGACTCATCTCAGATTTTCTGTGGAATAGTCAACCTGGTCACTTTTGCTTTCACCTGTGCAACTGGGTCGAACTGTCAAAACCTAGGAAATATGGGGGCTGGGGGCTCATGAACTTGCCCTTGTTCAATTCGGCACTCCTAGAAAATTCCTTTTGGAGAGCAGCGTCCATTGACAGTATCTGGCATCGGATTATAGCAGACTAATATTTGGGATCCTTACCTCTTGCTAGATGGATCCGCAAGCCCGCTTTTCAGATGAGAAAGTCTTCTCCCTTCTGGAAAAGTTTGGTTTCTTCTATTCCAGTTATTCTTCATTGGCTTGTATGGAACCCAGGAGATGGGACTGAGATTCGTATAGGTGATGACAAAATCCTTGGCTTGGGCGACCGGTCCCTTCTTTCCTTGGAGCTGTGGTCTCATCTCCGGCAACAAAATATAAATTTCTTGCACAGGTTAAAATTCAGCCAGGGTGCCGCGCCCTTCCAGATAATTGGCTGGACAGTGGGGATTTACAACTAAGAAACCAAACAGTGATGGAGTGGGACCACTATACCTCGGCCCTCAAAGAAGCTGGAGTCTCACACTCCCCTTGTTCAAATACTCTAAGTTGGGCCGGGGGAGATGCAACGGGTAATTTGACAGTCAAGAACATATATAATGCACTTCTCAATCAGCGTTATTTCATTTTGGATAGCTCGTGGCTTACACATGTTTGGCGTTGGGAGATGCCACTAAAGATTAAGTAATTCTTTTGGCTCGCTGGGAAGGAAAAAACTCTTACTTGGGACTTGTTACGCAAGAGGGGTTGGGAGGGGCCGGGTATCTGCCTCCTCTGTTGCAGAGAGACCGAAGACATACATCATTTACTGGTCCATTGTTCTTTCACACAGTTGGTTTGGTCACATGTGCTTTTTCACCTTTCACTTCTTTCAACTTGGAGCGGCACCTCCCTCACAAATTGTTATACTAATTGGCTGGCTCAAACCGTGGCTCCAAAGACATTACCAGCTCTTGTTTCCTGGAAAATTTGGAAGGCCCGTAATCATACCACCTTTGACACTGGTCCCCCTTCTCTGCATGCGGTGATTCAAAAGGTATTGATCACCTTCAATTGGAAACAACCTCCGCAATTGCTTCCAAAATTTAAAGTCTACGATTTAAATTTGCTGGATGGCTACACAGTAGCATGCTTCGATGGTGCTGATATGTCCAATGGTGGCTGTTGTGGTGTGGGGGGTTTCTTCAAAACCCACCCTTCTAGGACTACAATGTGGTTCTTAAATTGCGGTGAAGGCACTAATAATAAAGCTGAGCTTTTGGGCTTATGGGCTGCCCTCTATCTCGCCTCCTGCTGGTCCATAAGTCACCTTCACATCCTTGGTGATTCTCACATTATCATTGATTGGATTTCTCATAAGTCCAAGCTCCAATCAGTCCATAATGATAGCTGGAAGTTTAAAACGATGGAGCTGTCCAAAACTTTCGCCGACATCAACTTTCATCATATCCCAAGATCTCAAAATAGAGAGGCGGATGCCCTCTCAAAAAGGGCTTTAAAGGAGGCAGTGGGAAGACTCTCAGTTTTCCATAGAGATAGTGGGATAGAGAGTCCTATCACATCATTAAACGTCTTTGAATGATGTGGGTTGCCTTTCTTTTATTGGCTGTTGGGGATCTTTGTGAGAGCCTTACTTGTTGTTTTTGATTACCTCCTCTTCTCGGCTGATCCTGATTGACGGTTATTGCTTGTATTGATCTCTCCCTGTGGGTGGGTTTACAACGCTTCGGCATTTGCTGGATGCTCTACATTGTAAAAAAAATTATACTTTATATAAATTGGAGTAATTTTCTCTTAGAAAAAAAAGCTAAATCGATGCACTTAGATGGGTTAAGTTCAACTTCTTTCCACTAACCGTGTGCAATTATCTAATAATAAAACCCTCTTTTAGTATTATTCTCTTGGCGCATGTGGGGTTGGTTCCATTAAATCCGTATATAAAGGAGTAATAAGAAATTCAATTAAAGGGGGCATACTTCATATAAATGTTAAATATGTTGCGCTTTATATACTCTAACCTCAGCTAGTTAAGACATAATCTGTGTGGTAAGGGAACACAAAATTTACTGGCATTTCATATGTGATCTCAAAAATATCATTAGAAATGTAGGTAGGTCAAAAATATAGTGTCTATGCTTAGATTGAACTTAATGAACATGCTTTTCTTTGCCAGCAAAGATGGAGAACTTTTATGAAAACATTAAGAGCTAGGGTCTATACATTTTTGAAGCACAATAACTTCTTCATATGAACTTTGATCAATGATCGATGAGTCGTGTTTTCCATAGAGAAGAGAGTCAAAAGGAATTTCAAATGAGTTCTTACGAGCCCAATTTCATTGTGAATTCCACAGTGTTTATAATCATATAAGTGCAACTTGTCTCCTTGGTGACTAATTCAAATTGAATGTTTTCATGCTTACAAACATCAAAATTGGATTTCGAAAGTTGTGTTGAGTTTGCAATCCATGAAAACTTGTAAGTAGCATGTTCTGGAAGTCACAATACCATATTTGGTCGGGACCATAAATTGTGCAGAAACATTTTTTAATGAAAGACCGAGCCTCGTTTAAAACACTTATTTTCTCAAATTATATTCAGTTTTCTCATCCTGCATGTCTATTATATAGGTTTCCAACATCCTGCATGTCTATTATATAGGTTTCCAAGACAACTCACATTGTCATGATTCATCGACATCTGACATATTTTAATCCTTGAAAGTGCTCACTGACGTCCAAAACACCTAATATCAAACACTTAGCGAAGTTGTAGATTCTCCCTAAAACACAATTCTAAGTTAACCAGAGATGCAAAATAGCTTTGATAGACTTAGATGAGGCTATATACGTTGTCACACAATTCAAAGCCAATTAAATTAAAAAGGTGCAACATCAAATTCTAAGATGCATGCAATGGGACAAATGCTAGAAAGAAAAATTATGAGGCTAATAAAAATATGAAAATGCAAATGAAACAAGCTTTCATGATTGCAAATTAAAGAAAGAAAATAAAAAATGTATCCAATAAATTATAATTTTAGTCAACAACATACAATCGTCAATCAAATTAAAAGTATGAATTCCAACTAATGATCTGAAAATAGAAGGCTGACTTGTTATGCTATGCAAGCACCCTCTACCTCATAAAATAAATCTTAACAGGACCTTGCTTCATGTGTTTAAAATATGCAAGTGGAATTATGTGTTAAGTTCTTGCTTGTTCTTGTCAATGTTTATGTGTGAGGAATGTTCTTTTAAAAGATTAATCATGTGTTATAAATCAATACACAGCCATAAAAAGTGCAGCAAATAACACATAAAAATCACAGCAATACCAAGATGATAAAGGAGTTCACCCCTCTCTGGGCTACGTCTCCTTGAGCCTCCTTCAATGGACTTGGCTCTTTGGGATTAGTTTGTCAAATTCTCATTACAAGCTGATGCTCAACTCCAATGGATTTATAGACTGTACCAATGAGTTCAGAATACATAAAAACCCCAAATTTGACTGTAAAAACTCTGCAAATGGATCTTGTCTCATCCAGCAATGACCTCTTCTACAAATGGCCTCCAAGCTTCCCTGAGCTTCAATGGAGCAAAAATGCCTGTAGAAGTCCTCCAATGGATCTGAAACCTATCCCAATGTGTCCAGAGCATAATAAACAGTCAGAAATGACTATTCAGTCTAAGAAAATGGTTAAGTGCTCATCAGAGCAATACCTCAAACAATGAGGGCTTTAATCTTCATGGAGCTTCCTCAAGCTTCAAATGTGAAAAACCTGCAAATGGGCTCTTCAAATTCCTGTGATAACATCACCAATGGACTCAGAATGTCCAAAAACCCCTAGCTGGGATTTTACAGCTCCTGATTTGGCCAAAAACTCCAAAATTTATGGCCTCTGCCATTTTTCCCCTTTCAAGCTCTGCAACTGGTTCGCCATAATGCTCCTGTCCAGAATGAAACCTAGCCTCTGAGCGTTTTCTCTCACAAAACCCAGCCTCCACGCGCGTTCCTGAAAAACATGCAATCTGTCGAACAGTTAGGGGAACTAATGCCTCCAAGATCGGAGGTGTTGGGCGCATGGGAGGCCATATGGCCATGTCCCAGCGCCAAAAGTGCTAACTGTTTGAAATGTTGAACAGGGTTGTGACACGTGTCCAGACGTGTGGTTAAATGTTGAACCAAACTCCAAATTCCCGTGCGCGTTTTAAACTATTGGTTACATGTGCAAGTCCACGGGTAATATAAATAACCCCGCGCATAAATCAACCTGCAAATACATATGTATAACATCATATGTTAATATATGAAACCATATATAAAATAAACCAACTCCCGCGCGCGTAATCATAAAAATGCCAGGTCATATGTATTGTAACACGACCGTGGGTTTACACCGTATAACCCAAACTCCCGCACATAGTTTGAATTATGGTCGTATGCCATTGCAATACAACCGTGGCCAAAGTTGAAACCCGCGCGCCATCGGAGGTAGGTCCCATGCAAGGCTCGTGTGACCGGGGGCTGTTTCAAATGCTGCGCAAATGGTCGGCTGAATACACATAACACGGTCACATTGAAACGAATATAACCGTGGGTGTAACCCACAGACCTTTCCCGCTCGCACAACTCACCGGAAGATAGGGTCATATGAAAGCGAGGTGTGACTGGGGGCTGGGGCTTAGCCCCAGCCCTACCCCCCGCTGCATAATACAAAGCTTCAATCCAAATGAATTGAAACCGGTACTCATAACAAGCAATAAAGAGCGGCGTGTTGGTTATCGGAGGTGTGTAAAGGCGTTCACCGGAGGGGAGGTCCGGGGGTCGAACCCCGCGACCTCCATAAACTTATAATTAACCAACCATAGACCAAAAATGAGGGGACACGTGGCGCCCTCCAATTGGGCCATGTGTCCTCATAACATTTGCCCAAAATATGCCACGTGTCACCATGTTACTTGTCGACAACCGACCATTGTAAATGCGCCACGTCATCAAACTGACACGTCACCTCTGCCATGCTAGCGCCACACGTACTGCTGATGTCATTTGCCACGTGGATGCTGACGTCATCGGGTGCCACGTGTCACCCTTCTGGTGGTGACACGTGTCACCTTCCAATTGGTCCAACTGTGCGCTAAAAAGTCCAAAACCACATGACACGTGGCATCACCTGGAGCTGCCACGTGTCCTGTACGGACATGCCATGCGTGTTGTATGGCCGCCACGTCAGCTGTACGGCCTGCCACGTCAGTTGTACGGCCTACCCAGTCAACATCAAAATTTTGTCTGTTTGGCTCGGCGAACAGATCATGATAACTTCTCCATACAGACTCCGTTTGCGAAAGCAAATATACCGCCGGAATCAGGAGAACGAGACGGACGCAATGGCACCATTTTCGTTGCATTCCGAGCACTTTGAAAATTGAGCATTTTTTAGACCCCTGGTCCAGATTCTGATCACGCCTTCCCATCGAAAGGATTTTGGACCCACAAAAGATTATAATCATCGATCTGAGCTTCAATACTCTTCTCCTTTCAAAGTTATATCAACAGATTCTACTTGAAAAGACTTTTCGACAATCACCTGGGTACCTTGTCATGCCCTGCTCTGCAACTGGCTATGTCCCCCAACCACTGCTCTCTGGCTGCTGCTGACACACTGTTCTCTCTGCACTTGGAAGACTGCCAGCCTTCCCACTGAGAATCAAGTCCCTCTTTCGAACTCTTTGACATTAGCAATCCGCTCTTCAATGGCTGCAAAATTTTCCTGCGACATCTTGTCACAATCCAAGAAAACCATCAATCTTGAAAATGCATTATACAAGACTGAAAAATAATGACAGCAAAGTCTTTTGCTCTTCAAGCAATTGTTGCATCTTGTGCTTCATCAAAGCACATGGTGTTTTCCTGCATTTAAGTGCACTCAAAATTGACTTACAAGTCATCCAACACAATCGACTAAAACAAGTCGAAGAACATGAACGACATAACATAGTCGTCAAGCTAAGATCGACACAAGTCGAGACTCAAGTGAAACATGTCACCCTTCCAAAATGACAAGTCTAAAAACATGATAAACAATCATGCGACAATCATGACTCATCCATGATGACAATCATCAAGTTCATTGTTTATGCATTCTCAAAACCAACTGCATATGCATAATCCTTCAACTCTCCTTCTTGTAGAAACATAGGTACTTAAACCCAAAGCATGTGGGTACTAAAGAGCTGAAAATGAAAAATGTATATGGCTGTAATAAAATGGACAACATACTCCTCTTTTACATGTTCTTGAATGAGGGGTATAACACAAGTATGCTCTCAAGTAAATGCATTCATATGCAAACTTGCCTCTACCAAAATATGACAAACTGCTGCAACTTGTGAAACTTCAACAAGAGGAAATGATAAGGCTGAAATGTGCATCTATTGCAGAAAAAATGAAAGCCTTACTTATGTAATAAATTAATCCATTTCTTACCAAGCCAACTCAATGGCGAATCCTTCTGCTGAAAGTTGTCTTCTTGTGAATCATCTTGACTCACATCAATGATGGAATCTCCGCTTCCATTCTTGTCAGTCTTTTCACCCAACTACTTCTTGTGCCGTGGATGAGAGTTTGGATGCAATGTCCAACACTGGTCAATGAGATGACCCCTCTTCTGACAATGACTGCAAATGTTTTTCATTTTCTCTTCATGTTGCCTTTGCTTGGAAAGTTTCTTGAAAATGGACTTTCTTTTCCAACACTTTGAAACACAATGGTTATTTAAACCACAGAATGTACATGGTCTTTTTCCATTGTTACATGCAGATTTATTATGCTGACCATAATCAAAAGCAACATAATTAAAGGTAGATTTATACCTTGAACATTCACCTTTATCGCCGCTTTGAGGAGGTGAATCGAAAGTGTCACAAGCTCTCTTTTGAAGACTCTCAAATCTGCTCTTGTCCTCATGGCTGTCACAACCTTTGTGTTTCACACATTTGCATTCATCTTGAACACAAGTTTTGCATGCTGAAGAGTTTGAACATTCAACCAAAGTTCTTGAACTGTCACCTTGAAAACCTTCTCGAGGAGGTGAACTTGAAACAAAAATTGTGTTTGAAACTTTTTCATTAGTTTCCTCAACCTTGGAATTTGTTTCAACAATTCTTTCATAACCAAGACCACAATATTTAGGTCTCTCTTCAACCACAATAGGCTCAACAATGCCTTGTGCATGCTTGCCTAACCCTTTACCTTCATAGCCCATTTTTAATAATAATTTGGACCCTATTCCTTTTGTGTGATTTTCAAAAACACCAAAGCTTTCTTCTTGAGAGGAATTTGAAGACAAACTGACATTACATACCTCATGTGCATGCATGTACTTGGTAAGGGTTTATTTTGCTTCTTGGAGTTGTTTCTCCATCTCCTGCAACTTTTCAAGAAGTTGTCCATTCTCCTCCTTCATGGTTACTAACTGCTCTTGAAGGACAATCCTCTCTTCCCTGTCTTTCCACAACTCTTGTACCATATCCTTCATGGTTAGCAAATCATTAAACATTTCTTTGTCAAAGAGTTTAGAATTGGAAGATGTAGGAGAACTATTCAAGTTTAAAGCTTCCTCCATATTTGCAAGACAACAAACTCCAACACAATCTTGCACAAATACCAACAGCTAAATCTCAAGCTATCATTGGCAAATACATGAGCAAAATAAACTATGCTCTGATACCAACCTGATCTGAAAATAGAAGGCTGACTTGTTATGCTATGCAAGCACCCTCTACCTCATAAAATAAATCTTAACAGGACCTTGCTTCATGTGTTTAAAATATGCAAGTGGAATTATGTGTTAAGTTCTTGCTTGTTCTTGTCAATGTTTATGTGTGAGGAATGTTCTTTTAAAATATTAATCATGTGTTATAAATCAATACACAGCCATAAAAAGTGCAGCAAATAACACATAAAAATCACAGCAATACCAAGATGATAAAGGAGTTCACCCCTCTCTGGGCTACGTCTCCTTGAGCCTCCTTCAATGGACTTGGCTCTTTGGGATTAGTTTTTCAAATGCTCATTACAAGCTGATGCTCAACTCCAATGGATTTATAGACTGTACCATTGAGTTCAAAATACATAAAAACCCCAAATTTGACTGTAAAAACTCTGCAAATGGATCTTGTCTCATCCAACAATGACCTCTTCTACAAATGGCCTCCAAGCTTCCCTGAGCTTCAATGGAGAAAAAATGCCTGTAGAAGTCCTCCAATGGATCTGAAACCTGTCCCAATGTGTCTAGAGCATAATAAACAGTCAGAAATGACTATTCAGTCTCAGAAAATGGTTAAGTGCTCATCAGAGCAATACCTCAAACAATGAGGGCTTTAATCTTCATGGAGCTTCCTCAAGCTTCAAATGTGAAAAACCTGCAAATGAACTCTTCAAATGCCTGTGATAATATCACCAATGGACTCAGAACGTCCAAAAACCCCTAGCTAGGCTTTTAAAGCTCCTGATTTGGCCAAAAACTCCAAAAGTTATGGCCTCTACCATTTTTCCCCTTTCAAGCTCTGCAACTGGTTCGCCATAATGCTCCTGTCCAGAATGAAACCTAGCCTTTGAGTGTTTTCGCTCACAAAACCCAGCCTCCACGCGTGTTCCCGAAAAACGTGCAATCTCTCAAACAGTTAGGGGAACTAATGCCTTCAAGATCGGAGGTGTTGGGCGCATGGGAGGCCATATGGCCACGTCCCAGCGCCAAAAGTGCTAACTGTTTGAAATGTTGAACAGGGCTGTGACACGTATCCAGACGTGTGGTTAAATGTTGAACCAAACTCCAAATTCCCGCGCGCGTTTTAAACTATTGGTTACATGTGCAAGTCCACGGGTAATAGAAATAACCCCGCGCATAAATCAACCTGCAAATACATATGTATAACATCATATGTTAATATATGAAACCATATATAAAATAAACCAACTCCCGCGCGCGTAATCATAAAAATGCCAGGTCATATGTATTGTAACACGACCGTGGGTTTACACCGTATAACCCAAACTCCCGCACATAGTTTGAATTATGGTCGTATGCCATTGCAATACAACCGTGGCCAAAGTTGAAACCCGCGCGCCATCGGAGGTAGGTCCCATGCAAGGCTCGTGTGACCGGGGGCTGTTTCAAATGCTGCGCAAATGGTCGGCTGAATACACATAACACGGTCACATTGAAACGAATATAACCGTGGGTGTAACCCACAGACCTTTCCCGCTCGCACAACTCACCGGAAGATAGGGTCATATGAAAGCGAGGTGTGACTGGGGGCTGGGGCTTAGCCCCAGCCCTACCCCCCGCTGCATAATACAAAGCTTCAATCCAAATGAATTGAAACCGGTACTCATAACAAGCAATAAAGAGCGGCGTGTTGGTTATCGGAGGTGTGTAAAGGCGTTCACCGGAGGGGAGGTCCGGGGGTCGAACCCCGCGACCTCCATAAACTTTTAATTAACCAACCATAGACCAAAAATGAGGGGAAACGTGGCACCCTTCGATTGGGCCACGTGTCCTCATAACATTTGCCCAAAATATGCCACATGTCACCATGTTACTTGTCGACAACCGACCAATGTAAAGGCGCCATGTCATCAAACTGACACGTCACCTCTGCCATGCCAGCGCCACGCGTACTGCTGACGTCATCTGACACATGGATGCTGACGTCATCGGGTGCCACGTGTCACCCTTCTGGTGGTGACACGTGTCACCTTCCAATTGGTCCAACTGTGCGCTAAAAAGTCCAAAACTGCATGACACGTGGCATCACCTGGAGCCGCCACGTGTCCTGTACGGACATGCCACGCGTGCTGTACAGCCGCCACGTCAGTTGTACGCCCTGCCACGTCAGCTGTACGGCCTGCCCAGGCAGCATCAAAATTTTGCATGTTTGGCCCGGCGAACAGATCGCGATAACTTCTCCATACAGACTCCGTTTGCGAAAGTAAATATACCGCCGGAATCAGGAGAACGAGACGGACGCAATGGCACCATTTTCGTCACATTCCGAGCACTTTGAAAATTGAGCATTTTTTAGACCCCTGGTCCAGATTCTGATCAACTAAGCAAGATGCAACACTTAGGATTAGAGGCTTAATTTAAAATTTTAAAAAGAGAGTCCCCAAGCTAGCTGACTTGGGGCTTGTTGAGACCTCAACAAATGGAAACACACTAGGTGAAGCCGTGAATCTCTTAAATTCTTTATCAAATTCCTGTGGTGGTTAAGGAGGAGACATAATAGTAATTCGATATACACCTTACTCCCTATAGTAGGTCCCATAGAGACTCTATTTACTGATGAAATCCTAGATGAGCTTGTTTCCCTAGTTGTGATAATTTTTCAACTAAAATGTAGGGAAAAATAATGGATTTTATTCTTCAAAGCACAATTCCAATTTTCAGGTTAAATCCATAATCATAGAATTTATTCAAGTCAAAGTGTTTTAAATTCCTCTAGGTAAGATTCTCAAATTTTCGTAGTGTTTCTCTGTTGCCAGTGAGCATCCATAGCTTGAACAGAGTCACCCCAACATCATAGACCTTTCTCTGCTGCCAGTAGACATCCATAGCCACAATGGAGATATCTACATTTCCCTTACTTTGAACTTCATTTCCCATCCTTGAATTTTTTTAATTAGTAATTTGGTGGATGAGGCAAATAGTAGCCCTTCAAGCTAGTGGGGATGATACATGATTTTCAGAATCAATTGGTCATGCATGGGTGACTAAAGATATCCCTTCGAAATATTTAGTTCTGGATGTCTTACTTGTCCCCTTACACAAGGTTAGTTGATATTAGTGTAAGTGAATGAAACCCTTTTAGACAACTAATTCATTAATTGACAACTTAACTCTTTGAAGTCATTAGGGATTCAATCACTTAAAAAGTTCTAAGTTCTACCAATAAGCAAGGTAATATCAGATAATTTTCTCAAATTTCATTCATAGTCTGTACTTTTCTAGTTATGGTGAAGCATAGTGAGATTTCATGACTTGTTGAGTGCACCATAAGTTAAGAAACGTTTACAAAAAATTATAGTTATAGATGTAAGATGAGGAAAGGACATGCAGACAATCTTCGAGAGTTCAAAAACCTTAAGTTAAAATCATATGAGAAAGGTAGATAATAAGCTTAGCAATATAATATATATGATAAAAGTTATTTCCAATGAAAAAGACTAAAAGGAAAACCATTCATTCTTGATAAATAAACAATAGGTTGTAGACGAAGCAATTATTCAAAAACACATAAGAATATGTTTAATCTTTGCACATCATTTGCGAATGAAACATGCATTATGAAAACTTAAATGCAAGTGAAACTCCCTAGAAAAGGCTCATCCCTGTGCAAGATTTCTACAACATAACTATTTACGAAGCTTTAGCACTTGGCTAAACTATTACTGGTTTCATTTCCCTCTATTTAATACTTTGAATCCAAAACTATACGCTTATGTGTCCCTTATTTGGTGGATTCATCCCCAAAATCAAATTATGTGCTCTCAAACATAACATGTTCAAACTTGTTTCAAAGTAAGGTTAAGTTTAACTTCCTCTGAAAATTTCACCCCATCTTTGCATTCAAATGTTTCTTCACCCATTATCCTATTCAACACCTAAAAATTCCATATAATCATCATTATGTGGTTATTTTAATATGCCTACATTTACTTTATTCATTAAATGTTCATAACATGCTTTGACACAATATTCCAAAGGTTTGAAGTCTATTTAATGGTACACAAGCAATTACCACGGTATTTGTAAATCAAGACATCTAGGGTAATGTTGCAATTTTCAATAGCACCAGGAAATTCATGTACTAATACCCCAAGGAATTTTATCTTGCTAGATGATAATCTACGGTGATGGGTAGAAGCAGAGTAAACTCAAAAATGTTGAAATCAATAAGGACAAAAGTTTAGGATTCTCTTTTTTTTTAATAGAAATAGGTGTATTACGAGATCAAAGTCTCTCTTAAAATATGTATAAAGTCTCTCTTAAAATATGTATGCATTCATTTTTTAAAGTAAAATTCAACATTTTTATTAAACCATTATACAAACCTATTTGAATTGTCATTGATTTACAACTCACTCATTTCCTCGTTATGAGAATGAGAAAAGTGGTATAACTTCTCTTCCAAAAACTTCACCAAAAATTTTCTCCTACGCATACAAAAATATCAAATCAAAGGAAAGACTCAATCATATCAAAGCACAAATAATATAATCTTCATAAGAAAAAACTTCAATAAGTAGAAAGCAAGCCTAATTGTTGGATAACAAACTAAACTATAAAAGGTAATGAAAGAAAAATGTATAAACCAAATATGAAATCAAAATTAATTCTTTGAATAAAATCCAAAAGACACTACATATGCTAAGAAACCTAACTATGTTGCAAACATAAATAAACTCTATCATACACCCTAAACTAACCATTGACAAACAAATGTTAAGTGAAATCAAAATGCCAATGTAACCATCCATGCAAACGGTTGATATTCGAACTATATTTCAGATGATATTTTGGTATGAATTCATGTTTCAGACCAACATCCGGGGGAAAATTATTTAGATTTGGTTCATATTCCTGAGCAACTCTAAAAATGAATAATTATTGTCGCAACTTCGTAACTAAGCTGCAAAGTGATTACATCCATTATGAAATAAGTTTTAAGGCTTCCCCTTTTCTTTCAAGGATATTTGGGTCCATGCACTTTTTTCAGACAGAAAGCAAACTTATGTTTGCAAGTAATAATGAACTGTTCATTTTTTAATACTTCATATTGCTCTTCCTTACCTCTTGTCAGCTTAGCAAATTTGGATAACCCATAGTATGTCTCTCTCTCCATGTATTTTTTAGGTGTCTTGTGGGTACAATATTATAGCTTAGGTGTGAACAAAGTATTTTGAGAGTCTGCAATTAAAACATAATCAAATTGTTCATTAATCACAACGATATCTTAAATAGGTGTGTTATTAAAGTCGTCATCTACAAGATTGGAAAGACATTCAATTTTGATATCCATTAGCTCTAATTGCAATGATTCATATTTGTAAGCTAATTCTACAACTTCTTTCTTTTCATTCTTCAAGCTTTCATGGGAATGACACTTATTTACTAATCTAGTTTGCATAATATTTTCTTCGTGAATCTTATTTTGTAGAAGTATGCTTTTGTCATACATTTATCCTGAAATTGACTTTCAATATTCACTAGCTTTGTTTCAAGAGACTTATTTTCATCAAGTATTCCATTCTCGAAGTCAAGGAAAGGAGGTGAGGATAAATATGACTTTCATAAAGGTTCTTCTATGTCAAATTCTTTGAAATAATTTGGGAACACATAATGATCTTCAAAATTTGATGGGACATGGATATACTCAGGGTTCCCTAAATATTCTCTCTCACTAAATTTTTATAGGCTGGCTACATGAAAATAGTTCATTGCCTCTATGTTCACCATTATCTAAGGTAGGGAAGTCTAATTATGCACATTCTTTTGCTTCAACATTTGGTAATTACTAAAAGCACATTCTTCCTCATACTCAAACCTATCATCATTTGAAGATTTTTTGTTGGGTTCTAAACATATTTCAGATTTTGAAAAAGGTAAATCATTCTATTGACGCAATGCACTTTATTCACTTGGGAAAGAAAATAAATCTAGGCTATGTTTTACCCCTAAAGTTTTATATTCAAACTTAGAACAACCAAAGGCTGAAGTGAGGCATTTTCCATACATAGGCATTTCTAGCAAAGAAAAATTACAATTAGATTTATCAAATTAAATTTACAACTAGTTTTGTTTTTTCCTATGAATAGGGTTGTTGTCTATGTGATGGCTCCTGTTGATCCAGGTGGACATCGATGGCCTCCCACCTACTCCACTGTCTCAAATTACAGTTTCCATCTTAGCATTTTTTGTATAGTTTTTTGGGTCCCAAACTTTCGGGGCCATTTTGAGGCCCATGACATTTTTTTGACTTGGCATGGCCCAATAGATTCTTGCTGGGATCTATTGGGCCGTTCAGAATATGTACTCTTGTAAGACACCAAACCCCCTAATTACCCTTTTAATGGATGGGGTATTAAAATTTCACTTCCCTTAACCATCTCAGAGTCTCGTTTCTAACGACACCATCGTCCTCTACTCATCAAGATCTTTCCAACGCTTGCAATTTTGCTCAAAACTGAGTTTTGGATCGAAATTTATGGCCTCCCAAAATTTGTGAGCCTCTTTTGGCCCAAGGCCACCTTACTACCACGTGGAATCCACGTGTTCTCTTAATACTCATGCCATCATATGTGGCATCTACCATCAAGCACATTAAATTCACACGCCAAATCCCTTGACCTATCTTCATTGTTGTCTGGGTTTTACTCCCACGGAGCCTCAAACACCCCAACACTAAAATTTCTGACGATGATCATGTATTACGACTGCGACAGAACCAACCATCCTTGGGCAAAGCATCCTAAAACTTTAGTTGTGTTGGAAATCCCAACTAGTGTGGGAGTTATCATCAACTTCCCAAGCTAAAGTTCTGACGGTGATCCGTTAATCAGACCCATTCTAGATCCGACGGTCCTCGCGTCGATCATCCAATGAACCTAAGTTAGTTAGTGACTCTAACTTGCATGATAGTTAACTCTCCTCCAATATGATGTTTCTCGATCTAACGGTCCTCGCCTCGATCATCCAACAATTATGGTTGAGTCGGTGATTCTAACATGTGCAACAGTTACCGCTCATCCCTTTTTTTCCACTTCTAGAAAATATAGGCAAGGCCCACATCAGATCGACGATCGATATTGAATCTCCACCCTACATATACCAATGGTCCAAATCTCTCCTCCTATCATCATCGTCGATGTTTCATAACAATGCCTAACAGGCGCACCCTTGAACCCTGATGACATTGCGTCAGGATCAATGATTTAGATCCACTGGCTCGCAGATACAATGGCCAGAAAATGCATCAAATACCCGGAGGACCTTCTCTCCTAATGGGACCCACTTTTCATTATCAAACAATTATGTAGTGATATCTATCACTACTTAGCCACATTGGATACCATGCTGGCATCCTCACGTCATCATACGTCAACCTCTCTTGGACGGGACTCAAGGAAATTAACGGTGGAGATATCTCTCTCCTATTGGTAGATCGATGACTCACCTCAAGTCATTGAAGCTTGTGTCATCATGATTATCTAGGTATTATCCCAATTTCACCAACCTTGCACCTTCGATGACGATACACACTTGTTAAGATAGAAATCAAACTTATGTTTGCAAGTAGTGATGAAATTTTCATTTTTGAATCCTTCATATCTCTTTTCCTTACCTCTTGTCAGCTTATTAGATTTGGATAACCCATACTATGTCTCTCTCTCCATGTATTTTTTAGGTGTCTTATGGGTAGAATATTCTAGCTTAGGTGTGAACAAAGTATTTTGAGAGTCTGCCATTAAATGAGAATCAAATTGTTCATTAACCACAAGGACATCTTAAATAGGTGTGTTATTAAAGTATTCATCTACAAGATTTGAAAGACATTCAATTTTGATATCCATTAGCTCTAATTGCAATTATTCATATTTGTAAGTTAAGTCTACAACTTCTTTCTTTTCACTTTTCAAGCATTCATGGGAATGACACTTATTTATTAATCTAGTTTGCATAATATTTTATTTGTGATCTTATTTTGTAGAAGTATGCTTTTGTCATACATTTATTCTGAAATTGACTTTTAATATCCATTAGCTTTGTTTCAAGAGACTTATTTTCATCAAGTATTACATTCATGAGGTCAAGGAAAGGAGGTGAGCATAAATATGACTTTCATAAAGGTTCTTCTATGTCAAATTCCTTGAAATAATTTGGGAACACATAATGATATTCAAAATTTGATGGGACATGGATATTCTCAGGGTTCCCTAAATATTCCCTCTTCCTAAAGTTTTATAGTTTGGCTACAAGACAATAGTTCATTGCCTCTATGTTCACCATTATCCAAGGTAGGGAAGTCTAATTCTACACATTCTTCTGCTTCAACATTTGGTAATTACTAAAAGCATACACTAACTCTTCTTCATACTCAAACCTATCATCATTTGAAGATTTGTTGTTGGGTTATAAACATATTTCAAATTCTGAAAAAGGTAAACTATTCAATTGATGCAATGCACTTTCTTCACTTGGGAAAGAAAATAAATCTAGGTTATGGTTTACCCCTAAATTTGTATATTCAAACTTAGAACAACCAAAGGCTGAAGTGAGGTATTTTCCATACATAGGCATTTCTAGCAAAGAAAAATTATAATTGGATTTATCAATTAAATTTACAACTAGTTTTCGTTTTGCCTATGATTAAGGTTGTTTTCTATGTGATGGATCCAATTGATCTAGGTGGACATCGATGGCCACCCACCTATTCCATTAGTTCAAATTACAATTTCCATCTTGGCAAATTTTCTACAATTGTTTGGGTCCCAAACTTTCGGGGCCATCTTGAGGCCCTAAACGACGTTTTTTTGACTTGACATGTACCAATAGATCCTTGTTGGGATCTAATGGGCCATTCAAAATATGTACTCCTGTAAGACACCCAACCCCCTAAGTACCCTTTTAATGGATGGGGTATTAAAATTTTGCTTCCCATAACCATCTCAAACTCTGCTTTCTAATGATACCATCGTCCTCTGCTCGTAAAGAGCTTTCCAACAACTGTAATTTTTCTCAAAACTTAGCTCTTGATCAAAATTTATGGCTTCCCAAATTTCTCAGGCCTCCTTTAGCCCAAGGCCACCTTACTTCCATGTGGTCTCTTAATATTCGTGCCATCTACCACCGGGCACATTAAATTCACATGCCCAATCCATTGACCTATCTTCGTCATCATTGGGGTTTTACTCCCACAGAGCCTCAAACACCCCAAGACTAAAATTTCCGACGATGATCTCATATTAGGATTGCGGCAGATCCAATCATCCTCTAGCCAAGCATCCTATGACTCTATTTGCATCGGAGATCCCAACTAGCATGGGGGTTATCATCAACACCCCAACCTAAATTTCTAACGATGATCTGTTAATCGTACCCATCCTAGATCCGATGGTCCTCACATCGATCATCCAATGACACTAAGTGAGTTGGAAACTCTAACTTGCACAACAATTAACTCTCCTCCCATCTGATATTTATCGATTTGACGGTCCTTGTGCTGATCATCCAATAGTTTTTGTTAAGTCGATGATTCAAACATGCACTATGGTTATCGCTCGTCCATTTTTTTCCACTTCTAGAAAATATGGGTGAGGTCCACAATAGATTTACAATCAAGATTGAATCTCCACCCTCCGTTGACCAATGATATAGATCTTTCTTCCTTTCATCATCGTCAATGTTTCATAACAATTCCTAACAATCCCACCCTTGAAACCCGACGACATTGCACCTGGATCAATGATTCAAATCCATTGGCCTAGAGATCCAATGGCCAGAAAATGCAACAAAGGCCCATAGGACCTTCTCGCCTAATGAGACCCACTTTGCCTCATCGACCAATTATGTAGTGACATATGTCACTACTTAGCCACACTGGATACCATGTTGATAACCTCACATCATCATACATCAACATATATTGGATGGGCCTCAAGGAAATTAATAGTGGATATCTCTCTCACTTATCGACAGATCGATGACTCCCCTCAATTTTTCGAAGCATGTGTCATTAGCATCATATATGCCTTCTCCCAAGTTCACCAACCTTGCACCTCCGATGATGATTCATTGACATTAACAACCTAGATTACACTGGGGGGTCTCTGACCAATTAATGGTCCATATCTACCATTCTCTAGGTCTGACGATCGCGATTAAAACTAGGGTCCAAGGACTTCCTTGTCAAAAGGGGACCCACCTTCTTTCCAATAACCTATCCCCATATGAAATCTGTCACCATTCTAGACACATGGGTTGTCGAGTTGGAAAACCAAATCTTTAGTGATGTCACCATCCTCTTTACTCTCGCATGAGATATATCTTCATAGATCCAATGACTATTGTTCTCTCTCGGAATCTACCAATCTATGGTCTATATCGTCCCTCAGAGTCTTACCATTGGAGTACCTACACCTTGGTTTCCCAGGGTTACTCCAAGCACCAAACTCCAAGGATAAGCACTACTCTACATTCGACAGTTAAGATCCTTTCCTACAGACACTCTGATATATCTAACAACTTAGGTTCATTCTCAGATCTTTTCCATCGGAGTCCATCATCAACTCCATGCCCAATCATTTTGATAGCCTAATCTTTGATCAACATGTTGGTTGTGGATCCTGATTATCTTCCTAATTCATAGGTTTTTTTCAGTAGTGCTTGGACCCCATTCCCTAATGAGGGGTGTGGGGGGGTTTTCACCCCACAACTGTCTCTAGGGGGCTCCAGGGGGGTGGCCACCCCAAAGCGAAATTTTGGGAAAATTTTTCTTGTAAAATATTGTAATTTCATAGTCAATCTAGATCATTCATTACAAGGTCGCAGATCTAACGATGGAAGTTATTTTAGGGATTTTTTCCCTAGAAGCAAACCCTCTTTTATGAGGGAATTCTATTGTGACTAGTTATTATCGTGAATATTGTATTCTGAGAGAGGATATTGTGGGAGAAAGAAGAGGAAGTTACAACGGGCATGTTGTAGGTTGTATCCCTTCATTTTGTTGGATAATAATAAGGAAGGAACTGGCAATTTCTCTGGTGGATGTAGCCCACACTAGGTGAACCACGTATATTTGTGTCTCTATTGTATTGTGTATCTTCTATGTTTTATTTCTGCATTTGTTTTATTTTATTGCTCCACAATATTGATTTTCTAACAACTAGTATCAGAGTGAAAGGTAACTCGCAGGAAAAGAGGGTTCCCGGTTCGAGTGGGAGCAATGGCGGAAGATGGAAAGTTTAGGTTCGAGAAATTTAATGGCCAAAACTACCAGTTATGGAAGATGCAGATGGAATATTATTTATATCATAAGGATCTATTCCTACCATTGGGAGAAATATCAAAGAAGCCAATGGCCATGAAGGACGAAGAATGGGAGGTTCTTGATAGAAAGGCACTAGGAACGATACGGTTGATCTTGGCAATGTCGGACCTTAGTGGATTTCAATATTTCAAAAGAAAATACAATGAAGGAGCTGATGGACGCATTGGATAAACTGTATGAAAAACCCTTGGTGTCCAATAAGGTATTTTTAATGAAGATATTATTTAATATGAAAATTTCAGAAGGTGGGTCTGTTGCAGATCATTTAAAATAATTTAATATGGTTACTAGTCAGGTAAGTTCTGTAAAAGTGTACTTTGATGATGAGGTTGGGGCTCTTCTAATCTTGTGCTCATTGCCAGAAAGATGGAATGTTTTTTTCATGGTTTTAAATAACTCTGTCTCTGGTTCAAACACTCTAAAATTTGATAATGTTTTTGGTGTTATCCTTAGCGAGGAAATGCGACGGAAAAGTACAGGTGAGACATCAGGTAATGCATTGACTATGGAGAAAAGAGGAAGACAAAAGACAGAGGAAATGTCTCAGGGAACTTTGGGAATTCTAGGAAGGGAAGATCCAAATCCATATTGAGCAAGACAGAGTGTTGGAATTGTGGGAAGAAAGGACATCTGAAGAAAGACTGTAGAGCTCCAAAGAAGCAAAGAGATGGACAACAAGAGAAAAATCAAGAAGCAAATGTAACAGGTGATGTGTTACAAGATTCTTTGATTCTTTTTGTAGATTATATTTATGAATATTGAGTAGTAGATTCAGGGGCTTCATTTCATGCCACACCCCATAGGAAATATTTTCTAGATTATGTTCAAGGTGATATTGAACATGTTCATTTGGATGATGATTCACCATGCAAACTTGTTGGAATGAGAAAGGTACAAATAAAGAAAAAAAACGGAAACCAATGATTTTTGAAAGAGGTAATACATGTTCCATATCTAAGGAAAAATATAATTTCAACAAGGCAGTTGGAAAGTGAAGGTTGTATATCCATATTTACAGATAAGATGTGGAAGGTCGCCAAAGGATCACTGGTGATAGCAAAAGGAAAGCAGGTAGGTACATTGTATTTATGTACTGATAATATTGATTCGTCTATCTCTTTAGCTTCTACAAGAGTGGATAAAACACTTTGGCATCATAGGCTTGGACACATGAGTGAGAAGGGCATGCAAATACTTCACAAAAGGAATTTTTTGCCAGATATTAAACAAATTGATTTGTTTTTATGTGAGCATTGTGTTTATGGAAAACATAAGAGAGCCAAATTTATTAAAGTTGGAAAAGAAAAGAAGAGTGAAAGGTTAGATCTTGTGCATATAGATGTATCGGGTGCAACTCAGGTATCATACCTTAGTGGCTCTTGTTATTATGTTATTTATATTGATGATGCAACTAGAAAAACTTGGGTTTATTGCATTCGACAAAAATCTGATGTTTTTGATACTTTTAAGAAATGGAAAGCTTTGGTTGAGAATGAGATAGGAAAAAGGTTGAAGTGTCTTAGATCATACAGTGGAGGTGAATATTGCGGCAAGGAGTTTTATTATTACTGTTCATACCATGGGATTCGTAGAGAGAAGACAGTTCCAGGAACACCACAAGAAAATGGTGTGTCAGAAAAGATGAACAAGACAATAATGGAATGTGGAAGGAGTATTATATTGCATGATGGGTTTCCCTTACAGTTCTGGGAAGATGTTGTAGATAATGATGTTTTCTTAATAAAAATAGGACCTTCAATCTCTTTGGATGGTGGAATTCCAGAGGAGGCATAGACAGGTAAAAAGGTAAACTATTCATTTTTGAATACTTTTGGTCATGAAGCATTTGTCCATATTGATAAAGAAAATAGAACAAAGCTTGAGGAAAAATACAAGAAGTGTACCTTTATTGGATACAGTGTTAATGATTTTGGTTATCACTTATGGGATTATGAAAATCAAAAAATCATTAGGAGTAGAGATGTCATATTCAATGATAAGGTCATGTACAAAGATGAGTTGCAGGGAAATAAACAAGAAAAAGAAAAACCAGAAAACACAATGCTTGATGAGATCACTGAAAAAGAAATTTCAAAGGTACCAGAAAATCAAAATGTACAAAAATAGGAGAAATAGGTACCTCAAACTCCTACAAGTGTTGTTAGAATATCTGTCAAGTTAAGTAGACCCCCTGAACAATACTCTCCTTCATTGTATTATTTATTGTTCATTGATTCAGATGAACCATAATGTTATGAAGAGGCAATGCTGGTACACACTAAAAAGAAGTGGGAGCAAGGAATGAAAGAGGAAATGGATTCCTTGGTAAATAAATAGACTTGGGACTTGGTTTAGTTTCCTATGGGAAAAACAACATTGTAGAATAAATGGGTTCACAGGTTGAAGGAAGAAGATGGAGGAAAAAGATGGTACAAGGCTAAACTTGTTGTAAAGGGGTTTGCACAAAAGAAAAGTATAGATTTTGATGAAATATTTTCTCTCGTTGTTAATATCACTTCAATTAGGAGTATTTTAAGTCTTGTGGTAGTAGAATATTTGCATCTTGAACAATCAGATGTAAAAACATATTTTCTCCATGGGGATTTGGAAGAAGAGATTTATATGTAGCAACCACAGGGGTATGAGGTCAAAGGAAAAGAGAATTTGGTATGCAAGTTGAAGAAGATATTGTATGGCGTAAAGAAAGCTCCAAGGTAGTTTTATTTAAAGTTTGAAAGGTTATGACAGAACAAGGTTATAGTAGATGTCATTTTGATCACTGTGTTTATTTTAAAAAGCTAGAAAATGGAAGATATATTATCTTGCTATTGTATGTGGATGACATTCTTGTTGTAGGGTCTAACATGCATAATATAAATGTGCTCAAGAAGAAATTAGCTAATTCATTTGCGATGAAGGATTTGGGTGTTGCAAAGAAAATCCTTGGTATAAGAATAACAAGAGATGGGAAAAATCACAAGTTGACATTGTCTCAGGGTGAGCAAATAGAGAAGGTGTTGGAGAGGTTTAGAATGCAGAATGCAAAACCAGTTACTACACCTTTGGCCAGCCATTTCAAATTAACCAAGGAAATGTGTCCCAAGACACAGGAGGAGATAGACTACATGTCAAGGGTCCCTTATTCATCAACAATTGGCAATTTGATGTATGCAATGGTTTGCACAAGACCAAATATCGCACATGAAGTGGGAGTTGTGAGAAGGTATATGAAAAATCTAGGTAAAGAACATTGGGAGGAAGTAAAGTGGATTCTCAATTATTTGAGAGGTACTACTACTCATGCATTATGTTTTGGAGGTTTAGACACTGTTCTATAGGGATATGTTGATTCAGATATGGCATGTGATAAAGATAGAAGGAGGAGCACCATAAGGGTATGTTTATATTGTAGGTGGAACAACAATAAGTTGGATTTCAAAACTACAAAAGGTTGTTGCACTTTCAACAACAGAAGTAGAGTATGTTGTTGCTACATAGGCTAGTAAAGAAATGATTTGGTTACAGAGGTTTATGGAGGAATTGGGAAAGAAGCAAGAGAATAGAAAGTTGTACTCTGACACTGAGAGTGTCATTCATCTTACAAAGAACTGAGCCTTCCAGTCAAAGAATAATCATATACATCTCAAGTACCATTTCATATGATTTGTCTTGGAAGATGGACATTTGAAGTTAGAAAAGATACATACTAGCCAGAATCCTACAGACATGTTAACAAAGTTAGTAACTAGGGAGAAAATGAGTTCCTGCTCAGCTTCATTTGGTCTTCGAGCATGAAGGTGAAGATGATAAATTTTCCAGGTCCAAGGTGGAGTATAGTCCAATAGGTACAACAATAGTGGAGTTGTTGTGATCGGTCTCCAAGTGGGAGATTGTTGGTTGTGGAGCCTGTATATCTTCTTGATTCAGAGGTTTGTTTCAACCATGCCTAGACCCCATTCCATAACAAGGGGTGTGTTCGGGGGGGGTTCTCCTCCACAATTGTCGCCAGGGGGGTCTAAGGGAGGGGGGGGCAGTGACCCCAAAGTAAAATTTTTGGAAAAATTGCTTTGTAAAATATTGTAACTCCATAGTCAATTTGGATCGTTCATTATAAGGTCACAGATCTGATGGTAGAAGTTATTTTAGGTATTTTTCCCCTAGAAGGAAACCCTCATTTATGAGGGAATTGTATTGTGATTGGGGATTATTGTGAATATTGTATTCTGAGAGAGGAGACTATGAGAGAAAGAAGAGGAAGTTACAATGGGCATGTTGTTGATTAATTGGGTTGGTTTTCATTGATTTCAACCCTTGAATAAAGTCTGGTAGCAAATTCCGGTAGCACAATGGTTTAGGTAATGGACCCAAGTTTGTTTTATGGATAATAGTATCAGTTTTGATATATTTGCAGGTAAGACTATTTTAGATGGATAGTACATGTCATGAAATTTATGGTGGTATGTGGAACATCACATAAATCCTCACGGTTAGAGAGTTATGGCCATGTGAAGTTGGAGAACCCTCACGAGTCATCTAGAAGCCCCAAAAGGTCAAAGTAGTCAAACTAGTTGCAAATAAGAAATTATTTAAATAATAAAGTGAAGTGATGAGTGTACTATAAGTCAAAGTGGATACAAAATAAATTATTTAAATAATAAAGTTAATGGATAAATTACTAAATGGACAAGTGGTTAGAAGTGGGTTAGCCCTAAAATAAGGAAAGTGGGTTAAGATGGTTAGAAGCTAATTTAAATAATAAAGTGAAGTGACGAGTGTACTATAAGTCAAAGTGGATACAAAATAAATTATTTAAATAATAAATTTAATAGAGAAATTACTAAGTGGACAAGTGGTTAGAAGTGGGTTATCCCTAAAATAAAGAAAGTGGGTTAAGATGGTTAGAAGGTAACCCTTTGAGGAAGCTACATGAAAGTATAAATAAGAGGCAAGGGTCTCTCATTTTTTATCACACTTGAGCATATTGAATACCTACAAGTGACTGAGGTAACCAAAGGATATATGCAGGATGAATTTCATAGGGAAGGTGAATTAAAGAAGGTCAAAATTCAAGGGAGGATAAATTATTTTGATGATGCTTTCTAAGGTATGTTATTTACAGGTCATCTCACCATTTTCGCAATACCTTTTTTTCTAGAATGATTCAGACCATGAAATTTGGAGGCCATTAAGGAAACATATCCAAGTAGTTGTGATAAAAATTTCAGCTTGAGGGTCGTTGTAGTTTTGGAGTTACACTTCGTGGAAAATAGGGTTTGTGGTTAGTCCTGAAACTAGTCTAAAACAGGTGTTTTGGGTAAAAACATCATAACGTATTCATAATAGATCCAACTTTAGTAAGACCAAATGCATTGGTTAGAGTATCTTTTGTAGTATTTTGTGTACAATTTTCAGATCCATACAACAAATATTTTGTGTGGGGCACGCTCTATAAGTTCGCTCTCTAGAGTAAGCCAGAATTCAATAAGGTATGCCATTTTTTCTATAGCTCATTTTCTGAGAGGATCTAAGTAGTGAAACCTGGAGGAACATCTTCTTCAGCTCTTTCGCTCTCACTTCTCCTATTTTTCATACTACATTCTGTCCTTTCATGACCTTCTCCCATGATTAAACAAACCCTTGATACAATTTCTCTCATAATTCCAAAGTTCCTTCCATGATTACTGCAGATCTATTATGAACAGGCACTATATTTTTCGAAGTATGAATCAAAGGTAAAGATGAAGTATGTAAAATTTATATGTAAATACAATTAAACTATAGCTAATGAGAAGATTCCAATTCATTACTACCATGATCCCCATACACTTAAAGTCATTATTTCAGCTGTAGTTGGGGGGGGGGGATATCGAAAATTTATGCCATCATTTCACACAAACCGACTACCGTCACTTCTTTTTACCCATTATCTCATATTTTCACCATCATTTACATGTCCTCATCTGCAAAACTTACTCTATTTGGGTGAGGTTACTCAGCTCTATGACTGTGCATTTTACTGAGCTGAATAGATATGGTAGGTCCTGTTATACGATACGAACCCGCCACGATAACCCTGCTAGAATTGTATCCAGAATTCTACCAAATCTTTCAGCAGGCAAGCTAGCTGGGTTATTTTCAGAGGCTCCAGAGATTTGATCAACAACAGGTTCTTCAATTTGCTTGGAATATTCAAGAAGACCATTCTATTGTTCAAGGGGTTCAGATTCCAGTCACAAAAGATTATATAGCACAGGTTTCAGGTCTTCCCATCACTAGCATTCGTTGGTTCAGCCACAAACACATTATTCTTATGCCCAGTAGGATTTTCTCTTGCCAGGAGAACAAGTTGAGCCTAAAGCCCGGGGTGTTCAACTTAGCTTGTTTTCGCCTCCTTGGCCGAAAGTTGCAGAGTTTTTCAAGAACTACCTTACCTATGAAGGCCGATACCATGTAGTTTACCAGCATGACTTTGTTTTTTTATCTCATTTATGACATGCTAGACTAGTGAATATTCCTTACTATCTGCTCGGATGTCTTAGAAATATGTTGCATTATTGTAGACAGGTTAAAAATCCCATCCTTTCCCTCACCCATCATCGTCTCGTTCAATTACTCATCCAAAAGGGTTTTGCCCAACAAAACCCTCTCCTAAACAATCCACCCATAAACCCTCAGGAAGCTGCTGAACATCTTGAAAACCCTCATGAAGAGCAACCACAAAACCTTCCTGACCCTCTAGAAATACCTATTAATCCTCCTACAGATCCAATTGTTCCAATTAACCCTCCTACCATACCAAGTCCACCCCACAATTTACCAGAATCATCTACTCCTACTGTTCATATCACTAGCGATGATTCTCAAGCAGATAAACCTGATAACCCTCCCTACTCCATCACTGAGGAAAAAACCACTCACAAAAGAAAGAAGCAAACTACTACTTTTCCTTCCTTTTTACCTAGAAGAAAAATGAGGGCTTCAACCAAAGCAACAACTACTGCCACTACCCTAAACCCCCAACCCATTTTGCTAAAATCCCATACACCTCCACCCTACCAAATCCTAGAATTTTTACCTGTTCTACCCACGGGCACTGAAACACAAGAACTAGAGGCCCAGGGTGCTGCAACATCATTTTATTTACATCAAGTAGTTGTCACACAAGAATCAACTACTCATTCAATAGCTGTCACACAAGAACCAGCTACTCATTCAGTAGTTGTTACACAAGAACCAGCTATAGTTGTTACACAAGAACCAGCTACAACTGAAACACAAGAACCAGCTGTTGATTTTGTTCCTGAAATACAAGAATCAGATGCCCAAGGTGCTGTAACACTATTTTATTTACATCAAGTAGCTAAAACACAAGAATCAACTGCTGATTTTGTAGCTGCAAGAACCATCTACTGAGGTTGTGACTATTACACAAAAACCAGTCACCCCTCTTGATACACCTATGAAAAATCAACAACTAGAACCAACAATGGATTCTCTCTTACAAGAGAATGAGTTTCTAAGATCAGAACTAGAAGCTTACAAGAAAGAGCTGGTAATGGCAAAGGAAGCCTATGACAGGGAACTTAATTTGTATACCTTAGCTCGCGTAGTGGCCATGGCAGAGAAAAAAAAAAAAGATGATCAGTATAGAGAGTATATGTGTAGCCAATGTGGGGATATTTATGATCAAGCAGGCTACAAAGTGGTTCAAATCCAAATTCTTGGAGCTTCCCCTGTACCTACGACTTTTGCAGTTAAAAAAGAAGAATGCCCTACTATTACACAAGAACCAATAGGACCTTCAAAAATTCCAAAAAACGAAGATAATCTATAGGAACCCTGGCCTACAACAACTGTTACATCCAAAGCTCTTGTTTTTATTAGTGAAGCTACTCGAACTCTGCCTATTGATGAATCTGCCCCTCCTAGCAAGATTAGTACCCCTACTTTTTTGGAACAAGCCACTTAGACTCTACCTCAACCTACCACTTGCAATGATGGAACACAAACTCAACCATGGAATGAGCAGATAATAATGAACAAATGGAAAAGGAGTTTGTTGTTACACAAAACAAAGGCTTGCAGGAGCAAAAACTACTTTGTCTTAACCACATATATTCAAACTGGGAAGCTTTGGAGCAAACACGCCAAGAATCTCGTGCCCATAAGAAGCAAAAGGAGGATTTAAAAAGAAAATTGCTCCTGATGTTTGATTTGGTACAAAAATTGTTGGCTACTAGGAAACCATCGTAAAATTACTCTCTTTTCCCTATAGAACGACTTGCATTCTTTCAGATGAAAGAAATAAAAAATGGAAGACCCTATGCAGTGTTCAAACTAGAAAATTTTGTTCAAACGTTTGCAGAAGCGTCTACTACTGATCAACATCTACTATGTGAGTTATATCTTCATAATGAAGCCATTCCTGAGAACATATGGCTTAATCTTAATCCTCTTGTTGGTGATATCCAGATTCGGGCACTCACCTCCTTCCTTGCCAACCAGATTATGTGGAAGAATGCTTTTCAAGCTGCCAGGCATAATGAAGATAACCATCTCCTCTGGATATGGCCAGAACCACAGAACGCTGCCACCTTTGTTGCAGAATATTATCAATTTTTGAAGAAACCAGGGATGATTCAACATATGTGGCAACTATAGGCAACAATACTTCAGGATTGTCAACAGTTTATTAAATCCAAAGAGACTGCTGCCCTAAAATCAAATATCATGTTTTGGCAACAATCTTCTGAGAAAAGGCAGGAGCACAATCCCTTTAGTCCTACCAATATTGAGACAACAATCTTCTGGGTACCTAGTTACATCAAATGTGTCTAGAAATGCGCTGAAAATTGGATAGGTTATCAGTTCCATTTTCCCGTTCTGTGGATGCCAGCAGAGAAGTATCAGGCTCATGATAGGTTACCCAAGAAGTTTGAAGCAACAGCCTGGCAAAGGCTACAATATGTTCAAGGATTCAGAGCCCCAATAGACAGTACTTTCTACAGCTACTGCTTAAGTAATTTGCATGCCAAGAGTCAGTATTCGGATTCTGATTCAAATTGAAGTTGCCTGAGGACATGCAACCTTTTTAGTTGGGGGGGATGTTAGGACCCTATAATGTACCTTTTTGTTCATACTTTTTTCTATCATTACATCATTTTCCCACTCATATTTAAGCCTATATTATCACCTTAATCTATTTTTCCAAAGGTATATACCATTTCTTCTCTTTGCTATATGTTTAATTTGTTTTACATGTAATTTTACATTACTTTCATACTCAGCCATTAATAAAAAATATATAGTTGCTAAAACAGTTTTAAGACTGCAGTTAATATATCGTTGCTACTTGAAGACCACGTTGCTGAAACAGTCAAACAATACGCAAATCCTATTGTTGAAATAGTCCATGATTTGCGATGCTTAAACAATATTTCACATACAACAGTAACAAGAAAAGATAATTAAAGGAGTTGTTACACTGGCTGCAACAGCTGTACCTCAAAGCCAACACCATTACAACCACTATAACAACATTTTTCTACAGAAGATCAGAATATCCTATTCCAACATAGAAGATTAGATTAGACTAAGAATAGGATTTGTATGTACACATGTAATCTTATGCTTAATTGTATTAAGAGGATTCTCCTCTTTAAATAGAGGAGAAATCAACATTAGAGGGGATTACGGAAGGCCTTGCTAGAAGGGAATTATAGAGAAGGAGTTTGTTCACTTTTGATATTGTAACTTGTTACATTGGACAAATGAATAAAAGATCATTTTGAGCTTTTCTTCTTAGTTCCCTTTCATTTCTGGGGAATCTTGTGAGAAGGAGAGGGTCCACCTTCCTCACAAGATTCACCCATTTGTTTATGTAGTGTGTTAATTATTGTTTTTAATCATGCCTTGTTAAAACTCTGTTTCAACTGATTGTTGCATCATTTTCATACAATTCATTCCTAGGTAATTGTTAATCATTTTGATAGGTAATTCTGTTTGCATAATGAGTTTATGAAAGTGTGATAGTCAGAGACAGGTGCTGAAGATTCCTACTTTGGGGAATAGGGTCTTGTTCTCTGTTACATAATAGTTAGTCTTCTCTTTTGCAGTTTGTTGAAAGGTTCATTTTTCCTAGGTTGTTGTTTCTTAATATAATCCATGATTCTTCTAATAATTATTTTCCTTTGAATCTTGAATTCTGCAATAGAAAGATTGCTTTTACTGTAATTCAAAGTAGAACTTCAGTCTGTTCAAAGCAAGGTGTGATTAGTGTAACTTTTACTACAACTTTGGATTGCTTTTGAGATTGAGCATATACAGTGTGTGATTTCCTTTGAAATAAACAAACTTCCTTGGGTTGACAATTTATGTAACACTTGATTGTTTTAATTAATAAACAATTATAGTGACCAATAGATTGTATTGAGGCCTATGCATGGATATTTATTTTGATTATGTTGGTCGGATGGCATGAACCATGCTACTATCAGTGCATGGGAACATATAACATAGGTAATATGGTCGGGAGGTATGGCAATTTATGGAATACAACAATTAAGAGAAGACAACAGGACAATAATGCCACATTTTTTGTATACTGGGAAAATATCAAGTATCTAATCGAAAACACACCATACATATCAACAGATAAGATGGAAACATATAAGGATATCACACAATTCAAATCAAGAAGGAACCACATTTATATGTAGGAAAAGAAGGACCTGATTTTCTAGTGGTTTCCAACCAACTATAGGTTGACATCGGAAGACGCGTGCCTAACTGTGAATGATTGGGAAGATGGATGAAAAACCCCAAAAGAGAAATGGGGAACCCATAAGAGGAATATGAGAAGGATAAGAGTGATGAAGAACCATATGAGGCATAGGGGAATGATCAAAACAATGCCGCAAGAGATATTCCTAGCCCATCCATAATAGAAGTTCAACAGATAGTCCCCGTGATAGGAGTCAAAAGAAAGGATAAGGTGAAGGAACCATCAGGAGGGGAACATAATAATACTAAAGCAAATAGATAAACCCCATTTTATACTTTGACCAATGATAATATAGATCACATAGGCTACCAAGTATGGGACTTTGTGGAGTAAATCATGGAGGAAGAAACCAGGAAGTAACAAGAGCAACAATAGAGAGTGCAAGATCAGTTGGAAACACTCCAACAACTCTTAGCAACATCTAGCCTAACAAAATAAATAAATACCAAGGGAGGACCATCCACAATTCTGTGGTAGAAAGTAGAGTTTGTGCATCCAACCTTAACCTAGCTAGCAGTTGGGCAAAAAACACTCCAAATTGAGACAGACACACTTTAATTTCCAACGTTTGAATTAAAATATCAAGTGAATGCACTAGAATACATGAACATAGTTGTATCAAGGATGTCGATACAAATATTACAAGACTTGAAAATAGGATTCTTGCAAGAGCTTAAGAAATGAGGAGATTAAGCACGCCATGAGATGATAAAAAAGATGGATGAAAGAGCTTAGCTGCAACAACAATATGACTCTACACTCTAGAAAACGAAGGAAGTTTAAGGTTGGGTGGAATGAGTAATGAAAGACATGAATGTGGTTGAGGAAAGGGTAATGAAATCCCTCAAGGAAAATGATGAAGTCAAAATTATGGCACAGAAAACACAAGAAATCATCTAGAAATTATACAAGGAAATTCTAGAAGTCCCTATAGTAGTCGAGGCTACTATGGAAGAACAAGTAGAAAAGATCAGTGAAGTCATCAAAGGTTTATGATTGCATATATAGGATCTACAATTGCATAGTGCGCTAGGAACGCCACCAGAAGGCAGAGAAGGAAGAGAGAGAATGGTGATGATAATAGTCACCAACATTAAGAAGATAGAAGAAGAGTGTGCTAAAATACGTGAGGTGGGTGCACAGATCTAGATAGAATTAGTGGAAGATCCCAAGATGAAGGTTGTAGAGGCCTAGTTAAGAGAATCACAACAAGATTCAAAGAAAATAACTAAACTTTCACCAGTTGAGCGTATGACATCCATTTTGGCATAAAGGCAGTCATACCTAGAAGTGGAGAAAATGATAGACCATCAGAAGATCCTTCAACAATTCCTAGGACCAATGAAGGAAGAATAAATGAGGATAATCGATGAACTTCCCACTGCACAGGGCAAGGTAGAGCAACCAACTTATGGAGAAGAAGATAAACTTACAACCTTGACTATGCAGGGGGCCGAAGAGATCGTGGAAATAGAGGAAACGATCCTAAAATAAGTGGAGGTAGAAAAGGCAGCCTCCCAAAAGTTCATTGAGGCATGGAGGAGTAGGAAATAGGTCTAAGTGGCTCGGGATGAGTTATAGGTGAGTGTTGAGGGCTTGTTGGACAGGAAGTTTTGGGATACAATTTTGGTAAAATCCTAAGTATATAAAAGTTGCACAACAAAGGTGTGCATGAGAAGAATAAAGACTAGGGAGTGTGGAGTTGAGGCGCATCCAAGAGGAAAGTGCACAATTGAGGTGCATCCATAAGTACAACACACAATAAGAGGAATGAATCAAATAAGAAAGAAAGAGAAGAAAGCGAACTAAAATTAAGGATGATAGCTCGACATGCTAAAGATAGAAGGACACACAAAATCATGAAGAACAAGCAATCAGAGTGCAAAAGCAACATACAGACGAAAAAACAAGCGAAATCAACCTGAACAACCAGTTAACTGGAGTTGTCATGCATTGTAATAGGGTTGTGGGAAGAACAAAGTATGGTCTTAAGCCCTATATTGTATGAATAAATATGTAATGGGTTGGGAGAATAGGGATTCCTCCATGTGATTATTCTCGGGTAGTATTGTGGAGTCTATTCCAAATTGTCGAGAATGCCTATCAGTAAGAAGGTGGATATGATAGGTTGGAAAGGGAGAGACTCAATGTTTGAATGTAAGAGGCGATGCAAAGATAGAGAGAGACTTGCACTGCAGAACAACTAGGCTAGGAAAAGAGGAAGATAACCATGGCATATCTTTTTAAACGCAATGCGTAATCCTAAAGAAATTAACAAATGCATAATAGAAAAGTCACTCATTGTGGACGTAGCCCAGAGTTGGATGAACCATGTTAAATATTGTGTTAACTGTATTTTGTGTGAGTGTTTATGGAATATTTTTGGATGCATATTGGATTAGATTTATCTTATGTGTAATCATGGTGTAATGGTTATGAATGCTACCCCAATGAGTTTATGAATTAATCTGGAATATAATGGTAATATAAACCTGAAATACTCTATGTAATAGAATAAGAGAACTTACAAAATAACACACACAGAATAGATAATAAAGAATGAATAGAATAATCTCCTTGCATTCCATCACTACTGTAGAAACATGGTTCATGTAGTCTCAGTAGATACCTCGATTGAGACTTCATCTGCACAAGAAGGTTATGTTGAAAGGGACAGTGTTTGAAAAGTTTTGTTGGTAAAAGATAACTTGAACCTAGGGTCGTACAAACCGTGCATGGCACCAACAAAGAGCATCAAAGAATATTCCATTTTTTATACCATTGGAGATTATCAATTGACATTCATAAGATTTAGAAAGTTTCATGGTTCCGATATGAGGAGTATCAAAGAATATTCCATCGTAGCCTCGATTTTCATGACAACACCTCTGAGTCTTATCTTTGACCATCCCACTATAATGAACGGTCCAGATATCTTCACTATGGCTCCAATAGATCAACAATTCTTGTTGATTTGAAGTTTCCTTTGTCGTCAAACTTCCTGTCACCTTTGTACATGGACAAGTTTGCTTATGACACGTGGTCTAGTTACTGGGTTACACTTTCTTTCTTGTGTGGAACTATATTGGTATTTACGTGGCACTATACAATATCTGACATGTGGCATATGATGTTACATTTATTAAATTCAACTTATTTGCCTCACATGTCCTTTACGTGGCCCCTTTTACGACTGTTGGGTGTCATGGCACTAACGTAGACATAACATGGCATCTAATCTGGCTCACAATCATTCAGATTCCTTCCCATCCAATTACTGATTCAGATTTATTTGTTATTTCTCCAATAGATCAAAGATCCCTGTTGATTCAGATATTCTTCTATCATAGTGTCTCAAAATGACCTGAGCTAAATACTGTGAATTCTCATTCCGATAAACTAGGTCCCTTGGCCTAAAATTTAGTGCCTTCCGCATGATTCCATGGCTCTTCCATTTTCATACGAACTAATAGCCTTCACTCTTTCATTATAAATTTATCGAAATCTATTTAATTTATCCATGCCGGATATTGTCTTTTTCCTTTGCTTCATTATCTTCACATCTAGATCATCGATCTTGTTGAATGATCAATGATCAATGACTGACAATTTATCTGCTCACATAACCTTCACCAAAATTTAATTAGAGTAGGTTCCTTTGATCCTATGCAACCTTTTCATTGAGAACCCTAGAATAGATCTCATCGAATTTTAAACACAAAGATATATAGATGTGTAGGGGCCTTCTTGACTTGCTCTATCTGGTTTGATTTACAACATGAATCTTCCTCTGTTGAGTCATGTATGGTTCAGGTTCAATCCTTGGACCTAGCATCATAGTCTTTTTTCCTTATTGACAATGGTCCATTCATTGAAAATGGTCAATTCATTGACAATGGCCAGTCGCCCCTGCTTGTGACATCAATGACATCCAAGACTTTCTACATTGGACATCAAGGACAACACAATTTACAACATAACTTACCTCTAATCATATCTATAAAGGAATGAATCAAATCTAAACATTCATCAATTGAACACAGATGATATGAGGGAAAGTCAAATGATCTATTAATAAATGTAAGATAAATACATCAAACCATACCTTAGTTGTTTATGCTCATCCTTTAGCTCCTTTGTTATTCTAGGCTTCACTGACTTATGGTTGTGGTATATGGAACATGTAACTATGCAATTGAGCAACATAACATTTTTTTTTAATTCTACCTCCCTCTTTCCCAAGGATTTCATTTGTTATATAGCTATTTGGAAGAGGCTTGTGAGATCTTCTAGATCTTATAGATACCACTAGAGACTTGAATGATGTGAGTTCCTAGGCCTTTTCCATGAAGATACAACTCATCCCTCACCTACCACCTTGTAACTCCTCAATTCTAGAGGTTTTGCAGTGCCTCTCTTGTTGAGCCAATAGTGACCAACGAGGCCCTCACTTGTTTTCTAATAGGTGTCCAGTGAAGATCTCCAAAAATGGTCTAAACCTTAGGTAAAATATGTATTCGGGCTTCTATCCTCTTATTGATTCCTCTCTAGCCTATAGGGTGGAAATTAAGGCTATAACAAATGTACTCGACATGTTGTCCCAATTGCATGAGGAAATGTTACCAATAAGTGTAACAATTACATATTGGTTGTAATTTGATTATTATGGACCTTTACATTGTCCCTTTTTGTATGAATGGATCTCTTCTTCAGATATAATAAAATGGATTTCTTATTTTGTTACAATGTCAAATGTTGGAAAATGTTATGCTATTGAATAATTAATACATACATGATTTACATTGTTGCAAATAACAAAGGTGTGAGTTTTTAGATAACACATTAATGCAATCATTATATCAAAATGAAATAACAAAAATATAAAACAATATTATTATAAAAAATATTTGATTTTGAAATGATTAATTGAAAATT
>ML778503.1:1005786-1033258 GCA_009831015.1 Picea engelmannii | reverse complement strand
ATATATATATATATATATATATATATATATATATATATATATATATATATATACATATCAGTGCATTGTATTCTTATGAACTCACTAGATGGTGTGTACCATAATACATAAAATGATGTGTTTTGAGAAGTCATATGCACTGGTGCACATTAATTATATTTACACACTAGTACAAACTATTGAGAAAAATCATCGTTTAGTAAACGACATAACATACAATAATATTTATCGTTTCAAAATTGTACGGTGCTTATGTTTAAAATATACACAAGGGCACTAAATATAATGTGTGACTAGTGCGTTACTTTCATTATACGCATCGGGCTCTAAATATAATGTATGCACTCATGCATTACTTTTATTATACACATCGGGCTCTAAATACAATGTACATAGTGGTGATTTTAATATAATACACACATCGGTGCTTGGTAAAAATAATTGTGCCAAAATCTCACCACGAAGATTTGAAAATTCACTACCCTTTGGTGCACATGGTAAATTCACTAAGGGTCAAGATTATAACTTAAACTTACTAGTGTGCACTATAACGTAAATTCACCAAGGTGTACAAAAACTAAAAATCACTGGTGGTTTTTCATACGCAAACAAGGTGGAATTGGTGCGTAAGAATTATAAGAGCATCGTTGCTTTGCATACAACAAAAAAGGTGAAATCAATGCACAATAATTATAAACGCACTGGGGTGTTTATATTATATTTATGCACCGGGGAAAGATTGTCAAGAGCGCACCAATGCATTTTGATAATAACACCGAAAAAAAAGCCTCTATTGCAACCTTCGCCTGCCCAATTGTTTTTAGTTAAATGGAACATCTATTAACACATATGCTAAAACCTGTCAGACAGTTGGCTTAGGTTGATGGAAATTTGTTTTGGATTATTGGTTATCATTGATGTCAACTCTTGGAGAGTGATATTGTAGATTGATTTCAACCCTTGGAGAAGTCTGGTAGCACAAAGGTATGGGTAAGGGACCCGAGTTTTTTTGAGGTATAAATGCATGCAGATCAGTGAATATGAAAGTAAGACTACTCTATATGGATAGTACATGTCATTCCATTTCCGATGATATGTGGAACGTCACATAACTCCTCATGGTTAGAGAGTTATGGCCATGTGAAGTTGGAGAACGCTCATGAGTTATATAGAAGCCCCTAGAAGGTCAAAGAAGTCAATTATTCTAGAAGCTCCTAGAAGAAGTGTACTAATCAAATTGATGGTAACTAGGATTTAAGCATGGGTATAATTGTTTCATTAAGAAAATAATTAAAAATAAATTAGTTGCAACAAGAAGTTGTGAGTTTGGTAATTATGGTAAATTAGTTGTGATGAGAAGATTGAATAGTCAAAGTGGTTGACCCAAAAATAAATTAAATAATAAAGTGGTTGCAACAAGAAGTTATTTAAGGGAAAAGAAGATATGAATTGACTAACTATAGAAAATTTAGTTGCAACAAGAAGTTGTGATTAAAGATAAATTATTTAAATAATAAAGTAGTCAAAGTGGTTGCAAAGAGAAATTATTTAAATAATAAAGTTCCTGCAAAATAAATTAATTAAATAATAAAGTTAGTTGCAACTAGAAGTGGAGAGATTATTATTTTTGGATTAACTGGTTGTAAGAAGACAAGTGGTTAGAAGTGGGTTTTCCCTAAAAGAACGAAGTTGGGTAAAGTTAGTTAGAAGATAACCCCTTGAGGAAGCTACTTGGAGAGTATAAATTAGAGAGCAAGGAACTCTCATTAGCACCTACCCTGCATATTGAATATAATTGAATATCTATTTTTTGAAAGGTCTCTTGTAGGTACACATTGATACATCAAGTTATGCAAGTCTGAGGTAGTAAAGGAGGGTTGACGATGAAATTTTCAGATTTGTAGAATTAATGAAAAAACCCTATTTTTTGAGGTGTACGTGGGTTGCAGTGGAAGAGGTTGTGTACATACATGGGCTAGCAGTAAAGGAGGGTGCGTATAGTTGGAAAAATCCATGAAATATTGAGTTGTTGAGAGGGTCAGGTCGTCATAGTTTGAAAGAAAGTTCCCAGGAAGGTCTACAATGATCAAGTACAATAGATCTATCTACAGGTTCAAAAGGTATGTCATATTCTTATATGTAGTTGGATATTATTTTATACATGAGATATGATTATGGGAGTTTGAGGATTTTCGCTAGAGAGGTTTTTGGTTGCATGGAACCTATTGTATGAGCTATATATACATAAATACAACCCTGGTATGTTTGGTATTCATCATTGTTGCATCTTGTGGGGTTGAGTGTTGAGGCATATCTTGTATTTCTTGGTACATGGTTGAGGGTTTTGGGTTATGGTGTGTTGGTGAACTTGTTGATGTATTTCGAGGTTTCATATCAATGAAGGTTTGATGTCTATTCCATGTGATGGTTTATTGCACATGTTTATGATTGTAAGAACATGTATGGAACATGAATAGAGAGACATAGATGCACATATTTTGAGTGATATTCTTGAGATATTGGGTATGATATCTATGTTATCATATCTGATCTATTGAGGAGATTGTTAGTATATTTTGAGGTTGCATTACAGTGAGGGTTCCATGAATTGTTGATGTAAGGGTTTATGGTATTTGGTTTATGGAGAGTATGATATATTGCTAGAGGTATCTTGTTGTTTATGTTGGTGATATTGTGCATATGGTTGAAAGTGGTCTCGGTGATTGATCTTGGTGAGTAGATATGATTTGGTTGATGAGATTGATGAGACAGGTTGTTGTGATAGGTTTTGTTGTGTATAGTTGATGTAATAGGTTACAGGTTGATATGACAGAGACAATAAAGGTTTGGAGGGATGGAAGTGTCTGAGGTTCAGAAAGGTGAAAACCCTAGATTTCTGAAGGTGAACACAGGTTGTATTATAGATAGGTCGCATACATATGTAGGCTGCAATATATACAAGTCACATACATACACGAGTTGCAGCATAGACAGGTCACGTACCTATTGGTATTTATTGGTATATGATCACTTTTGTTACAGGTTGATTACAGACTATTGGTACAGGTTGGTTACATGTTGTTGGAACATATTGGTACAGGTTTATAGTGGTATATTTCATAGTGACAGTGTGGCAGTGGTTTCATCAGTTTTGACATTTATATTTCAGGGTGGTTGGACGGGGCAAGGAAAGGGGGTTGTAGCCTCTTTCTGATTGGTGTCAGAGAATCATGGAGTTGGAGCTTCCTTCAGGTTGGAGCCTGAGAACTAGGTGGTTGTAGCCACCTTTTGGCTGTACGCAGAGAACATAGGGGGTTGTATCCTCCTTCTGGTTGTAGCCAGAGAATTGGGGATTTGGAGCTTCCCTCAGGTTGTAGCCTGAGAAACTAGGGGGTTGGAGCCTCCTTCCAATTAGAGCTGGAGAATTGGAAGTTGGTGCTTCCTTGAATGTAATTCTTAAATACATATAAGAAAATCATTCTGTGGTTTTCTCCCGTATTGAGTTTCCACATAAAACATTGGTGTACTATGCATTATGTGGATGTGTCTATTATTGTTTATTATACACTGATGGATTTTAATGTTATATGATGCAATAACATGTTAATGATGAACTAATGAACATTGTTGAATAAGTTAAAGAAATATACATTGTGGTTAAAAGGATTAATAAGTGGTATAGATTGTTCATTACTGATTCACCCCCCTCTTAGTAATCCAACAAAACTTTCACTGTCAATAGAGGAGGTTGTACCAAAGGTTTTTTTTAAATTTTTTCCAAATTGTGTAATACTAAAAACCTCTACAAAAACTTCCACTAGAAGGTGTTCTCCTTGTAGTGTAATTGGGTATGACTAATGATGGATTGTGTATCTAGGAAAATTGTTATAGCATGGCTGAAGATGTTGATGATGTTGTTGCATATGAAAACCATCCATATGAAGAAAAATGAGGATGGTAAGATGTTGAGAAAGAGGTTAATAAAGGGATTCTACAATCTTCTACAAAATATCAGTTGATTAGGTAGCATCAAACAAATTGATAAAAGCTATGAAGGCATGCATTTAGTTGCTTATGGTGCATAATTCTTAAAAGGGAATTGAGGTAAGAATTCCCTCAATGAAATTTCAATATTTGAATTGGTTTTTAAAGGAAGAGGGCCTTCAGTATACAAATTTAATTAATTCCTAAATGCAATTATATAAAATTTAATTGCATATTATGATATGTTAGTTATGAAATCATAATCGGGTCAAGTAAGGAGACATACTCCTACTGTAGAAATGAATTCCATTAGAGATGACCATGTGTGAGGCCATGTTGAGGTCGGAAATGGGAAGGATATACTTTCATACAAGTGTGTAATGGTATTCCCTTATCTAATCGATGTTTGGACTGCAACCTCTTTTCTGACACGGGAGAGCCTTAAGAGAATTATATTCTTGGTGTTTTGTATGGGTTGAAGAGGAAGGTATCCAAATGATATGAAAATTTGTGGGGAATATTTTGGATGATGAATTGAGGAATTGGCTATACCTTCCAACTCACCATGGTGGAATACATGACATAGATATGTGGTATTTTAGAGTCAATGGAAGGATGCATTGTGTAGATGTGGCCATGGGAATTGATACATTGGTTTTATTAATTGATAAAGTTTGATTGCATTATGAAAAGATTGGTATGTTGATAATGCATGTACAATAAATGATATTTTCATTTCATTTAATATTTTTAATAGAAAGAAACAATTGAATTGTTTGTATGCACAATTTTGGGTCTCTTTGTGAGATATTATAAATATGCAATGAAGTGATAATGTGAATGAATACTGATAGTTGTTTGGCTAAGTGAAAGTTGAGAAAATTGTAGGAAAAATGGTCTTGGATATGGAAATGGTGTAATCCCATGAAGAAAATTGATGCATGTTGTTGAAAGAGCCAAAAAATTATGAGCAAAAATCCCATGCTTGAGAAATTTTGTTCTCCTGTATAAAATATATTTGAAAATTAATGATTGAAAGTTGTATGATGATGTCTCATATTGGTTGTATGCATATGATGTAGATGAGATGACTTCCACAAGTTACAAATTGTTAGTGAAAGTCTAGCAGTAAGTTGGCACTCCCCTTGGAAAATGAAGGATCACTTGAGGAATTATATAATAGTGAAAGGGGTGCTTGAGACATAAGGGAGAGTAAAGAAAGGAAGAAAAACTTTAAAAGAGAAGAGAAGAGAAGAGAATATTCAAGTTCGTTGGACATGATAACAATTGTTCAAATCTATTGAAGAATAAAGAACCATGCTCTCGAACCTAAAGAGTTAACTCCTATGTGGGAATTGCACTATAGAAGAACCAAGTTGTCAGGCCTAAGTAGTGAACTCCTGTGTTATTTGCACTTTATAAACAAGGTAGTTGTTGGCTATTTTCCTGGTATTTTTCCTAGCAATAATTCCCTTGAGATCCTAGTAAGAGAGATTCCCAGTCACTTGTGCCAAATACCCTATTAAAATGATGCATCCCAATGGACTGAGAGCAATGAAGGGGTCACATTAGGAATGGTACATGACAGACTATGAGAAATGAAGGGGTACATTCATTGGGTTGGGTAGGTGTGTGGAAGAGAGATGGTGGAAATCAAGATAATTGTAAGAGAATTCTAGTGGGTTATGTATATGTATATGTTTTGGGCCGGAGAACCTATGTATTTATGTTCTTGGGCCAACATGCCTGTGATATTAGGCAGAAGAGCCTATCAGTTGATTAAAGGTCAGAGAGCCTGAAAACTTGTAATATGAATGTACACTTGATGGTGTTGTGCACTAAGGAAAATTTATCGAGGTGGATATCGGTGGCCACCCACCTTTTCCAACTAGCTCAAAACAATTTTCTGGTAATTTTGGCAATTTACTATTTTTAGCAGTTTTTAACTTTCGAGACCATTTTGAGTGCCAAAATGAAGGTTTTTTAGGATTGAGCTTCCCAATGTTATTTGAAATCTTGAGCCCCCAAAATGGATCTTCTCGATGATACCTTTCCATCGGGCTATCCTACACCTAAAACGAAGATCGTATGCAAAATTTACGACCCTGAGAAGTTGATGTACTAACTTACCCAAACGGGGCCCACATGACTTTTGGCGCTTCATCTCCTAGGGTTAGGTTTTTGGATGTATAGGGTTTTTGGAATTCCTTCTAATTGTAAAAATTCCTTCAGAGCCTCATTGTAATCATCTTCTTGCAAATGCGAGTAGTCGTCACATCTCTTCTTAGAGATAAGTTGTCACCATTCTAGCGAGTCTTTCACTCTGTATTTTTACAGTCTCTGTAAATTTCCTTCATTAATAGAAATTGTGTATTACTGTATATCTATTTTTATGGTTGCATATTTGATACATTTATGTTATGTTATTGAATATCTCTGATATCTCTGTGCATTTCTTTGTTATATCTCCACTCTCATTTCGTGCTGAAAATAATTCGAATCAGTGGTATTAGAGCAGGTTGCTCTTGATCGTTTTTCAGTACATGTCCCCGACGAGGTTTGAGTATATAAATTTGGGTCTCGAGCTTGTCTCTCTTGAGGAAAATCACTCTCGCACACCCAAGGAACCCTCAATGGCGGAAGAAAAGAAAAATGATGGAGCAGACGATCATATCAATATGTTGCTTGTGCAAGATCTAACGCAACAGAGGGAAGAAATGATGGAGAATATTTCCCAGATCCTTCAACGCCTACTGATAGAAACATGAGCATATTAATCAAGAGACCACCTTAGAAGCACATCACCTTTCAAGGTACAACTTAATTTTGATATTCCTGTATTTGAAGGACAGATAGATGGACAAGCCCTAGAAAAATGGTTAAAATTGCTAGAAGGTTATTTCTTTGTTCACCATTTTTTCGACAGGGAAAAGATCACCTTCATACTCCTTAAAGATCTCCCCCATGTCAAACATTTGTGGGAAACTTACTAGGAGAAAATTTCCATAGAGGAGTCTGGAATATATGGGGCCGAGCTCACTTGGGATTTTTTTGTGGATGCGGTAAAGGAATAGTATTACCCTGTTGGCAACTATGAGGACTAGTATATGAGATGGATCACACTATGGCAAGAGAGGGGCCAAGAAGTTATGGAGTTCAAAAATAGTTTTCATACCTTGTGCACCAAGCTGGGTATCAAAGACTCCGAACAACATTTGGTTCTGAAATAGCGTGGGGCTCTACACAGATATATCCATACTGAAATAGATTTTCTGGACATCTCATCTCTCGGTGTTGCTTATTGATATGCTGTTAAAATCCAGCATAAATTTAAGCACCAGATCAAATGGAATTTTGTGTTTGCAAATCCAAAAAAACCAAAGTATGACAAAGATGGCCCTAACAAAAAGTCTCCTGAAAACTAGTCCAAGCCGCAGGAAAAGAAGGGTCACGGGAAGACAATGAAGGACACCAGAAAATGGTGCGATTTCCACAAAATCCCCTGGCACAACACCGATGAATTTCTCTCAAAACAATCATTAGTGTTCGAGATCAAATACAAGGAGCCGAACCCTAATTTAGAATTTGATTATGAAAATATTGGTAAAAGACAGATCATCGATGCAGACCCCAGTGCTATTATCGCAATCAAAATAATTCAACCACATGAACCAACAGATCCTAAAGAGGGGGAGGGAATTTTTCATTCACAGATGTGGGTGAATGGGACCCCACTACATTTTATTATTGATAGCAGAAGCCAAAATAAGCTCATCTCAGCAAAGGTCATCAAACAGTTAGGATTTTTGACAACACCACACCCGCAACCATACAACATCAGGTGGCTTCGCCAAGTACGAGATCTTCGTGTCAGCCAACAGTGTTGATTGTCATACGACATCCAACCCTTCAAGGATGAGGTATTATGTGATGTTTCCTTACTGGATGTCTGTAATGTTCTCTTGGTCCAATCATATATGTGGAAGCACCATGTTGTTTATGAGTCTAGACCCCGCAGTGTCATTGTTTCTCTTGGGGGTCATCTCTACATAATACCATAGGTAGTTCTGACTACTATTCCACCTAAAAAGTGCCCCAAGGTAGTATCTCATACTTCAAAATTCATCTTCTTCACAATCTGTTCAAAAGGTGAACAAAAGAATACTGTAACCACTACAGCCTTGGCCCAAGCACCTTCTATCCAACAAAAGCAGGTGGATAGGATTTTAGAAAAGTGTAAATATTCCCTCTGCACAAAATAATCTCATGTATCCTAACTAGTTAAAAAGGTCCAACCCTTCTAGCCACATGCTCGTGATAGCCTTCCACAAACCGAGCAACGCAACGCCTCCAGCAAGGCAAGTAGCTCACCAAGATTCATATTCAGCAAATGCTTTTTCCTCTCCCCCGGGAACTTAACGCAATGAAGACCATTTCTTCGTAAGGAGGGAGGATTGATCCAGGTGGATATCAGTGGCCACCCACCTTTTCCAACTGTCTCAAAACATTTTTTTGGCAATTTTGGCAATTTACTATTTTTAGCAGTTTTTAACTTCTGGTGCCATTTTCAGTGCCTAAATGAAGGTTTTTCGGGATATATCTTCTCAATGATAGTCAAAGGAATGATTGAGCCCCCAAAATGAATCTCCTTGATGATAAATTTACAATAGGCTATCATACGCCTAAAATGGAGATCGTATGCAAACGTTACGACCCCAGGAAGTTGATGTACTAACTTACCCAAACGGGGCCCACATGAATTTTGGCACGTCATCTCCTGGGGTTAGGTTTTTGGATGTCTAGGGTTTTTGGCATTCCTGTTTATTGTAAAAATTCCTTCAGAGCCTCATTGTAATCATCTTCTTTTAAATGCGAGTAGCCGTAACATCTCTTCTCAGAGATAAACTTCCACCATTCTAGCGAGTCTTTCACTCTGTATTTTTACAGTCTCTGTACATTTCTTTCATTACTAGAAATCATGTATTACTATATATCTGTGTTTATGGTTGCATCTATAATACATTTATGTTATATTATTGAATATTTGATATATCTCTATGCATTTCTTTGTTATATCTCCGCTCTCATTTCATGCCAAAAATAATCCAGATCAGTGGTATCAGAGTAGGATGCTCTTGATCATTTTTCAATGCATGTCCCCGATGAGGTCTAAGTATAGCAAGTTAGGTCTCAAGATTGTCTCTCTTGAGGTCAATATCTCTCCCACACCCAAGAAACACTCAATGGTGGAAGAAAAGAAAAACGATGGAGCAGACGATCCTATCAATATGTTTCAATATGTTGCTTGAGAAATCTCTCACGTGATAAAGGGATGAAATGATGGAGAATTTTTCCCACATCCTTCAACGCCTGCTGATATCAACAGGTGCATATTCCTCAAGTGACCACCTTGGAATCACCTCGCCTTTCAAGGTACAAGTTAATTTTTATATTCCTATATTTGAAGGACAGATAGATGCAGAAGCCCTAGACAAATGTTTAAATTTGCTAGAAGGTTATTTCTCTGTTCACCATTTTTCTGACAGGGAAAAGATCACCTTCACACTCCTTAAATCTCTCCCCCATGTCAAACATTGGTGGGAAACTTACTGGGAGAAATGTTCCATAGAGGAGTCTGGAATATATGGGGCCGAGCCCACTTGGGATTTTTTTGTGGATGTGGTAAATAAACAGTATTACCCTATTGGAAACTATGAGGACCAGTACATGAGATAGATGACACTACGGCAAGAGAGGGGCCAAGCAGTTCCAGAGTTCACCAATATCTTCCATACTTTTTGCACCAACATGGGTATCAAAGACTCCAAACGAAATTTGGTTATGAAATACCATGGGGCTCTACATAGATACATCCAGACTGAAATGGATTTTCTAGACATCTCATCTCTCGGTGTTGCTTATTGATATGTTGTTAAAATCGAGCAGAAATTTAAGCACCAGAACAAGCAAGAGTTTGGGTCTGGAAATATGCAACAACCAAAGTATGAAAAAGACAACCCTAACAAGTATTCTCCCAAAAACTAGTCCAAGCCATAGGAAAACAAGGGTCACAGGAAGACAAAGAAGGACACCAGAAAATGGTGCAATTTCCACAAAATCCCCTGTCACAACACCGATAAATGTCACTCAAAATAGTCATTGGTGGCCAAGATAAAAGAAAAGGATCCAAACCCTTATTCAGAATCTGATTCTGAAAATACTGGTAAAAGACAGATCATCGACGCAGACCCCACTGCTATTATCGCGACCGCAACAATTCAACCAGAAGAACCAACAGATCCTGAAGAGGGGGAGCACCTTTTTCATTCATAGATGTAGGTGAAGGGGACCCCACTTAGTTTTATTCTTTATAGTAGAATCCAAAAGAACCTCATCTCAACAAAGGTCATCAAATAGTTAGGATTTTCGACAATGCCATACCCACGACTATACAACATCGGGTGGCTTCGCCAAGTATGAGATCTTTGTGTCAGCCAACAGTGTCGATTGTCATACGACATCCAACCCTTCAAGGATGAGGTATTATGTGATGTTTCCCCACTAGATGTATGTGATGTTCTCTTGGTCCAACCATATATGTGGAAGCGCCATGCTGTTTATGAGTCTCGACTCCACAGTGCCATTGTTTCTTTGGGGGTTCATCTCTACAAAATACCAGAGGTAGTTCTAACTACTGTTCCACCTAAAAAGTGTCGCAAAGTAGCATCTCATACTAAAAAATTCATCTTCTTCACAATATGTTCAAAAGGTTAACAAAAGGATACTACAACCACTACAGCCTCGGCCCAAGCACCTTCTACCCAACAGAAGCAAGTCGATAAGATTGGAGCAAAGTGTAAAGATTTCTTTTGCACAAAAGAATATCATGTATCCAGACTGGTTAAAAAGGTCCAACCCTTCCAACCACATGCTTGTTGTTGGGTCCGTGATATGACCGATTTTATGACGTTAATTAGATCTTTTTTGTCGAATGTGTATATGCGTTTTCATGTTTTGAAAAAGGTTTTGAAGAGTTTTGCTATCAAAACGCTATGATCCACACCAAGTATGCATAATTTGTATTTTGCAATGATTTTGAGTTTAAATTAGTATGTTTTTATGATCCCAAGAGACTAATTCATGTTTTGTATGTCAGAGAGAAAAATCGCAGCTTGTTTTTTCTTCCGGCACTCCATTCGACACTCAGTCTGGTACTCCATCTGACACTCCATTCGACACTTCGTCCTGCACAAAAACAATGGAAGATTTTGTGGTTATGGTATTGGAGGCCAGTGATGGGCGAATCAGAGACATGGGTTTTTCTCGTGCTCATGGCCTCTAACTACTGAATGTTTGACAACTCGATTTGGGTTGTTATGTTGGGCAATTATTTGCTCGCCTCATTTCAGTAGTTAGGGCATCATTAAATGTAATTTAATGTTTTTTGAAGTGGTTCAACCCTCCACTGGTCGAACTCTCAGTCTGTAAAGCTTATAAATACCACAGTGGTGGTCATACAATAGGGAATAAGTCTAGGAAGTCATGTGTTAGAGGGAAAATACAATTTCCCTCTATTTTTCCATTTTCATTTTGCCAGAATTCTGTAAAACTGCATTTTTAGTTTTAATGGCGAATTTGTGTTGTTGAAGATAGTGGTTTGCATTTGAAGAGTGACCACAAATTGTTGGGAGGGCCACCAGTAGTCTAGGTAACTATCTTATGAGTTTGTTTGAGAATTAGATATTGTAGATGTCTTTTTATTTATTTTTCTGTACATGAATTGTCATTTTGCTTCTTCGTTATTTAAATTGTTGTTTATTATTTAATTGGTTTAATTTAGTTTTTGCAGGTTATTATGAGGAATCTTGTTAGTATGTAATGAGTTATTAGATAGTAGAAGCAATCTTGCAAGCTTAGACACTAACCCTTGTATGTAATTAGAAGATAGCTAGAATTTCTACATGCTGAAATAGAGTCTAAACAGAGTTAAAACATAGTAGAACATAATTAATAGTTTCTTTGACAAATTTCAATGGATGGATAATTGTTAGTTTAGTTTGTATTTATAGTTTGTTGATTTAATTGTTATTTAATTTGCTTAGTTAGTTATTAGTTCTCTTATCTTGTTATATGCTGAAATAGAAATAGGACTCAAGATTATGTCGTTATAAGTATTTTCCAATTGCAATTTAATTTGTTAAAATATGATTAGTTTAATTTATTTCATGCAATTTCTTTCTTAGATCTAGGTTGCAATTTCAATTCATAGTTAGATATTGAGTTTAGTGTAGTATGAGTTTGATTCAAGTAGTCTAGAGTGCAATTAAAATTCATAGAATAACATCTTTATATTATTAATGGTTAATGCATGACTAAACAATCACACGGATATGCAGGATAATTGATGTTGTTTCCATAATGGCTAAGTTTTCACTAGATTGTCTAATTCACACTTTTCACTTTGCTATTGAAGTCAATATCGAGTTTATCCCTCTTGAATTATCTTTCATTGTTAAGTGCCATCATGATATTATAAGACATCGGAGACATTCACACAACCATCAACACTATATTTGAGTTTTCATAGATTAGAAGATAGTTTCTTGTTTTCATAGATCAGAAGATAATTCTCTTGTTGTTGTAGGATAGCTAGTATTTTTCTTTGGTAGATTAAAGAGTAGTTTGCTTATCATAGATTAAGGATTAGTTGTTAGTTACTCTTTGCTTTCAATTTAGTAGATTTCCTTTTGTAAATTAGAAATAGTTGTGAATATTAGTTTAAGAATAAGGTTCACTTGTTTCTTAGTTTAATTAGTTTCTTATTAGTTTACTTGTTGTAGAAGTCATCCTAGGCTATTTAGTTGTTTAGTTTCTTTAATAGGATAGTTGCTTGCTTGTCTATTTTCCTGCTTTCATAGGATAGTTTCTTATTGAAATTAACTAGGCTAGTTGAAGTAGTTTGTTGTTTCTATTTGCTTATTGGATGAATAGTTTTGTTTTGCTTATTGTTATGATTGAACTAGTTTTCTTTAAGTAGGGTTTTCATTTTCTTTCCTAGAACTATCCATCGATCCTTCGTTCGATGGTTACTTAGGGTACATAGTTTGAGTTTCTTAGTAGAGTTTGATGATTATTAGTCTTTTCTTGAGTATATTAACCCTTAGATAAACACTTCCTTAGTTAGACTATACTACTACCAACCCTTCTACCTTGGCATATATTTTTCTACAACTCTAAGTTTACTTACCCCAAGTTGACAATTTAATTGAGGGTTTTTAGTGTCTTTTTAGTGCATATAGAACACCCATCATTTTTGGCGCCGTTGCCGGAGAGTTGTCTCAAGGTAGGAAATAGGTATGAAATGGATCATTTCTATACCTTAACATTAGATTGGTGGCAGGGGAACTTTAAGATGAGAGGTAAGAAACTATGCATCTGCTATTGTAGGCTCTCACGAACCCAATGGTAGTTTTTGTTTTTGTTTTTGTTTTCTTTCATGAACAGACCTAGAGACCCAAAAGGTAGATACATTAAATATAAATAAGACCTTTCAACCAAGGTTCCTTCCAACCTTTTTGGGGGAAGGAACATTCCACTCATAAACTTCACGGACCAATACCAAAAAATAGGAGTTAGCTCAACCCAAATAGATAAAGAAGTCTCTAAAGAGACTAAAACAGGGAGCACTATAGAACAAAAGTTGAAGCATCAATAATAGTGGGACATGAGGCAAGACCACTCGAGCCCTCTGTAGAACCAACCAACACAACCTTTATTTTCTTACCACCACCAGGAGAATGAATTTGAAGGTGACCATTAATTTTGAAGAACTCTCTCAAATATTAGCAGCAGCTGGGATCTCTTCTTCTCAGGAAGAACACATCTTGACAATAGCCAAGAAATTGAATACCTCTCCAAAAATATTAGAAGAATCAAGGTCCTATGAGCTATAAAATTATTTTCTTTGCCAAAATGAAAAGGAAGCTGAAAAATTATGGACTACATCCAGTGGAGAGAAATCATTAAGACTTGAGATTGAGGAGTTCTCAAAATCCATCTCAGCATATACTTTATGTACTTCAGAAATCAATCATCAAAAATAACATGATCTGCATAGCATGATGAAGGAGAGCATAGAAATTATTGTTGATGAACATCAAGATTACTTTGAAATTTGGGTTCAAGAGGTCATCAGACCATAATACTATTCTCTTCTTCAACGCCTTCTGATTCCAAAACAAGTAGGCTGGTTTGTTCTTAATATCTAGGTAATCATGCGGTAAATTTTTCATATATGGATATGAGTATGTTTCTTATATTTCTCTACACATGGTTACATTGGAAGAGTTCTTACACTTTAATAAAGATTTTCCCTTTCCTTTTAGGTAGGGTAGGATAGTAAATAAAACCTGCATGTTGTTAGTTTAGCTTAAAATCTAATGCAGCCTCATTTTATGTTTTCTTTTAATAAGATAACTATGAGATGCATGTTCCTATGACTTGATCTCATTGATATCATTAGTTTATTATATTTTAGAGTGTAGTTTTTGCAAATAGTTTTAGAGATCTCTCTAGGTATTTATATCACCAAGGGTAGACAATTCCAAGGAAATATAAAAGAACGATTTTCTTCAAAAACATTGCTATATTTGAACCTTGTTGTTTGCTAAGCATCAAATGAATAATGATTTATTGTAATTAGCCATATTTTTGCAAAGAATTTCATCTTCTTTTTCTCAAGTTATCTTAAATAGCAGTTGCTCTTGAACCTTCACCACTATATAAGGAAGTGACACCGTAACCATCAATCTTAGAGGTCTCTCGTACAATTTCTCCAAGAAACCTGAGTAAGTGAGTAAAGTATATTTATTAAAGAGTAACAAGGAGTTATGATTAGCCATTAGTCATTGAAATATCACAATAACTTACAAAAGAAGAAAGTGAGTTGAGCCTAGAGATACCTTTCTATTCTTGCTCAATGGTACCATCCACTACACACTAAATAGATTGATTATATCATATCTTTAGATAGTCCACGTCCTCTTAATTACCCCTTACATCAGGACAATCACTAAGGAATATAACGGAAAGTCCTCCTCTAACATAAATACCATCCCAATTTTAAAAAAGAAAGAAAAAATTGTTTTCAGAGATGTCTCCCGATCTTCTTGCATAAATAAATCTTATACTAAAATCTTAAAAGATGGAGGGCCAATCTCTGAGGGTGTAAGAGGCTAACCCACCGGGATACTGAACAGGTCTGTTGGTAGAAAGTACTGACCTGTGGTATGACTAGGTAAGTCCGTCGGAGTACTAAACAAGCTTGCTGGCAGCAGATCATTCTACCTAGCAAGGATGATAATCTCACAAAAAAAATTAATAAATTTAAACTTGTCCTGATGTACGACATTACTTGTAGACAAAGATGAAATGAAGTATGTATGGTTAAGTTAAGGTTAATGAACTCCATAAACTTTCCATTGGAAACTAACTCTGAGACTATATTGAAACTCTCTTGCCTACCTCTACTTATCTATATATAAGATCTCTTATCCTATAGGTGGGGCCATATTTTAACCGTCTCGTCAGAGCAATATGTGAAATTTATCTCTACACTTAACAAGCTGTAAATATTCGACTATTGGGAGAACTGTCTGCTTTCCTATATTTTTTATTGTGAGGTGTCACAATACTGAGGTGTGGGGGAGGGGTTCATGAGTTGACAAATGATAACATTTCCTAGAAGAAGTAAATCTTTGTAAAAAAAATTGTGTGTTGTTTTCATAATACATGCTATTATATCAACAATTATTCTATTTTTGAAATGCTAATTACATGTGTTTTATAAACTACTATACATTTCCTTAACATACCACTTAACTGGTTTATTTTCATTACAAACTATTCATTACAAAGTTATGATTACATGCCTTATAAAATGCGAGATAGAGGAATGGATTGTGTGAGCACGATGGAAAAACAAATAATAATGGAACACTCTTGTATTTCTTTGCTCCTATTCACTGTATTTGTGATCTCTGAGGAATCAATTGCCTCAGCCACAAAGCTCCCAAGAGTTGAAGACTGTTGGTTTAAACACCACCAGTTGCCAAGACCAAGATATAATAGGGTTTTCAAAACCAAATTTCAGAACATCTCTGGAGCTAAGGGATACTCCAAGGAGTGGATAAAAGAGGAGCCAATCAACCCTCTCATAGTCATCACCATATTGATTACATGTGAAGGTAGATATTATATCTTTAAAGCCTATGAATTTCAATTATTAGCTCACTTTTAGTTCAATAAGCCATTGAATTTTCCCTTTTACTTCTTGAAGAGTCTTTAGAAGATGTCTTCCCAAGTAAGGAATAATGTAACTAATCCCCATAACAACTTATTTCACCATGGACTTATCAAAATACTTGTCTTAGCCGAATTTGGGAAAACATGGGATGAGTTCATTTACCAATTTGCAAACCCTCATATTACAATCAAGACTAGAAAGAAGAATCTTGATCTAGGAAATGTTACTTCACCCAAACCCTCATGCTCAAGATATTCCTTTACCAGACCAAAAGTCCAAGAAACTTGTTGATACCCCTGCAGCCTCATCGGGCAAGAAGACCAAGAAGCCTATTACTAACCTCCCTCTAAAAATAGTAAAGACATATTTCTAATTCATGGCACGAGGATGCTCCATACCTTTAGTCTGCAGGGAGTTTCCTGAGCTAAAAAAAACGCTAAGCACTGCCCATTTGTATAGAAAACCCATGAGAAGAGGAAGTAGGATTTCTGTCAAAATTTTGTCATACTGTCTTTTTACAATGTCTTGGGATATTATATCAGCAATTTCTTGTATTGGTATGCTAAATTATATACTACTGATATCATTGTGTGTGTTATAAGCTTGTTGTGCATTTTATGTTTATTCTATAGAAGACTTTGTATACTTAACTACTCTTTTTGACAAATACAGAGCGATAACAACTGCTAAATACTTACTGCCATCTATATTACAAGCTTATGAAAAGAGGAACAGTTGTTTGAATTGTTACAGATTGATGAAAGGAAATAAAAATTATCTGGTTCACCATGTCTACCAGTACAAACCAAGCCTTTATTAGTATCTGTCATTTTTGTCAGTCACCAGTGATCAAATTTACTCTTTCATGTGATTGATAGGGTTATTAGGTCAAATTATTACATTTTCAAAATAAAATTCTCAAATAAAATTTGACATATCTTGGTTGTAAAATTTCCATTGGTGTGTCTGGGTGTTATTACTACTCCCTCCACTCATCCATGGTCATAAATTTTCATCATGGTCATGTCATCATTCCTTGTCATAAATTTTCAAATGATTGTCTTGGTCAAAGTTCTACTTAAAAATTGGTTTCTGAATTAAGGAAGATGAATTTGAAAAAAGTGAAAGAGGTTTTTGTCAATAATATACCAAGAAATGAAAACCTCCTTCATTTTATGCACAGTGTTATTATTTGAGAGAAATTCCACAAATACAGTCGCTATAGGAGGGCTTCTGCACATTTGGACAACTTGACTTCAAGTCATTTTTTCAGAGGTTTGGAGAAGGCATTTGCAGTGCTTGATGGTTCCATTGTGTAGAAGACATCATACAATTTCCAACCATACCACTTTCAGCCCAAAAATGCTTTGGGAAGGCCTTCAAAAACCCTCTCAAAGACCACACTGCATTTCTGCTAAGAGCACACTGCACTTCTGTAAGTTTTGAGTAGCCAACTTCAAGATGGGATTTTGAACATATGGGAAAGTAATTTTGAAACATGGAGGAGGTTTTTGTTCCTAACATACCAAAACACAATAATCTCTCTCAGTATTCTAATATACATTATGGTTTGGGATATATTCAATTCTCTTAGAGGCCTAGGTTTTCAGAAAATAAAACACTTTATTTTTCTTGTTTTAGTCATTTTTATTTTCATGTTTTCCTAACAACTGGAAGTGAATTTTAGAAAACCAAGAGAGTTTTTTATCAAGGACATATTCAAAAACAAAAACCTCTCTCATATTTTACATAAGATTTATTGTCTTGTAGTTACAGGTGTCATTTTGATACCCATTTTTCACAAGTTCGCTAGGCTTGAATTGTGGTGCTTTTGGGAAATCACTTTTGGAAGAAGTACAAGAAGTCGTCTGTTAGATGGAAAAGACAATTTCCCTCTGTTTTTCCATTTTCATTTTGTCAGAATTGTGTAAAACTGTGTTTTTAGTTTTAATGGTGAATTTGTGTTGTTGAAGATTGTGGTGTGCATTTGAAGAGTGACCACGACTTGCTGGGGGGGCAACAACAGTCTGGGTAACTATCTTATGAGTTTGTTTGAGAATTAGATAGTGTGGATGCCTTTTTATTTATTTTTATGTACAAGAATTGTCATTTTGCTTCTTCGTTATTTAAATTGTTGTTTATGATTTAATTAGTTTAATTTAGTTTTTGCAGGTTATTATGAGGAATCTTGTTAGTATGCAATGAGTTATTAGTTAGTAGAAGCAAGCTTAGACACTAACCCTTGTCTGTAATTAGAAGTTAGCTATAATTTCTACATGCTGAAATAGAGTCTAAAATAGAGTTAAAACAGAGTAGAACATAATTAATAGTTTCTTTGACAAATTTCGATGGATGGATAATTGTTAGTTTAGTTTGTATTTATAGTTTGTTGATTTAATTGTTATTTAATTTGCTTATCTAGTTTGCTTAGTTAGTTCTTAGTTCACTTACCTTGTTATATGTTGAAATAGAAATAGGATTTAAGATTATGTCTTTATGAGTATTTTCCAATTGCAATTTAATTTGTTAAAATAGGATTAGTTTAATTTATTTCATGCAATTTCTTTCTTAGATCTAGATTGCAATTTCAATTCATAGTTAGAAATTGAGTTTAGTGTAGTATGAGTTTGCTTCAAGTAGTCTAGAGTGCAATTAAAATTCATAGAATAGCATCTTTATATTGTTAATGGTTAATGTATGATTGAACAATCACATGGATATGCAGGATAATTGATGTTGTTTCCATAATGGCTAAGTTTTCATTGGATTGTCTAATTCACACTTTTCACTTTGCTATTGAATTCAATATCGAGTTTATCCCTCTTGAATTATCTTTCATTGTTAAGTGCAGTCGTGATATTATAAGACACCGGAGACATTCACACAACCATCAACACTATATTTGAGTTTTCATAGATTAGAAGATAGTTTCTTGCTTTCATAGATCAGAAGATAGTTATCTTGTTGTTGTAGGATAGTAAGTCTTTTGCTTTGGTAGATTAAAGAGTAGTTTTCTTATCATAGATTAAGGATTAGTTGTTAGTTACTCTTTGCTTTCAATTTAGTAGATTTCCTTTTGTAAATTATAAATAGTTGTGAAGATTAGTTTAAGAATAGAGTTCACTTGTTTCTTAGTTTAATTAGTTGCTTATTTATTAGTTTACTTGTTGTAGAAGTCATCCTAGGCTAGTTAGTTGTTTACTTTCTTTAATAGGATAGTTGATTGCTTGTCTATTTTCCTGCTTTCATAGGATAGTTGCTTATTGAATTTAAGTAGGCTAGTTGAAGTAGTTTGTTGTTGTTATTTGATTATTAGATGAATAATTTGCTTTTGCTTATTGTTATGATTGAACTAGTTTGCTTTAAGTAGGGTTTTCATTTGCTTTTCTAGATCTATCCATCGATTCTTTGTTCAAAGGTTACTTAGGGTACATAGTTTGGTTTTCTTAGTAGAGTTTGATCATTAGTATTCCTTACTTGAGTAGATTAGCCCTTAGATAGCCACTTCCTTAGTTAGACTGTACTACTACCAGTCCTTCTACCTTGGCATATATTTTGCTACACCTCTAAGTTTACTTACCCCGGGTTGAAAATTTAATTGAGGGGTTTTAGTGTGTTTTTATTGCATATATAACACCCATCACTCGTGATATCCTTCCATAAACCGAGCAGCGCGACATATCCATCAAGGCAAGCAACTCACCAAGATTTAGATTTAGTAATCACTTTTTCCTTTCCCCTGGACACTCAATGCAATGGAGCCCATTTCTTCCTAAGGAGGGAGGATTGATCCAGGTGGATATCGATGGCTACCCACCTTTTCCAACTGGCTCAAAACAGTTTTCTGACAGTTTTGGAAATTTACTATTCTTAGTAGTTTTTAACTTCCAGGGCCATTTTGAGGGCCTAAATGAAGGATTTTTGGCATCAAGCTTCTAAATAATAACTAGAGGCATTATTGAGCCCCAAAAATGAATCTCCTTGATGATACCTTTCCAACGGGCTATCATACGCCCACAACGAAGATCATATGCAAACGTTACGACCCCGAGAAGTTGATGTACTAACTTACCCAAATGGGGCCCACATGACTTTTGGTGCTTCATATCCTAGGGTTAGGTTTTTGGATGTCTAGGTTTTTTAGAATTCATGTTTATTGTAAAAATTCCTTTAGAGCCTCATTGTATTCATCTTCTTGCGAATGCGAGTAGCCATCACATTTCTTCTCAGAGATCAGTTACCACCATTCTAGCAAGTCTTTCACTCTGTATTTTTACAGTCTCTGTACATTTCTTTCGTTAATAGAAATCATGTATTACTGTATATATGTGTGTATGGTTGCATCTCTGATACATTTATTTTATATTATTTAATATCTGCGATATCTCTGTGCATTTGTTTGTTATATCTCCACTCTCATTTCATGCCGAAAATAATCTGGATTAGTGGTATCAGAGCAGGTTGCTCTTGATAATTTTTCAGTGCATGTTCCTGATGATGTTTGAGTATATCAAGTTGGGTATTGAGCTTGTATCTCTTGAGGAAAATCTCTCTTGCACACCCAAGAAACCCTCAATGGTGGAAACAAATAAAAGCAATAGAGTAGACAATCCTTCAATATGTTGCTTCAACAAGCTCTCACGTGACATAGGGATGAAATGATGGAGAATTTTTATCACATCGTTCAATGCCTGCCGATAGCAACAAGAGAATATTCATTAAGAAACCACTCTGGAAGCACCTCTCCTTTCAAGTTACAAGTTAATTTTGATATTCCTGTATTTGAAGGACATATAGATGCAGAAGCCCTAAACAAATGCTTTAATCTGCTAGAATGTTATTTCTTTGTTCACCATTTTTCCGACAGGGAAAAGATCACCTTCGCACTCCTTAAATCTCTCGCCCATTTCAAGCACTAGTGGGAAACTTACTAGGAGAAAAGTTCCACATAGGAGTCTGGAATATATGGGGTAGAGCCCACTTGAGATTGTTTTGTGGATCCGGTAAAGGAATAGTATCACCCTGTTGGAAACTATGAGGACCAATACATGAGATGGAACACACTGCAGCAAGAGAGGGGCCAAGCAGTTACAAAATTCACCAATACCTTCCATACCTTGTGCACCAAGCTGGGTATCAAAGACTCCAAACAACATTTGGTTCGGAAATACTGTGGGGCTCTACACAGATACATTCATACTAAAATGGATTTTCTGGACAACTCATCACTCGGTGTTGCTTATCAATATGTTGTTAAAATCGAGAAGAAATTTAAGCACCAGAACAAATGAGAGTTTGGGTCTACAAATCCACAACAACCAAAGTATGACAAAGATGACCCTAACAAACAAACTCTCGAAAACCAGTCCAAGCCATAGGAAAAGAAGGGTCACGAGAAGACAAAGAAGGACACCGAAAAATGGGGTGATTTCCACAAAATACCCTGGCACAACACCGATGAATGTCGCTTAAAACAGTCATTGGTGGTTGAGATCAAAGACAAGGAGTTGAACCCTAATTCAGAATATGATTATGAAAACACTGTTAAAAGACAGATCATCGATGCGAACCCCACTGCTATTATCGCGACCGCGACAATTCAACCAGAAGAAGCAACAGATCCTGAAGAGGGGGAGCACCTTTTCCATTCACAAATGTGGGTGAAGGGGACCCCGTTGCATTTTATTGTTGATAGCGAAAGACAGAAGAACCTCATCTCAAAAGAGGTCGTCAAATAGTTTGGATTGTCGACAACACCACACCCACAACCATACAACAATGGTTGGCTTCGCCAAGTATGAGATCTTCATGTCACCCAGCAGTATCGATTTTCATACGGAATCCAACCCTTCAAGGATGAGGTATTATGTGATGTTGCCCCACTGGATGTCTGTGATGTTCTCTTGGGCCAACCATATATGTGGAAGCACCATGTTGTTTATGAGTCTCAACCTCGCAGTGTCATTGTTTCTCTAGGGGGTCATCTCTATAGAATACTAGAGGTAGTTTTGACTATTGTTCCACCTAAAAAGTGTCGCAAGGTAGTATCTCATACTACAAAATTCAGGTTCTTCACAATCTGTTCAAAAGGTGAAAAAAAGGATACTGCAACCACTTCAACCTCAACCATAGAACCAAAAGTGTAAAGATTCCTTCTACAAAAAATAATCTCATGTATCCAGACTGGTTAAAAATGTCCAACCCTTCCAGCCACATGCTCGTGCTAACCTTCAACAAATCGAACAACACGATGTCTCCAACAAGGCAAGCAACTCACGAAGATTCAGATTCAGAAAAGGCTTTTGCCTCTCCCCCGAGCACTCCTTGCAATGGATACCATTGATTCTTAAGGAGGGAGGATTGATCCAAGTGGATATCGGTGGCTACCCACTATTTTCAACTGGCTCAAAATAGTTTTCTGGTAATTTTGACAATTTACTATTTTTAGCAGTTTTTAACTTCTGGGACCATTTTGAGGGCCTAAATGAAGGTTTTTACAGATATATCTTCTCAATGATATCTAGAGGTAGTATTGAACCCCCAAAATGAATATCCTCGACGATACCTTTCCAACGGGCTATCATACGCCTAAAATGGAGATCGTATGCAAATGTTACGACCCCGGGAAGTTGATGTACTAACTCACCCAAACGGGGCCCACATGAATTTTGGCGCTTCATATCCTAGGGTTAGGTTTTTGGATGTCTAGGGTTTTTGGAATTCCTTTTTATTGTAAAAATGCCTTCAAAGCCTCATTGTAATCATATTCTTTTGAATGCGAGTAGACATCACATCTCTTCTCAAAGATAAGCTGTCACCATTCTAGTGAGTCTTTCACTCTGTATTTTTACAGTCTCTGTACATTTATTTCATTAATAGAAATTGTGTATTACTATATATATGTGTTTATGGTTTCATCTCTGATACATTTCTGTTATATTATTGAATATCTATGATATCTTTGTGCATTTCTTTGTTATATCTTCGCTCTCATTTCGTGTTGAAAATAATCTGGATCAGTGGTATCAGAGCAGGTTTCTCTTGATCGCTTTTCAGTGCATGTCCTCGACGAGGTCTGAGTATAGAAAGTTGGGTCTCGAGCTTGTCTCTCTTGAGGACAATCTCTCTTGCACACCCAAGAAACCCTCAATGGCGGAAGAAAATAAAAATGATGGATCAGACGATCCTATCAATATGTTGCTTTAACAAGCTTTCACACAACAGAGGGACAAAATGATGGAGAATTTTTCCCAAATCCTTTAATGTCTGCTGATAGCAATGGACGCATATTCATCAAGTGGCCACTTTGGAAGCACCTCACCCTTCAAGGTACAATTTAATTTTGATATTCTTGTATTTGAAGGACAGATAGATGCAGAAGCCCTAGACAAATGGTTAAATATGCTAGAAGGTTATTTCTTTGTTCACCATTTTTCCGACAGGGAAAAGATCACCTTCGCACTCCTTAAAGCCCTCCCCCATGTCAAACATTGGTGGGAAACATACTGTGAGAAAAGTTCCAGAAAGGTGTTTGGAATATATGGGGCCGAGCCCACTTGGGATTTTTTTGTGGATGCGGTAAAGGAAAAGTATTACCTTGTTGGAAACTATGATGACCAGTACATGAGATGGACCACACTCCGACAAGAGAGGGGCCAAGTTGTTTTGGAGTTAACCAATACCTTCCATAACTTGCGCACCAAGATGGGTATCAGAGAATTTGAATGACATTTGATTATGAAATACCATGGGGCCCTACACAGATACATCCAGACTTAAATTGATTTTCTGGACATCTCATCACTTGGTGCTACTTATCGATATCCTGTTAAAATCGAGCAAAAATTTAAGCACCAGAAAAAATGAGAGTTTGGGTATTCAAATCCACAAAAGCCAAAGTATGACAAAGACGTCCCTAACAAATAGTCTCCCAAAAACCAGTCCAAGGCATAGGAAAACAAGGGTCAAGGGAAGACAAAGAAGGACACCGAAAAATGGTGTGATTTCCACAAAATCCCCTGGAACAAAACCGATGAATGTTGCTCAAAAAATTCATTGGTGGCCGAGATCAAAGACAAGGATCTAAAACTTGATTCTGAATTTGATTATGAAAATACTGGTAAAAACCAGATCATCGACGCTGACCCCACTACTATTATCATGACCGCAACAATTCAAACAAAAGAACCAATATATATTGAAGAGAGGGAGCACCTTTTTCAATCACAGATGTGGGTAAAGGGGACCCTACTACATTTTATTGTTCATAGAGGAAGCCAGAAGAACCTCATATCAGTAGAGGTCAGAAAACAATTGGTATTATCGACAACACCACACCCGCAACCATACAACATTGGGTGGCCTCACCAAGTATGCTATCTTTGTGTTAGCCAATAATGTCGATTGTCATACGGCATCCAACCCTTCAAGGATGAGGTATTATGTGATGTTTCCCCACTGGATGTCTGTGATGTTCTCTTGGGACAACCATATATGTGGAAGTGCCACATTGTTTATGAGTCTCGACCCTACAATGTCATTGTTTCTCTAGGGGGTCATCTCCACAGAATACCATAGGTAGTTCCGACTACTATTCTACCTAAAAAGTGTCAGAAGGTAGTATCTCATATTACAAAATTCAACTTCTTCACAATCTATTCAAAATGTGAACAAAAGGATACTGCAACCACTATAGCCTCGGCCCAAGCACCTTCTATCCAACAGAAGCAGGTCGACAAGATTGTAGAAAAGTGTAAAGATTCCTTCTGCACAAATTAATCTCATGTATCCAGAATATTTAAAAAGGTCCAACCCTTCCAACCACATGCTCGTGATAGCCTTCCAAAAATCGAACAATGCGACATCTCCAACAAGACAAGCAGCTCACCAAGATTCAGAGTCAGCAAACACTTTTTCCTCTTCCCCGGGCACTCAATGCAATGGATACAATTTCTTCCTAAAGAGGGAGGATGGATCCAAGTGGATATCGATGGCCACCCACCTTTTCCAACTGGCTCAAAATAGTTTTCTAGCAATTTTGGCAATTCACTATTTTTAGCAGTTTTTAACTTCTTAGGCTATTTTGAGGGCCTAAATGAAGGTTTTTCGGGATCAAGCTTCTCAATGATAGCCGAAGGCATGATTGATCCCCCAAAATGAATATCCTTGATGATACCTTTCCAACAGGCTATCATACGCCTAAAACGAAGATCATATGAAAAATGTTACGACACTAAGAAGTTGATGTACTAACTTACCCAAAGGGGGCCCACATGACTTTTGGCGCTTCATCTCATAGGGTTAGGTTTTTGGATGTCGAGGGTTTTTGGCATTCCTGTTTATTGTAAAAATGCCTTCAGAGCCTCATTGTAATCATCTTATTGCGAATGTGAGTATTTTTCACATCTCTTCTCAGAGATAAGCTGCCACCATTCTAGCGAGTCTTTCACGCTATATTTTTACAGTCTCTGTACATTTATTTCATTAATATAAATTGTGTATTACTGTATATCTGTTTTCATGGTTGCATCTCTGATACATTTATGTTATATTATTGAATATCTGCGATATCTCTATCCATATCTTTGTTATATCTTGTTAAGAACCAAATATCAATATAGCATAGAAAAACCTCAGAAAAAGTACTCAACGCATTGAAAAAGAGATAATTTAAGATAATAAGCCTTTTTGAGGGGGAAACCTCCTTTTACCCCACTTAAATGTTCAAGTGCAAGATGATTCAAAATGAAAATGTCTCCTTGGTATATATAGGATACTAGGAGGTATAATTACAACTAATGGCCTAAAGCCAACATAAATAAAATAACATTACTAATATAATATGCCCCAATTAAGGGGTAACGAGCCAATATTAGGGCTTAACATGCCCCTCCCCTTGATAAAAGTGTTGTCTGCAATGCTTAAGTAACTCTGGATGCTTATTTATAAAAGACTCATCTTCCCAAGTGGAGTCTTCAGCTGGTAGTTTCCTCCATTTAATGAGATACTCTGAAATGGATCTATTCCTCAGTTGGCGAATTCTTGTGTCAGTGATGGCTTCAAGCTCCAATATGATGTTTCCTTCCTCATCAAGTTCTGGAAATATAGTTTGAATTGGGATCTTGTCGCCTATAACCTTCTTTAAGCATGAAACATGGAAAACTGGGTGTACTCGTTAAGATGCAGGCCACTCCAATTTGTATGCCATAGTACCAATCTTTTGCAACACCTTATAAGGGCCATTGTGCTTTGGTGATAATTTATTATCCTTCTTGGCTTGCTTGAGGGACATCTGTTTGTATGGTTGTAGTCTTAAAAACACTCAATCCCCTACTTCAAAACTTCTTTCACTATGATGTTGATCTGCTTGTTGTTTCATGTGATTATGTGCCATGGTCAGGTTGTCCTTTAAGATTTGGAGAACTTGTTGTTGATTCTTGATGTGATATTCCACTGCTTGAACCTTATATTTTTCTTTTAGAGAAGAAGTGATGGAAGGAGGGTGGTATCCATAAAGTGCCATAAATGGTGTCATTTTTGTTGGAGTATGAAAGGAAGTGTTATACCACCATTTTGCCAAGGGTAACCATTTGAACCATTGTGTTTGTTTATCAGAGACAAAGCAACGAAGGTAGCCTTCCAGACATTTGTTCACTATCTCGGTTTGTCCATCAGATTAAGGATGATAGGATGAGCTATGAGCCAATTGAGTACCCAAACAAGAAAATAATTATGTCCAAAATGTCTAGTGAAGATGGGATCTCTGTCACTTACAATAATCTTTGGGCTTCCATGTACCTTTTGAACTGTATCCATGAATGTGGTGGCAACTGTACTATCTTTGAAGGGATGAGAGAGTGCACAAAAGTGTGCATACTTGGTTAGTCTATCAAAAATCACCATGATGACACTCTTTCCTTCAGACTTTGGTAACCCTGTGATGAAATCCATGTAAACCTCCTCCCAGCGCTGACTTGGGATGGATAATGGTTGTAAAAGACCTAGGGTATTAATTGTTTCCACCTTATTTTGTTGGCAAACAACACATTCCGCCACAAACCTTTGAACATTAGTTTTAAGGCCATCCCAAAAAAAATCCTTCTTGACTCTATGGTAGGTTTTCAAAAATCCCGAGTGCCCTCCTACTGGAGAGGTGTGCAATTCCAATAGTACCTTTTGTTTGAG
>ML778503.1:957604-987772 GCA_009831015.1 Picea engelmannii | reverse complement strand
CCCCTCGAAGAGGCCTGTGAACATTGCTATCTGAATCAAGTGCTATTTCTGTTCAAGTGCTATTTCTGTTGCTATTTCGTATATCATTTCTGTGTATTGTGAAGATTATGCTAGATATTTTACTGCTATTCTGTTATTTCTAGAATTTCGTTTCTGTTCTGCATATTATATATATCTGGTATCTTGAAAAATCGTTTCTCAATGGAGGATCACACCATTTGCGTAAAGGCGAGGGATAGCATTTGATAGGCCCCTATAGGATTTTAGAGTTTCGAAGATTGGGGAGTAGAGTCTCCTCATCCTAACACCCCTGAAATTTCGAAGTACAAAGTGCCAAAGAGTTGAAATGTGGACACAACATTTCTGTCGTGTGGTAGTATAACTCGCGCCTAGTGTTGGTTCACGCAGGCGGGGTTGTGTACAAGGACCTGTGGTCATATTGAAAGAAGATTCCAGCAGGAGTCAAAGAGCCGTTTAGGCTCGGGGAGAGTGAAAGATACGAAGACTGGGAGGTTAGCGGACCCTGCTAAGGTGGGGGTCTGCGTCAAAAACAATCTCCTAAAAACCAGTCCAAGCCACGGGAAAAGAAGGGTCACGAGAAGACAAAGAAGGAAACCGAAAAATGGTGCGATTTCCACAAAATCCCCTAGAACAACATCGATGAATGTCTCTCAAAACAGTCATTGGTGGCTGAGATCAAAGACAAGGATCTGAAACCTGATTCATAATATGATTATGAAAATACTGGTAAAATACATATCATCGACGCAGACCTCACTGTTATTATCGCAATAGAAACAATTCAACCAAAAGAACCAACATATCCTGAAAAGGGGGAGCACCTTTTTCATTCACAGATGTGGGTGAAGGGGACCCCACTGCATTTTATTGTTGATAGCGAAAGCCAAAAGAACCTCATCTAGGCATAGGTCGTCAAATAGTTAGTATTGTTGACAACGCGACACCTGCGTCCATACAACATTGGGTGGCTTTGCTAAGTACGATATCTTCGTGTCAGCCAACAGTGTTGATTGTCATACAACATCCAACCCTTCAAGGATGAGGTATTATGTGATTCTTCCCCACTGGATGTTTGTGATTCTCTCTTGGGCCAACCATATATGTGGAAGCACCATGTTGTTTATGAGTCTTGACCCTGCAGTGTCATTGTTTCTTTGGTGGGGTCATCTCTACAGAATACCAGAGGTAGTTCCCACTATTGTTCTAGCTAAAAAGTGACACAAGGTATTATCTCATACTACAAAACTCAGCTTCTTCACAATTTGTTCAAAAGGTGAACAAAAGGATACTGCAACCACTACAGCCTCGGCCCAAGCACCTTCTATCCAACAGAAGCAGGTCGACAAGATTGTATCAAAGTGTAAAGATTATTTATGCACAAAATAATATCATGCATCCAGACTAGTTAAAAAGGTCCAACCCTTCCAGCCACATGCTCGTGATAGCCTTCCACAAACCGAGAAGCATGATGTCTCCATCAAGGCAAGCAACTCACCAAGATTCAGATTCAACAATTTTTTTTTCCTCTCCCTCGGGAAATGAAAACAATGGATACCATTGCTTCCTAAGGAAGGAGTATTGATCCAAGTGGATATCGGTGGACACCAACCTTTTCCAACTGGCTCAAAACAGTTTTCTAGCAATTTTGGCAATTTACTATTTTTAGTAGTTTTTAACTTTTGGGGCCATTTTGAGGGCCTAAATGAAGGTTTTTTCAGGATCGAGCTTCTCAACTATATATAAAGAAATTATTGAGGCCCCAAAATGAATCTCCTTTAGGATACCTTTCCAACGAGCTATCATATGCCTAAAACAAAGATCGTATGCAAAAGTTACAACCCCGAGAAGTTGATGTACTAACTTACCCAAACGGGGCCCACATGAATTTTGGCGCTTCATCTCCTAGGGTTAGGTTTTTGGATGTATAGGGTTTTTTGCATTCTTTTTTATTGTAAAAATGCCTTCAGAGCCTCATTGTAATCATCTTCTTTCAAATGTGGGTAGCTGTCACATCTCTTCTCAGAGATAAGTTGCCACCATTCTAGCGAGTCTTTCTCTCTATATTTTTACAGTCTCTGTACATTTATTTCATTAATAGAAATCATGTATTACTATATATATGTGTTTATGGTTGCATCACTGATACATTTATGTTATATTATTGAATATCTGCGATATCTCTGTGCATTTCTTTGTTATATCTCTACTCTCATTTCATGCCGAAAATAATCCGTATCAACAATGAAAAAATAAAAGGGAGGGGAATGTAACATCCCTAGTTTTAATTCGTGCAAATTATAGTGTAATTGTGTAACAATCATTTACATTGGTGAGCCGATATGTTTGGGGCAAAGAGCCCATATTGATTAATATGACCGAGGGTCGAAATAAGTATTATGTAAATTGAAATGATTAATAAAAATGATAATATTTGGATGCAATACGAGAGGGACATTAATGATGGTGGGGATATGGTTCCACAAGAAGGGTGGCCAAAGGGGGTTTTATTCATGGGTATTAATCCAAACCCACATTCCTGAATTTTATTATCATTGTGTATAAACCTTCTATTTTTGTTTTTGAGTGTTCCCAAATCCAATCGTTGAATTCATATAATAATTTGGGTGATTAAGTCAACCTAAAATTTATTGAGAGCATGGGCATGAGTACAATCATCTTTGGGAAGAGTGAGAGTCAACCAAGCAAGAGAGAAGAAGGAAATTCATATGTGAAAATGAGAGAGTTTTTATAGGCATATTTTGGGAAGCAAGAGAGGCGTTGAGTGTTGGGAAAAGCACCAACCATGTTGTTCTTAAGGGAAGCCATTTTTTGGCTATGTTTTTGTTGAAATTGAGGCTTGTGTGCCTATAAAAATGAGTTGTAATCCTATAGTACATTTTCTTGTTGAGGAAATGGCTCAAGAGCCTTATGAAGGTTTCTATGAGCACTTTTGAAAAAAATAAGAGTTCTTGTAGTCCCCAATTGAGAGATTCCTAGCCAACTGAATGCAATGGAATCCCTGATAAATGAATGGTACAACCCAATGGACTGAGAGAAGTGAAAGGGGTACATTCCATGGGTTGTACAGGTTGTGGGGAACAAAACTAGTGGATTGGAATTGTTGTGGGAGTAGAACTTGGGTTTTTGGGCTACTAAATGTGGAGAGTGGGCAACCAAGAGGGATAGATCTCCTTGTGGCCTCATAGCCTCAGCTCTGGGGTGGCCCATTGTTGAGATTTGGAACAACAATGCTTATGTCTTGGAGGAACATCCATCATACACAACCAGTTGGTTATGTTTTATAAATAGATGTGTTTCTATTGTTTTTTCTATGATTATTCCTCTATGTAAAGGTTAATTTGAATGATTCTAGGTTTGTTACGTGTGCATGAATTCATGGTTTTTATTATGTTGTTAGTTTGCATGAGTAAATCAATGTGTTTGTTGTATTTTTTATGAGACTAATGCCCCTTGGTTTATTCATATGTATGGGGCATTTTTAATTTTCGTTTCAACAGGTGGGTACATTACAAGGGGTTCCCTTTGGCTCCCCTATTGTTTCTAATCATAATTGAAGATCTTTATAGGGATATAATGGAGGGAAAAAATATCTAGTTCATTGAAAGGTATTAATATTAGAAGATCTTTCTTTGTGACCCATTTTCATTTTATGGATGATGTATTATTATTTTATCATGGTTCATGGATAGATGTGTTTAAGTTAAAAGGGATATTAGATTTATATTGTACACATATTGGTGTGAAAGTTAATTTGTAAAAACTCTCTATTTCCTTTAATGGGGTGGATGAGAACCTTATTAGATTAATCATTCAAAATTTTCCCTATCAACTTTATGATTTAAAGGGTGGGTTCAAATAGATAGGTTTTTACATTAAGACCAATGATTATGGAATTAATGATTAGAGATGGCTTATTTGAATGGTGGAAAGAAGGATTGATTTTTTTTTAATAGGTGGTTTTCCATAGGTGTAAGGTTGGTGTTGGTGAATTCATTATTGGAAACTATGCCAATATACTTGCACTCTTTGGCCTATATTCTCAAAGGGGTCCTTAAAAAAATAAAAAAAATACAAGTTTTAGGTTTGTATGGTCTGGTAATAGGGGGAAGGAGGGTATCCCATTGGTTAAATGGTAAGTTATCTCCAAGCCATATGAACTCTGGGGATGGAGCCTTAAAACCATTCATATGTTTGGGAAGGATTTAGCTTGGTGTGTTTGGATGTTTATCTCAATGGATGCTAGAATCAAATTCTTATTCAAAAATACATAGAACCCTATTCTGTAGAAGATTGGGTTATGAACCCAACCGGGCCTATTCATAATGTATCTATCATTTGAAAATCCACAGTTATAGCTTTACCTATGATTGGAAACTAGTTATCTTGGTGGGTAGGTAATGGAGAAACGGTTAGGATAGGAGTTTATCATTGGGTGAGTAGTGGTGATGCTTACAAGTTGTCTGAGAACTCGATGAGCTCTCTTTAGGGGCTTGGTATCTTTAATTTGGCTCAAGCATCCTTCCCATAAACCTTTTCAATATGGAGTCAAGCATGGAATAACACAAACCTTCTAGGTTTAGAAGAGAATGACAAGGAATAATGGAATGGAAACATATATAAGCTTAATATGTGCCATGTCCACATTAAATAAGTAGAGTATGAGATTGTATGGTCTAGGAATCTTGTTTTCGGTTATTATACCCCAAGAATAAGATATAAATACATGTATGATCTTGATAGACCGAAAGATCCTCATTGGTGGTGAAAGCCACTCTGGAAGATCGTATCACCTTTAAAATGAAGGATATTCATGTGACTAGCTCTTATGAATGAATAACTTACATGGGATGTACTATAGAAAAGGAATAAACATAGTCCAAGCAAGTGTTCCTTGTGCAAGAGGAGGAAAATATAAGCCAATTACTTATCCTTTGTCCATATTCCAAGCAGGTATGGGAATAAATGGATATATTCACAAGGGTAAAGGATATTTTGCAAGACAACTCTATTTTTTTATTGTTTCAAGGATTGTCCACAAAAGCCCGAATTAAAATAATTTTGAGCCCTTCTTTTGAATGCATCATGGGTATATGGTTCACTAGAAATGTGAGCACTTTTGATGATAGATTTGTCCCTCCTTTCTAGTGTTCTTCTCAAGTTAAGGATTTTTTTTCTAATTATAAATATGTTCCAAAGATTACTCCTCAAAGGCAGTGCTCCCATGCTTTTATTTACATGACCCGGGCTTGGGTTTTGATGGTGTCTGTTGAGGTGGCCAACCCCCTTATTGTGGGGTAGGTGGAATTTTGTTCTTTAATGATTCCCATTCCATAAGTTTTAAGGCTAGCCTAGGAGGAGGATCTAATCATTGTGTTGAACTCCTTTCCTTAAAGATTCTTCTTAAATAGTTAGCTAAAAGACGCGTGTCCCATCTTTAGGTTTTTGGAATTCTCAAGTGGTATTAATTTGGATGAATGTGAAGTGTAGAATGTACACTCTGTTTTTAGCAATATTTTTGAGGAAGTGAAAAAATCTTAATTTGTTTTTAATTCAATCTATTTTTCTCATGTTTTAATAGAGCTCAACTCCACTCCCAAGACTCTCTCAAAAGAAGTCAGCAATATTTTTGAGGAAGTGAAAAACCCTTAATTTGTTTTTATTCAATCTATTTTTCTCATGTTCTAAGAGAGATCAAATCCACTCCCGAGACTCTCTCAAAAGAAGTCTCAATCTGTTTGTTGGCTTATGCATTTGGAAGGGAAAAAATGATTGATCCCTTATTCAGGAACACATCCTATCTATTTTTGTTTGAGGATAAACTCTTATTTGTCTTTCTCTGGTTGTTCATAGTTTCAAGTTGGTTCCATTTTCTATATATGGAGATGGAAGACTGTGCTATAGGCCTATGGGAAAAGTGCAAGATTGATTATGCTGCACTTTTATTAACCAATCTGGTTCCTTAATTTTCCTTTGATTGGAACTACTTAGAAAGTTTCTATTTGGTATACATTTTTATGTTATTCTAGTAAGAATATGTAGTGATATTTATATGAAGAATTTTAAGCTCTAGTTAAAAGAACTTATGTATCAAAAGTATATAGGCATATATTTAGTGATGCTTATTTGTTTATTATCCTATGGATGTTGCTTGCAATGATTAAATCATGTAGAAAATGTTTTCTCTTTCTCTTGTGAATGGAATTATAATTTAGTTTTTAGGGGAAAAAAATGAAAATACAACCACCTATTCATTTTCCTTACAACCACATGATTTCCTTACATAAATATGTATGATCCTTAATATCATAGGTCAAAAACTTATTTTTCCATCTATTAGAAAGATGGGCTTAGCATAGTTTCTATTCTCATTTTTTAATAAGTTAACTCAACTTATTATGAAATCTTGTAAAATTTGGGTGACTATGATTTACAACCTGCACACTATGACAACAAAATCTAACACTCGGTGTGATGTAAATTCCCAAGCATCAAGGAGCTAATCTTATGCAACTCAGGAAGGCTACTCATTGTCACCTTAGTAACTCTTCCTCTCACTTTTGGTCATCTCTTCTCCAAGTCAAGGGAGGCTTCCATAAAGATAGGATTGTTAAGGCTATGGAGTGGAGGCACAAGGTGATTTATTAAAGAGTAAGCCTAAAAAAAATGAATGGTTGTAGTATGGATGGATAAATAAATTGTGTGAGAACAAGAAGATAAAGGTGGAAAACTCCAAGGCCAAGTGCCTAATCAAACATTGGGAAAATTGAGTCAAAGTAGCATGGATCGAAGAGGGAGAATAAATTAACATGTAAGGTAATAAGGTTTGATATGCATGTCAAAAATAAACCTTAATGTGATGAAATTTATTGCATAAAATTATCCTTGGAAAGCTAGGGGTACCATTCAAAATATTGTTATGAAGGTGATGCCATATCATGCTATCAACAACTAGGTTTGTTAGGTGTAAGATTAACATGGAAATAAAAAAGATAAGAGGGATCATGTCCTCACTTTACATTATCCAAATGAAACATGATTCATTACAAGGCCTTCACAAAAAAATTGCAAGGGTTTCCTATACTGAAAATCACCATATGAAAATATGAGAACATGAAGCCTCACATAAAAAAAGATGGTATACCTTCAATCTCCTATAAAATATTCTAGCATAATATATACAAATGTATCCCAAGGGGAGAGTTCCGTAATCCCCAAAGTCTCAACAACCATCAAATGGAGAGAAAGCTCCTCTTTATAGAGGGAGTCTCTTCTATCTTACAATAAACATATATTATTTTCTAACTAATTCCATGACAAGACAAATAAAGAATATAAAACTGGAGTAGTTAGATCCCTCGTGAATCCATGGTTGACCATGTCAAACATTGTGGACATAAACCTGTCCAAGAGAACTCACCCTCATCCAAAAATAAGAAGAAAAATTCAATGATTATCTCCAAGAGAGGGCCTACTAACAATATATAATAAAATAACTTGAACCTTTGAGGATGTGTTAAGGGTCCACCTATAAGAGCTCACTAAGTGTGCCTTCCAAGTTGTATGATAGATAAAACAATAAAATAATCCTTCTAGGACAATACTCCATAACAACCATCCAAAAATAACAAATGGTCCACAAGATGCATGCAACCAATCCACGTGTGTGAATCCCCAAAGAAATCAAATTCATGGATGAATGTGCAAAGTGCCAACTAGATGGAGCACTCCATAATAAAGGAAGTGGTCAACCCCAAAAATAGTAAGTAGACTATCCCCACAAGTGCATCGTCCAACATAATGCTCCAATAATAGAAAGAAGACCAAGTAAGAGCATGCAATGTTCCATGGGTGGCCCTCCAAATATGCTACACAACCCTCAATAGAACTAATCCATAACCACCTACAATAAAATAATATATGTTCCAAGTCAAAGAAGTGAGGGCACTCTCCATTAAAGTTCAAATGATGCCAAGTGTAGCTAAAGTATCGATGCAATAAAGATGAGAGAGCACCTAGTAGAGGCCATGAAAGATCACCTATGAGAGAGGTGCCCTAGAAAATTGTGCCATGTAACTTCCTCAACTATCCAACAAATAATTATATATCTCCATGTGAAGTGCACCTAAGGAAGAAGTGCCAAAACTAGTTAGACCTCCTCAATGTTCATGCCAAAACTATGTTGTTTTCCAATACCATCCATTAATTTCCCCAAACCACTTGCACAAGAGAAAGTGTGCCCTATAAAAGCTTGTCAACCTCTCCAACAATAAGATAATAACGATGCATGTCTTACTTCATAATCATTCCCAAGAGAGGAAACCTCCATCCAAAACAATAAATCTCCTCCAAATGTAAATAGCTTTCAAGTAAAATAGACTACTCAATACAATAAATGGATTGAATTAACCATTGAATGGTTAAATTAACCTCTACATTTGTGCACAAAAATTAATGTTCTAATAATAAAACCATAGTCAAACCTGCCAATGGTCACCAACAACATGAACATGAATGAACTCCAACCAATTTTGTACAATGCAAATAAGTTGTTATCCCTCACAATAATCCCATGATGATAACAACACTGCAGATAAATTATCCACCACTTATGCAGAGAAATTATTTTGAATCGAGAAGATGTTCATATTTTATGGGTTGCCACCACCAACTCTATTCACATGCATTGCGTTGTAGCGAATGATGGAGTTTTTCCATGGAAAATAGGCAGAGAAGTTATTTTGAATCAAGGAGATGTTCATATTTTGTGGGTTGCCACCCACTTCCATCACATGCATTGCATTGTTGCAGAAAAACTGTCCGTTCAGATTGCAGATTTCCTCCGTCCAACGGGTATGGAGCAAAGTCACCATAATCGTTCACATGTTCACGGGTATGGAGAAGATGTTCATATTTTTTGGTTTGTCACCAACTCCATTCACATGCATTGCATTGTCCACCAATTCACCAATATGAACATCAATTCACCAATTTGATTAAATTTTGCTCGGGAAAAACCCAATCGGGAGGTTGCCGACAGTCTTCATGACCAATGCCATGTGCATCTCCATAGTTTTAATTTATTACATTTCACAAAAACGTTAATAGCAATCAATGTTAATTGGGTTTAGCTTGGATGGTTGTGAGGAATTATGTTATCCTTCTCATCCAGATTCAATTTCAATAAATGACATGTTAAGCTCATAAATGAGTATGTTGTAATGGCTTCAAGCCTATATGTAATGGAGTAAGCTAACTCGGGAGCAAATAGACCTGTTTTTCAGCCAAAAAATGGACCCGAATCCCGCATTTTCAAGAGTATCCTGAGTTTTGCATGGATCAAATTTTGATGCATTTCAGAACCTTACCCCACGGGTTTTGCCCCATTTTAAACCAACCCAGATGCTCATAAAATCGATCAGATTAGACGAAAATTTAAAAAAAAATTAAATGCTATAAAAGTAATCCTTGAACGAAAGATTACTCTGGAATTAACCCACTCCATATGTAATGGGAAGTTACCTTTAATTCAATTGAATAACAAAGCATAACATAAAATAGGTTAATTGGAATTAAAAAAAGCTCCATTGAAAACATATTCCATATTAAGTAAAACCTCTAATTTTAAAGGATCGAAAATATTTATAAATGAGTATCTCATCTTAAAAGATCAAACTGAAAATAAGAAGAAAGTATCTCATCTATATATTATAAGTTAAAAAAAAAAAAACAATTTAAATAAAAATTGTCTTTATAGTAATAGAGTATTTCTTATCTAAAAATTAAAGGTACTATTCTTTTGCTAGGGTACTTTAATGCTAGAACATTAAATAAGAAAGACATAATCCTAAGAAACATCTATAATCATATCCCTCCATGGTTAGAAGGATGATGATTTATCATGCATGTAGAAGGATGATGATTTATCATGCATGTACAAAAGAAGCTCGTAAGTTTTAATTGAAAACTTAGTTGGTATAGAATCAATCAATTGAAAACTTAGTTGGTATAGAATTAATCAATTGAAAACTTAGTTGGTATAGAATTAATTAAAAGAAGCTCATAAGTTTTAATTAAAAACTTAGTTGGTATAGAATTAATCAATTGAAAACTTAGTTGGTATAGAATTAATCAAGTTTTACAGTTGTTAGAACCTAATAATATGCAATAGTTTAAGGGAATGGACAAAATCCAACTTAATGAATTGTATTCATGGTTTTATCACTAGCGTAGTCGTCTATGTTTTCTTAGATATCCCTTTATTCAACAAAAAAAAAATGTAATTTTGTATCTCACTCAATCATGAACCTAACTTGGATAATAAACCTTTCATTTTAACTCTAAATATTGATCTAAATAAAAAACACATAGATGATGGTTCTAATGGTGAAAAACACCATGGCTTCATAAAAAATAAAATAAATATTTTTCAAAGGATTTAAGAAGAATTAAATTTCCTTCTAAAAAAATAACAATATTGAGGAACTTTATCATAACTTTCCAACAAAACTATTAAAGAACTTTATCATAACTTTTCAACAAAACTATCAACTTGTATGAACAATTATTCTTTTAAAACTTCTTTTAAAAACAAAAAAACAAATAACTAGCCCCTGTTATGACAAAGATTATAAATTTTTTAGGAAATATATCAAGGAGGCCCCTTGTGAGTCCATTCAAATAAATAATTACAAAGCACTAATCAAAATAAAGAAGAAGCCATATGTAAATATAAAGAAGGATAAACTCAATATTACACCATTCTAAATTTGAGCCTAAAAATTTTAGAGGCAAATCCTAACTTGAAAAACTAAAGAAAATAATATAATTGATATGCATGATCGATATTCCTCCCTAAAAATCCTATATGAATCCCTTAATGTTTCAAATAACAATTATACCATTTTGTACAACAAAATAAGTTTTCACTTTGGATGGCATTGAGATTGGAGTTAAACATTTAGCAAAAGGGAAAGAAAAAGACCTTGAAGTTTATCACGAAAGAATCCTAAAAATTGGTGGATATTTTCACTTCGCTCACATTCATAACCTTTCACTTCCCTCACATTTATAACTTTTTAAACTTAGTAGTGAAACAGAGATTCCCTAAACGTTAGACAAAAACCCTCATTGTCCCTATTTTTAAAAGTGATGACAAAAATAGGCCATCGACCATTATGATTAGTCTTATTTTGACCGATTTGTATGTATTCTAGAGAACAAAATTAGCAAATGGTTAATAAGTCACAAGAAGAAAGTGAAAGACCAAGCTAGTTTTTGAAACTATCACTCAACTTTAGACCATTTGATTACTTTATGATTATTGTATAGGAGTGTCAAGAAAAGAAAATCAATCTCCTTTGTTGCTTCATTGACTTTGGGAAAGCTTCTGACACAATGCCTAGAAATAATCTATGGAAGAGATTGGGAGATCTTAAGGTCCCTTTTGGGTTGAGGGCTTCTACAATAAGGTTATATGAGAAAATAATTGCTAAGTTCAATAATAGTGATGGTTGGTTAGAAGAAATTAATTGTAACATAGGGGTTAAAAAAGGTTTTCCTTTATCACCTACTTGTTTTGCCATCAAAATTAACAAATTAGAGGTGTCTCTAAAGGAAGAAGGTGTTGGTACTAACTTGGTTGGAATAGCTCCATGATCCTTCTTTTTTACACAAATGATATTGTTCTTTTTGGCAAGGAGCCCTTGTGATCTTGACAAGAAACTTAGAATTCTTAAAAAAAATTGTGTGATCTTTAGAATGTCAGTAAATGCATATAAGACAAAGGTTATGATCATAAAATCTAGATGGACCACTTACATGGATTTTTTATATGAGACTAACATCACGGGGAAAGTTCTTTCATACAAATATCATAGCGTTGATAATCATAACAAGATCAATTGGAACTATAGTGTTGAAAGAAGGATCAATGGAGGTTGGAAATCCTACTTTGGTCCTGAGAACAATTGTAATGAAACATTTTTTCATTTATAGAATCAATATCAATATACCTTATCCAATTACCCTCTTAGAGTTTGGTCTTCCACCTATTGAGAGTAAGGCTATGATCAAGTACTTAATGTATAAACACAAGGTAATTACGTTGAATGCATTTCCTTAGTGAGAGGGTGGCCCCAGAATATTTCTTCACCAAACCAATTTTATTTTACCTATGGTTTTTACTATTCCAGTTATCATGTTTAACTATTGTTGAAAACCATCATATGGTTCTAGTCTATATCCACCACTTTGGATTGAATTCCAAGGATCCTTATCTACCTCTATAGCTTAAATTCTTACTATCTTTATCCACCTCTCCATCTTGAATTTCAGTTATCCTTATCCACCTCTCTGGCTTGATTTCCCAACTTTCCACCCATATATGCTCTGTAACTTTCATACAAAGTCCAACCATGTCTTATGTTTGTGTATTATTTGTCATCAAAGTTATCTTTAATGTCTACCCCAATATCCCCCCCTTCTACTCATCTATATTTTGCAATGTTCAACAACCAATGGTTGATATCTCCCATGGAGTTGTTGTAGTGCCCAAGGTTCCAAAGAGTTAGCTCACAACACATTGTAGGGTCACCAACAATAGATCATTCCCTCCTTGAGTATTCTCCATTCTCAAATTTCTCACTAAACTAAAGTAATCAGCAACACATGGAGACTACAACCATTTTCCCTAGTTGCAACTATGAGCATTGGCTCATTGTCATGGACCCTCCCAACAAGGGCAAGGCCACCAAGGAAAAAATGTTCAATTGTTATATCGAAACATTACTTAGGTTTTGGGAAGGTAAGGCTATCTGTCTCCTTGTACAATGAGTCCTTGCTAGGCTTTTTGTCTTCTTTTATTGATTTTTCCAATGGTGGTCCTTACAATGAGGAAGTTGTTGTCAACCTAGAGATATTTGACAAAGAAGTGGGATTTTTCCTTGACAATTCAATTGTATGAAGGTAGGGCATTTGTAGACTAGTAAGGAGGCCCAATTCTTGTGGAACATTGCTAGTCAGGTTGTTTGTGGAAATTTGCAAGTCAATCAAACTAGAGAGAATTGACAAAGGAGTGGCAATGCTACTTGACAATTAATTCTTAGTAAGGTATAGAATTTGTAGAGTAGTGAGGAGTCACAATTATGGTGGAATGACACCAGTCGAAAATTTTTAAGAAATATCTATTAGTATCAAGGTTGAAAGGTTTCCCAAGGTAGAGGGTATGGTACCCATGAGATCGTTTGCACCCAAGTAAAGTGAGTCCAAATGTGTGAGGAAACACAACTCCAAGGGGGTGTCATTGCTCATATTGTTGAAAGAGAGGGATGACTCCACTAGATTTTGGCAAGGTGACTTAGAGTGTTTCCTTTCAATTGATTATGGTGCAACCATAGTATTCTTGAATGAAATAGATGTCTCATTTGAGGTGGGATATCACCATGGAGTGCATTGTTTAAAAGATCGAGGGAACAAAGAAATGACAAATTGGTAAGGGAAGGAGAAATGGGAACATACAAATCCATTTCCATAAGGTTCAAGGTGATAATTTTGTCCATTTAATGGTGGTAGGTGCATGTAATGCTACTACAATTACACAATGGATTGGTAGGACTCTAGTTGGCTTTGAAAAGTTGAGGATCCTTGGTGATAAGAGACTTGAATTCAAACAATGATATCCAATTATTATGGAATAAGTATGTAGAGGAAGATGAAAAGAAGAAATACAAACAATGATATCCAATCATAACGGAATAAGTATGTAGAGAAAGAGGAAGATGAAAGGAAGAAGATAAAAAGTAAAGAAAATGAAAAACAAAAAAACAAAATGATATTTAAAAATAAAAATGTGGAAAGGTATAGACGTGTTGTTACTACTATTTATATAGTGTGATGGAGAGGAATATAAAAAATTTTGTCCCAACCAAATCAAATACAGATAATATAACTCCATTGAATGAAAAGTATCCATAAAAAAAACCTTAATTTTTATATGATCATCCTTAAAAATGTTTGAGGTTTTTTCCATTTTATCTTTGGCTTTCTATAAGCTTTCTTATCATATTTTCGAATATCCTCTTCTATAATTGCTAAGGGTTTCTTTTATCATATAAACCTTTTATTATAAGTGCTCTTTGTCCCAATGTTCCTAAAAATCATTCTTAAAATGGGGTACACGTCTTGACTCCTACGTTGGATATAATTTTTGCATTATTGGTTTTTAATAACTTCTTTTTTATAAAAATATTTTATCTATGTTTTTTGTTTTTAATAAATTGCTTTTACAAAAATCTTATAATTTGGATATAATTTGTTTTTTTTTTTTAAATCTATAAATTTAGATATATAATTGAACTTGTTTTTTGTTTTTATAAGAATTTCTTCATTATCTTAATTAATTATTATGTTCTTAATAACTTAATTTTATAAGAATGTTTTCTTTTTAATAATTTTAATAATTGTATAATTTATTTCTTTAAAAATTTATATATATAATTGAATTTGTTTTTATAACATTTTTATCTTTATCTTAATTAATTATTTATTATATTTTCAATAACTTACTTTTATAAAAATATTTTTATTCTTATCAAAATATTTTTATTTTTAATTTGTTCATTAACTATTTGTTTTAGCTCTTTTCAAATCAGGCCATATAAATCTACACGAACAATTAAACTACTACTATGTCCTGAAAGAAACAACCAACCATCACAGTACATTACCAGTGATGAGGTCCTCAAATTGCTAGCAAGCAAGATGTCGTCAAGTAGATCAAAGTGATTAGAGGGATAAGATGTTGATTTTGCAACTGTAATGGGCCATGGCCGCGAGAGGAATATGGGACTTGTCCACAAAAATAACTCCAAATGTCGATTTTGCAACTGTAATGGGCGGTGGCCGCCTCAGGAATATGGGACTTGTCCACAAAAATAATGGTACTCCCAACTGGTCATACGTACGTCACCTGCCATGGGATGTCTCTACAAACATTGATTGTCCATCTGCAACTAGAACCATTATCTGTCTGTTAGCTCCCAAAATGAATCAGTCACTATGGTTTCATTTTGGGGTTGATAGTCTGGTTATCTGTAGTTTTCTCCATTTTGTTTTTAATTTCTTCTAGTGTCAAAACTTAGGTTTTAAATTCATACCTTAGAAATAAGTTGATCCATAAAGGTCTTGTCTATAAAATTTCATGAAAAGACTTTCAACAGCTAACACATGTTGCAAGGTTGATGATTAGCTGGTGAAAGTGGTGATTTTCAATAGTTACGACGTACTTTCCCGTAGACAGTTAGCTGGTGAAAGCACGGAACACGTGTTTTTCCTCCATGTTTTCAGAAATCAAAAGATGACACACTCAACACACGTCACATAATCATTATAAGGTGCTGGTGAAAGCAAATAATGATGAGGATTCTGTTATGCACATCTAAATCGGATATCATAGTGGATCGTGTTCGTGAATGCATGCTTCATGAGATAATGGCATTGGAGATGATGAATTCAAATTCATCATCACAGGTAAAGAAGCAGTACTACTCAGCCAGCGACATCAAATCGACACTTCGTATTCTCAACACGCATTATCCACAGGAAATATGTTATGGTATCATATTTGAAAGACAACGCCAAGAGTTTTCACCAGTGCCAAACCTTGGCTCAATCAACAAAATACAGTGACTTTGTTTGCAAAATTGTTTGGGCTTCGAGTTACAGATGGCAAGGAAACGAAGTGGTTCATTGTTAAGGAGAGAATTAGACAGTCTGTCTTTTTTACAAGCACATCCAGAGGTGAAAAAACGTTTCTCAGACACAGGCTGCATGGGTTATGTTGAAAAGTTACAGAATGGTTGCCACCAAACAACAACTGAAGCATTTGCTAAATCGTATGATGGAAACAAAGCCTGTGTGGGTTCTTTAGAAATGATAGTTGATGAAGCCGCCATTGCTACAACAACCAGCTTACCTAGATCAGGTCAGAGCTGGTTCAAGACAACAACAACCAAGAATCTCAATTTCAGAGCATATCTTAAGGCATAATTCAGAAATGTCACATGGAAGAAAAGCATGCCAGTTTCTCATTTGGAAGATGAATGGCAAGACCTGTTCAAAGGCATTCAACTCTATATAACCTCAGAAGGCAGGTATGAAAAGCTGATGCTATATCATTTCAAGCTCTTAGATCATTTCACAGGGAAAACTCTCTTGAATTTACCTTTTGTTCTTTCACAAAAGCCAAACTAAAGTATGTAAAAAGGTTAGGGTTGAACCTCTAAGTATGAAAAACACTCTTTGTCATTTCAGCCTGATCAAATTGATAATTCTAGAGGAGCTAAGACAAAGAGGAAGGACTTGGCAACATTTTCTTTTTTGGGAAGGCTTTGAAACCCAAACTTAGCCCATGAATGAGCAGAAGAGAGATGGGAAAAAGCAATTAACTCCTCATAGCATCTCGAGGAAGAGGAGAACTCTTCCAACACCACCAGAAGATAGGATTTCTAGAATAAAGTCTCACAAATCAAAGAAAAAATTAGATTTTGAAACCACTTCAGAGAAGCCTACAGAAAAGAAGACAAATATTCTAAATCTACCATATACAGACTCAGAAACAGAGCCAGAGAAAAAAGATGAAAGTCCAACCATTAAAAGCCCTGAACACTCCATGGAATTTGCACAGGATTATGAGACTTTTACTTGCACTGATGAAGGTGAAACATCAAAGAGAAAAAAATCAAAGAAATCACAAAAATTAAGCAACTAAAAGAAGTGATTGCTCAACAGGAGGTTTTAGAAAGAGTAATCAAGGCAAGATACAAAACTCTGTCTGACAATTTCACAGAGACAAATGCATCATTTGAGAAGTTGGCTCGTGAAAGTGTCAAAGAAAAAAAGAGAAAGAAGAAAATCACCAAAGATTATAACAGTTTATGTTGGTTAGCAAAACGCCTTAAGAGGAAAATTAGAAAATTGAATCAGAAGCATAAGTCACATCCAGATCTACAAGTGCTAGCCCAGGTTGCTGTGAATATGCAAGGAGATAAAGCAGAGACACACTAAGTTTTTGATAAAACAACATTTTTGGAGGTGAAAGTTTCCTTTTGGCCAAGACAAAACTTTCACCAGCACAAGGATAAATTTACAACCAGTTAGCTCGTGAAAGGCAGAGATTTCACCAGCTAACCAGCGAATCATAAGGCAAATTAACTAGTGAAAGCACAAAAATAATTTTTGAAAGCTAAAGATGGAGCAAGGCGATTTTCAAGTATTTAAAGAAGTTCAAGAACATCAAAGGATTAACCACTTAGTCAGGAAACACTCAGCATCAGAGATTCGTGGAGATTTTGAAAACAAAATGCTAAATCAGTCACCTAAAGTTTCGATTATGATTAATTGAAGAAATCCAGCTACAAAAGACAGGTGCCTTTACCTTTCCATGACACAACAGAGTCCATAAGCTAATGAAGTACAGATGTCAAAGATTGACATAGAAGACATTTCGAGTTCTAGCAACTAGTCTTTGTTATCGATTGCCTTACTTAGTTTTATTTTCTATTTTTAGATACAGATCCAAGTTTTCAGGATCTTAAAAACCAATTGTAAAAGGCTATAAATGCCTATCTTTTCTAACAGATGAGGGTTCAAATTAGGAATACATTTTGTGCTACTGTATAGACTCTTATTGGATAATAAAATTATAGTCTCCTTTTTCTTTCAATATCAGAAATATTCATGTATCCTTTTTCTGTACTTTATTTTAGTTTATATTAGCTTATAAAGACTGTTATCTCTTTATTGAGCTCATAGACTTGAAGTGAATGATTTCTTACTATCTTGCATTAATCCCTACACCTAGTTGTAATTGGCAATCAAGATTAGTGTTCTTCATCCTCTCCTTTTAAAATACTTGATCTGATTATTGTTTTCTAAAAGCACTGTTTCATTTGAATGTATGATGAGTTGTCTATTACATTAATCATTGAGTGATCCCATTGTTCCAAGCATACCTACACATTATTTTCTTAAGTTACCAAGCATCCTTAGCCTACAACCCTAAGGAGTTTCTTGGAGTGATAACAAATTGGTGTCGTTGCTGGGGAAACGAAATTTAAGTTCTGCTTTCCTGGGATACGACACATAGCTGATCTTTGATGATAGACAACGATTATATGTTTTATTGGTTGTAATTATCTATCTGGTGACTCCACAAGTTCATCCCGGCTCCTAAGAGGATCAGTACTAGGGTGAATCCTCAAGAATCACCTATCACAGCAGTGCCCAATCCAGAACTAATTCTCAGGAGAGGAAAGACAATTCAGGGTCAAGCCTCAAAATCATATACAGAAGGTAATCCTCTCTTTAGTTCTAGAAAATCTACTACAGAAAATTTTGAATTGTTTTCCAAGAGTACTGATGAAAAAACAACTGTAAATACTGTAGAAGAACAAACTCTTTTCTATCAACAGGAAAATAGCAATGATGATAAATTGACAGATTCAAATTTTATTGAAAAAGAATCCAAGACTTTGGAAAGAAATCATAGTTCTTATTCTCTTGAGTCTTTTCATTCACAACAAAAAGAAGATCATTTAAACATTTATACTAGCCTCCTTGTTGTTGAACATCTTCTTCAAGAGTTTTTTTCTAAAGGTGAAGAAAACTTAGCTGAACAACTTGCAAATTTTTACAGAGCCTCATATTAGACCTCTTTCCCATTAGAAGATTCACCTCCTTCACATTCCCCCAGTGTTGAAGACTCAAAAAAGAAACTATCACCTCTCTCACCTCTGATTATTATGGCTGCACCACCTCCTTTGACTAAGATGCAACAAATCCTAGCTGCTAGGTATGCACCACTTATTTGCCAAACACAATATCAGCCATGCCACAGGAGACTATCAGAAGTATATGACCAAATTCACAGGTGAAGGCGATGTGTCTGCTGAAGAACATATTGAGGCTTTCTACAGTTATGCTGAAAACATTAATATTGAAGAGGAAGATGTTTGGACACGAGTTTCTGTCCAAAGCTTAGATGGCCATGCTAGGAAATGGTTCAAAGAACTCCATGTTGGTTCCATAGCTGAAATTGAGCAATTGGATGATACCTTCTTGAAACATTAGGGTGATAGAAGAGATTTTGTATACTATATCACAGAATTTGGAAATATAAGGAAACAAAATGGTGATTCAATCTCTGATTTCACTTTAAGGTTTAACCAGATGTACAGTAAAATACCAGCACAGATAAAACCTTCAGATGCTTCTGCCAAAATCACATATTCTGATGCTTTTGACTCAGAGTTTTGTTTATTGTTGAGAGAAAGGAGGTCACCTACACTATCTCTGATGCAAGATGTTTCCCTTGAGGTGGAACCAAATATTTTAGCCTCTCAAAAGCTAAAGGGAAATTTTGATAGGAGAAAGCCAAGGAATGAAGCTTCTTCTTCATCAAGTGCTGACCCAAAGTTAGATAAAATGGATAAGATGTTAGAGTCTCTAACCTCTGAGATATCTAATCTCAAGATTGAAAATAAGCAGTCTGTAAAGGGAAGAGGCACTTATGATTATGCAAGTAGGAACCCAAATCAAAATCCTAACAACTTCAAAAGAAATAATCAGCCAACACAGATTTTGCAAAGAGAAAAGAATCCTATCGAAGATCAGAGAATAAAGGCCCCTCTTCAAAATGTTTTGATGGATGAAGATGAAGGTGATTATCAAGAAGATGGAGAAGATAATATTCATTGTGTTGGAGGAGAAACAGGGAAATATTATCTGACACAACACGGCTATGAAGAGGCATTGATGACTGAACAGACAGAGGATAATTCTGTTGATGATGGCATTTTTACAACGAAAGATAAGAATAGATATAATCTCCGATCTAATTTTGATACTGCCCAACAGAACGCACCAGCCTCTCCTAAAAAGAGCACAGCCCTTGTTAAGAAAAAAGATCAGACATCAGAGAATCAACAAACAGATCCCTCAAAAGCAAAAGCATCAGCTCCTCCAAAGAAGACTATTGCCCTTGTCAAGCAACAAATTCCAGAAAGTGAAGCCCCTATTGAACAACAAATCATTTAGAAAGATCCTTTAAATGAGGTAAAAGTCTCTGATAAAGTCCCATATTCTTTCAATTTTGAGGCTGAAATACAGAAAATTAAAATTCTCATTCCTCTGGTTGAGTTAATGAAAAATGAAATATTCAAAAAGGATATCCTCAAAAATATGGATGCCAAATCTATATCCCCTTCTGCTGATATTCTCAACATATATGATGAAAATCCAACCATTTATCTAGGCCAAATGATAGAAGATAGAGATGAAAGTTGTCCTCCCTTTTACATCTCTCTAAATATTCACGAGAAAACATTACATAATTGTTTGTTGGACTCCGGTGCTTCTCACAATTTAATGCCAAAGGCGGTCATGGATGAGCTTGGGCTAGAGATCACCAAGTCTTACCACGATCTTTTCTCTTTTGACTCTTGAAAAGTCAAATGTCTCAGAATGATCAAGGACTTGGCTGTAACTTTAACCCAAATGTCCATGAAGACTATGATTATGGATATAGTAATGGCAGACATACCACCTAAATTTGGATGTCTGTTATCAAGATCGTGGATGAAGAGGCTAGGTGGCACTCTTCAAATGGATCTCTCCTATGCTACTATCCTTATTTTTGGAGGGGTAAACATAAGGTTATACAGGGAATCTCAACTGGCATATGTAATCAGTGACGAACAAAATCCATCCAATCATCCTATCTATTTTGTCGACACAGGTATGGGATCTTGTATTTTACAAATTGATGATTCATTACCAAATGCATTACTTCTTAGAAAGCCCGCAGTTCAGTCCATAGAAGTAGTAGAGGATGATCTCCGGACCATGTTCTTTGATGGTGCTTGTACCAAAGAATCAGCAGGAGCAGGGGTAGTATTGATTTCCCCTTCTAAGAAGACTTCTCATTTGTCCTTTAAACTTGATTTTAAAGTGAATAACAATATTGCAGAGTATGAGGCACTACTTCTGGGGTTAAATGCAGCCAAAGAGATGGAGATTAAAAGATTACATGTATTTGGAGATGCTGATTTAATCATTCAGCAAGTGAAAAAGTCCTTTCAAGCAAAACATGTCAGGCTAAAAGCATATAGAGACGAAGTTTTGAGGGCGATTCATACTTTTGTAGATTTTAAAATTTCATATGTACCCAGAGCAATGAATGAATTGGTTGATTCATTAGCTGTGTCAGACTGTGCTTTCATACCTCCTCTGCCTCATAAATTGAATTACGAAATTCAAGTTAAATATAGGCCATCCCTCCCTGATAATGTAAAATTTTGGAACGTTTTCGAAGACGATGTTGAACTCACTAGATTTCTTGCAGTAATAGATGAGTTTGCAAATTTGAAAATTGATCAGGAGAATGAACATTGTTACACGTCGAAATTGCTCAGATGGATAAGTGTTGCATTGTCCCTATCAATTGTCGTAAGTGTCGCATCTTCCCTTCAGCTTTCGCAAGTGTCGCAAGTTGATCACTAGTGTCGCAAACAATGTTCAAACATGATGCCGTGATAACGACACTAAGGAAGAACTTATGACATCTCACATGACTCATTTGAAGGAAGATAACTGGTTTACTGGGATCAAAATAATCTTGACACCTGAAAGGAGCCCTGAAACTGAGGTTTGGAGAGGGAACACTCCCCTAATACATCTACAAAAGCACTAGTGCTCCCCTATGATGTCTTAGGGAGCGTTATAACGCTCCCCATACCCTTTTGGAGGAGCGTTTCTCATCTTAAGAGAGCTGGCGCTGCCCCAATGCCTGCCAAGGAGCGCTACAACGCTTTGAGACCCCTTCTGAAGGAGCGCTCCCTAATCTGGGTCAGTTATTAGCTCATTGAGAAGAATAAGGGAAGGAACATTTGATATTAGGAGGCTGTTGTGCTCGAATTCTTGTTATCATCAACAGATCCCTGATCTATGGAGAAGGTTCCCAACTGGTTCTAAACATAACTCAAGAGGTTAGGCTCCTCCCAACCTATATAAGCAGGCTCTATGATGGTGGAAAGGGGGAAGAATTGAATATGTGAAACTTATGATCTTGGAGGAAACTCACAGTCAGCCAAAGGAGAGTGATTAGTAAAGCTGTCATCCAGGTCTTGGATCTTTCAGGCAAGGGTTAGACGAAGAGGACTCGACGAAGCTGTCGCATTCGCATCTACGATTGTAAGTACTGCTGTCGTTATTCTCATTAATATGACACGCTTGGCCTGTTTCTTTCTAGTTTGTGTCTAATGTTACATGAACTTATCATTCAGTGATAGATCTATTTTCAAGCTAATATAAATAGAGTAGGAAGTGGTTGTATCTTGCTTTGTCCGCAGGATTCAGCGAGAAGCAAAGGATTGGAGCGCAACACAGAGCGTGCAGGGACAAACGTCGATAACAGGTACTTCTATCATCCTTCCTCCTCATGTGTTAGTTTAGATAGATTCGAAAGAAATTCACTGTCCACGTTAAGAACTTTTCTGTCTAGGGTTAAGGTCAAGCCTTAAAGGTCGATCTACTTGTCCGCAAGCAGGTTTTCCTACAACAAACATGATTATGAAATTGAGAAGACAAAATTCAGAAGAAAAATCGCAGCACATGAAATAGTACAGTTGTCTACCAACATAATTCCTAAAGGTTTGGTCCCTTTAGAAAGTATTTTTAATAACAATGATGTAGCTATCAAATTGGAAAAAGGGGAAAAAGATTCAGAAGTTTTGCAGTATAATGTAGCCAGTGAACAGGATCCTAAATATGTCAACTTAGCTTCACATTTGACTAAAAAACAAAAGGCTGATTACAGAGAATTGCTAAAGGAGTTTGCTGACATCTTTGCTTGGCAATATGATGACTTGAAGACTTTTGACACAAAGGTAATTCAGCATAAGATCCCCTTAAACAAAGATACCAAACCATTTAGGCAGAAACTTAGATCTTTTAATCCTTTGTTGCTGCCTACAATGGAAAGGGAAATCAAGAAACTATTGGATGCCCGCATTATCATACCTCTCAGATATTCAGAATGGATTTCAAATCTTGTGCCGGTCAAAAAGAAGAATGGAGAGATCAAACTTTGCATGGACTTCAAAAATTTGAATAAGTGCTCTAGGAAGGACAACTACCCTCTGCCCAAAATGGAACATATTTTGCAGAAGGTGTCAGGATCAAAGGTGATGTCTTTTATTGATGGGTTTTCTGGATACAACCAAATTGTTTTCCATCCGGACGATAAAGAAAAGACTGCTTTTACTACTCCATGGGGTATGTTTATGTACGAAAATATGCCTTTTAGATTGATGAATGCAGGAGCGACATTCCAAAGGGCGATGGACATTGCTTTCGTTGGGAAGAAAGATAAATTTGTCCTGATATATCTTGACGATATCATTGTTTTTTCGAGAAGCCATGAACATCATTTGCAACACTTAAAAAAGACATTCCTAAAATGTCGAAGGTATGGCATTTCTCTTAATCCAAAAAAATCAAATTTCACACTGAAGGAAGGGAAATTACTTGGACATATTGTTTCAGCTGACAGGGTGAAAATCGACCCAAAAAGAATAGAAGGAATTAAAAATTTGTCTCTTCCTAGATCAAAGAAGGACATTCAGTATTTCCTTAGGACTATGAACTTTATCAGGAGGTTTATAGCAAACTTTGTAGAACTCACAAAGCATATTACTGCTATGTTAAGAAAGAACTTCGAAGTAAAATGGACTGAAGAAGCCAAACACTCATTCAATGCTATCAAGGAAGCCATTACGACAGCCCCTATTTTGATCAGCCCCGACTTCGCCAAGGAATTTTATATCTTTTCATTTGCTTCAAAAGATACAATTGCAGCAGTACTCTTGCAGAGAAATGCTGATGATTAGGAGTAGTCGGTTGCCTTCTTCAGTAAAGTCTTGAGGGATGCAAAGGTGAAGTATGAATTATTGGAGAAACAATCATATGCACTTATCAAGTCATTAAAAGCTTTGAAAGTTTACATCCTTCAAGCCAAGGTAATAGCTTATGTACCCTCCAGTTCAGTTAAAGATGTGCTTATACAACCCAACCTAGATGGGAAAAGGAGTAAGTGGATAGCAAAGTTAATTGAATTTGATGTTGAAATTAAACTGGCAAAACTTGTGAAGGGTCAAGGCCTTGCCAAACTTCTTGCAGAAGAAAATTGTAAATTGCTCGAAATAAATTTGGTAAGTGTTAATGCATATAATGTTCAGTCTTCAAAGGATAAAAGAAGTGAGGAAATGTAGGTCTCATCTCACCTAGCTAATTGCAAATGGTATAGTCACATTATTCATTTTCTGCAAACTTTATCAGTCCCTTCAGATTTGACAAAAACACAAGGAAGGGGTTTAAAGCTCAAAGCCATGAATTTCTGCATCAATGGCAACTTGTTGTTATGGAAAAATCCAATAGGTTTATTATTGAGGTGCATAAACCAAGAAGCAGCTAAGGTCATGATTGAGTTCCATAATAGTGAATGCGGAGGACATCACTATTGGAAGACCACCGCACATAAAATCTTAAGATATGGTTATTACTGGCCATCCTTATTTTCAGATGTGTGTGAGTTTGTGAGAACATGTGACAAGTGCCAAAGATTTGAAGGCAAACAACAACTGAAATCTCTTCCCCTCAGACCTATAGTGGTCACAGGTCCCTTCCAGCAATGGGGTCTGGACTTCATAGGTGAGATTCACCCACCTTCTAGTAGTCAGCACAGATGGATCCTTGTTGCCACCGATTATTTTACAAAGTGGATTGAGGCTATTCCTACCAAGAACGCCAATCATACTGTCATCATTAATTTTTTGCAAGAAAACATATTCGCCATATTTGGTTGCCCTAAGAGAATAGTCACTAATAGCACTGCTGCATTCAAAGATAAGCACTTGGTAAAACTATGTGAAGAGCTGGGAATTCATCTAGTACATTCCACTGCTTACTATTCACAAGGAAATGGCTTAGCCGATTCATCGAATAAGAGTTTAGTCAGAATTATAAAGAAGCTTCTTGAACAAAATACCAGAGGCTGGGATTCCAAGCTTAAATTTTCTTTGTGGGCTGACAGGGTTACAAGTAAAAAGTCAATTGGTACATCGCCCTTCAAGTTGGTATATGGTACTGAAGCCATATTTCTTGTTCAACTTGCACTACCAGTTGCAAAGTTTTTACAAGAAACTGACTCTGAACCAAGTGATTTAACCCAGAGAATCCATAATTTGGTAGAGTTGCAGCAAGATAGAGAGCAAATTTTGGAAAAGAAAGAATTACACCAAGGAAAGATGAAGGAGATTTTCGACAAGAAAGTCAAATCAAATATTTTCAAAACAAGGGAACTAGTCTTAAAATGGGATGCAACAAGGCAAGAGAAGCGGAAACACGACAAATTTGATGGTCTTTGGGTAGGTCCTTTCATCATAACAACAGTTCAGCAGAACAATACCTTTGTTCTCCAAAATCTTGCAGGCGGGGAAGTAGCAGGTGGCCCTTTCAATGGGCGCTTTCTAAAGACCTATTTTTCATAAGGATTTTCTTAAAGCCCCACTTCACTTGTACATATTCTTTTCAGTTCTGTTTTCTTTGTTTTTATCACTTGAATAACTCCATGCCCAATGGTACTGAGAAAAACTATTTTTCAGATTTTCAAATTGTAATAAAGGTTACTGAGTCTAGCTAGGTTCTTGGTGACCTCACAGGGAGGTGTCCATCCCAGTTGGATCCAAATGTTCGCTCCCAAAATGAATCAGTCACTATGGTTTCATTTTGGGGTTGATAGCATGGTTATCTATAGTTTTCTCCATTTTGTTTTTAATTTCTTCTAGTGTCAAAACTTAGGTTTTAAATTCATACCTTAGAAATAAGTTGATCCATAAAGGTATTTTCTATTAAATTTCATGAAAACACTTTCAACGATTAACGCGTGTTGCAAAGTTGATGATTAGCTGGTGAAAGAGGCGATTTTCAATAGTTAAGGAGTACTTTCCCGCAGATAGTTAGCTGGTGAAAGCACAGAACACGTGTTTTTCCTCCACGTTTTCAGAAATCAAAAGATGACACACTCGACACACATCACATAATCATTATAAGGTGCCGGTGAAAGAAAATAATGATGAGGATTCTATCATGCACATCTAAATCGGATATCATAGCGGATCGTGTTCGTGAATGCATGCTTCACGAGATAATGGCGTTGGAGATGACGAATTCAAATTCATCATCACAGGTAAAGGAGCAGTACTACTCAACCGATGACATCAAATCGACACTTCATATTCTCAACACGCATTATCCATAGGAAATATGTTATGGTTTTATATTTGAAAGACAATGCCAAGAGTTTTCACCGGCACCAAACCTTGGCTCAATCAGCAAAATACAATGACTTTGTTTGCAAAATTGTCTGGGGTTCGAGTTATAGATGGCAAGGAAACGAAGTGGTTCATTGTTAAGGAAGGAATTAGACAGTCTGTGTTTTTTACAAGAACATCCAGAGGTGCAAAAACGTTTCTCACACACAGACTGCATGGGTTATGTTGAAAAGTTACAGAATGGTTTCCACCAAACAACAACTGAAGCGTTTGCTAAATCATATGATGGAAACAAAGCCTATGTGGGTTCTTTAGAAATGATAGTTGATGAAGCCATCATTGCTACAACAACCAACTCACCTAGATCAGGCCAGAGCTGGTTCAAGACAACAGCAACCAAGAATCTCAATTTCAGAGCATATCTTAGGGCAGAATTTAGAAATGTCACATGGAAGAAAAGCATGCCAGTTTCTCATTTGGAAGATGAATGGAAAGACATGTTCAAAGGTACTCAACTCTATATAACCTTAGAAGGCAGGTATGACATGCTGATGCTATATCATTTCAAGCTCTTAGATCATTTCACAAGCAAAACTCTCCTGAATTTACCTTTCTTCTTTCACAAAAGCCTAATTAAAGTATATAAAAAGATTAGGGCTGAACCTCTAAGTATGAAAAACACTCTTTGTAATTTCGGCCTGATCAAATTGATAATTCTAGAGGAACTAAGACAAAGAGGAAGGACTTGGCAACATTTTCTTTTTTGGGAAGGCTTTGAAACCCAAACTCAACCCATGAATGAGCATAAGAGAGCTGGGAAAAAGCAATTAACTCCTCAGAGCAGCACGAGGAAGAGGAGAACTCTTCCAGGACCACTAGAAGATAGGATTTCCGGCATAAAGTCTCACAGATTAAAGAAAAAATTAGATTTTGAAACCACTTCAGAGCAGCCTATAGAAAAGAAGACAAATATTCTAAATCTACCATACATAGACTTAGAAACAGAGCCAGAGCAAGAAGATGAAAGTCCAGCCATTAAAAGCCCTAAACACTCCATGGAATTTGCACTGGATTGTTAGACTTTTACTCCCACTGATGAAGGTGAACCATCAAAGAGCAAAAAATAAAAGAAATCACAAAAAATTAAGCAACTAAAAGAAGTGATTGCTCAATAGGAGGTTTTAGAAAGAGTAATCAAGGCGAGATACAAAACTCTGTCTAACAATTTCGCAGAGACAAATGCAACATTTGAGAAGTTGGCTCGTGAAAATGTCAAAGACAAAAAGAGAAAGAAGAAAATCACCAATGATTATAACAGTTTATGGTGGTTAGCAAAATGCCTTAAGAGGAAAATTAGAAAATTGAAGCAGAAGCATAAATCGCATCCAGATCTACAAGTGCTAGCCCAGGTTGTTGTGAATATGCAAGGAGATAAATAAGAGACACACTAAGTTTTTGATAAAACAATAGTTTTGGAGGTGAAAGTTTCCTTTTGGCCAAGACAAAACTTTCACCAGCGCAAAGTTTAAATTTACAACCAGTTAGCTGGTGAAAGGTAGAGCTTTCACCAGCTAACCAGCGAATCATAAGGCAAATTAGATGGTGAAAGCACAAAAAGAATTTTTGAAAGCTAAAGATGGAGCAAAGTGATTTTCAAGTATTTAAAGAAGTTCAAGAGCATCAAAGGATTAACCACTTAGTCAAGAAACACTCAGCATCAGAAATTCGTGGAGATTTTGAAAACCAAATGCTAAATCAGTCACTTAAAGTTTCGATTATGACTAATTGAAGAAATCCATCTACAGAAGACAGGTGCCTTTAAATTTCCATGACACAACAGAGTCCGGAAGCTGATGAAGTACAGATGTCAAAGATTGATATAGAAGATAGTTCGAGTTCTAGTAACTAGTCTTTGTTATCGATTGCCTTAGTTAGTTTTATTTTCTATTTTTAGATACAGATCCAAGTTTTCAGGATCTTAAAAACTGATTGTAAAGGATATAAATGCCTATGTTTTCTAAGAGACAAGGGTTCAAACTAGGAATACATTTTGTGCTACTGTATAGACTCTTATTGGATAATAAAATTACAGTCTCCTTTTTCTTTCAATATCAAAAATATTCATGCATCCTTTTTTTGTACTTTATTTCAGTTTATCTTAGCTTATAAAGACTGTTATCTCTTTATTGAGCTCATAGACTTGAAGTGAAGGATTTCTTACTATCTTGCATTAATCCCTACACCTATTTGTATTTGAAAATCAAGATTAGTGTTCTTCATCCTCTGCTTTTAAAATACTTGATCTGATTATTGTTTTCTAAAAGAACTGTTTCATTTGAATGTATGATGAGTTGTCTATTACATTAATCATTAAGTGATCCCATTGTTCCAAGCATACCTACACATTATTTTCTTAAGTTACCAAGCATCCTTAGCCTACAACCCTAAGGAGTTTCTTGGAGTGATAACATTGTCCATCTGGATTACCATATTTTTTGTACGCTCCATGTGAGATGGAAAGTTACCCAGAATGGGATTTCATGTGGGTTCCACATTGTGAGCCTCTCCAACGACTTTGTTGTCAAGATAACCATGGCTTTGAGCGTGAGCAAGAACCAACCAACCTTAAATGTGTCTTAGTGCCACACAACAAGCAGGTACAATCCACAAATCCCTTGATGATTCAATTTAGACACAACCTTCAATGTGTCTTAATGCCACACAACAACTAGGTACAATCCACAAAGGCCTTGATGATTCAATTTAAACACACAGGCCATGATGATTTAGGTAAGACATGGTTGGACCAGCAATCAAATTTGAACATTTGATAGCCTTTTTAAGGGTTCAAACCTAAACTTGTTTTATAAGGGTAATTCAAAAAACATTCTTAAAAAAATAAAAATTTTAAATCATTTTTCATTTATGAAGGAAAACAAATATCATAAAATGTCAAAAGAAGGGTCATATTTTTCAATAACCCATTAATGTCCTCACTTCCAATACTTGGTTGATCAATGAGCATTGATTCATCATACAATACTACCTGCCTTAGGCATCTAAAGACTAAAATCATGTCTATTCTAGTGAGCTCTTAGATAACTATTCCCTAATATAGTGTACCTTTCGAGAGCATTAAACACATCACATAGCTCACACCTAGATAAATATCTTACCATCATATTGGTGTATGCTCTATTTTATGTGTCACTTAATGAAAGCTTCCCAAGGAAACTTGGACACCTTGTCTTTGTGAATCCCCACTCGAATTCATGTGTTATGAACATTGTCCATTCTTCTCAATATGAGAATTGACATCACATTTAGTATACATACTTCATATTTTTGAATTTTCTTTGTTATATTTGTCTTTGATACTCATCATAATGATAATTATCTTTGTTATATTTGTCTCCTCTCTTGGCTCTGTAAAAATCAAAACAATTAGTCATAGGTTATGGATGTAAATTGTAATGACATTGTATGCTTATTAATAAGATTAATTACGGATGAGTTGTTGAATGTTATTTTTGAAGAGCAAACAATAGACATTTAGCATATCAATGGAAATCAAGTCATCTCTCTTTTTTCATGTTTCTGCATATTCCATCTCACTAATAGCATTGAATATGTTGATCCATAGTTATTGTACTACATTCATAATGCTATGTGTTTTCCTATTAAAATTCATGACATGGTTATAACTTTGGTATCTAATATCTCAACCATTTAGTATGTAATT